>CM076575.1:1062635175-1063015131 GCA_034641835.2 Pinus albicaulis | reverse complement strand
CACCAAGTTGTGCTTTACATGGTGTGGTGGGAGCACACTTGGTATATAATTGAAAAAAACACATGGTCATTAAAAAATATGCATCTATAAGTACAAAACACACACATATCCAAGATATGTTACAGTTTCCATCAATAAATTTTGAAGGAGAGAGTCTCAACACTAATTCATCTTTGAGAGATGAATCTTGATTTTTTTAAGAAGAGCGTCTCAAAACTAATTCATATTTGATAGATGAATCCTAAATTGGAATTGCCCCACGCAATAGATCAACAGACATCTTATTCACATTTGTACAATGTCTTATACAAAAAAATTGAAATTGGCTAACAATATTGTTTGTTATTCCATGTAGTTATTTTAGCCTCTCCTTCTTAACTTGGTACATGCCATTCATCTGATTGCACACAAGTTCGAAATTAATTGCTTCGTTCCATTTGATCCATATTCCATAGCGATTCCCAAGCCTTCTATCAATCCAATATAATATGCCTAGTTGTTTGTTGTTCTTATCGGTATATTCATTTTCCTTTGGACGAAATTGCTAGTCACAATATTGGAAATAACATATGTAATCATTACTTTCCCTGGATTGGGATAGCAAGAAAAGTCTATTCCTAATTTTCATTTTTCAACCATATTTAATGGTTTTCTTATCCCTGAAATAAAAAACAAATTCAATAAAAATATATATTAAATTGACATTTATTGCAAATGCATGGGATGAATGACCCATGATCATTAAATGCATGGGAGAAATGCCTTAGATTGGTAGTTTTTTATGGATATGAGAATGCAAAACTTTTATTTATATCTGTTACAGAGATATTTAGATATGTTACAGAGATTGATTGTAGGGGCATTTACTGGATATGTCACCTTTGAGAAAAGATGAGGTCCAGAGGCTACCCGGCCCTTTACAGACTCTACCTTTAGAACTTGTAGAAGTTAACACTCAACAAACAGACTAAAACCCTATGGAAGTTCAAAATTCTATGAGAGTTCAACCACTTTAGGTTCAATTTTTAGGCCTTAAAGCTTGAAAAAAATGACATTTACATTCTTCGAAAAATTATTTTATGCACTTACAAAAAACATGCTTTAAAGTTAATTGGAGAAAGCCAACATGACATATACATGCTTTAAAAACGTTGCCTAAGAATTTATGGGAGAAATGACACATGTACACAATTTGCCTTAAAGTGGTTGAGGTTTATGGATATTAAAATGAAGAACTTCTATTTAGATCTGTTACAGAGATTGACTGTAAGGGAATTTACTGGATATGTCACCTTTGAGAAAAGATGAGATCCAGATGCTACCTATCCCTTTACAAGCTCTGCCTTTAGAACTTGTAGAAGTAACACTCAACGGGCAGACTAAAATCCTATGGAAGTTCAAAATTCTATGAGAGTTCAGCCACTTTAAGTTCAATTTTTAGGCCTTAAAGCTTGAGAGAAATGACATTCACATGCTTTGAAAAATTATTTTATGCACTTACAAAAAACATGCTTTAAAGTTAATGGGAGAAAGCCAACATGACATGTACATGCTTTAAAAACTTTGCCTAAGAATTTATGGGAGAAATGACACATGTATGCAGTTTGCTTTAACGTGGTTGAGGTTTATGGATATTACAATGAAAAACTTCTATTTAGATCTGTTACAAAGATTAACTATAGGTTCATTTACTGGATATGTCACCTTTGAGAAAAGATGAGATCCAGAGGCTACCTAGCCCTTTACAGAGTCTACCTTTAGAACTTGTAGAAGTTAACACTACCTGTCCCAATTATACCCTATGAAGGGTGTAGAGGACCCGCAGAATCACTTACACTGCTTTACGTAGACATAAGGGTGTATAAGAATGCATGTGTTTTACATTGAATATTTTTCATTTTATTAAAAATCTATTTGAAACAATTAAACTATATAAGGTTAAAACCTATGTTTTTTATCAAATCGCTTTTGGTTTCAATGGGAAAGTTTTACGGCTAACTTGTGTTTTTTCTCAAAATGTGATACACCCCATTAAAATGGGAGACATATCGAAATCATTCCTATGGTGTAATAAAATAGCTATAGTTTCAAGTAATTTAAAAATATAGATGTATGAATTAAATGAGCATAGTTTTGAGATATAAAAGTCCAAAATGGAAGAGTTGTTTGTGAACAAATATCAGTGGATCACTATGGATATATCTACTTCATTAAAAGGAATTTTTCTAGAAGGATGTCCACTAAGCTCAAAAGAAGGGAAAGTATCACAATTATATGTTAATGTGCATGTGTTTCAAATTGAATATTTTTCATTTTATTAAAAATCTATTTGAAATAATTAAACTATATAAGGTTAAAACCTATGTTTTGTATCAAATCACTTTTGGTTTCAATGGGAAACTTTTATGGCTAATGTGTTTTTCTCGAATTGTGATACACCCCATAAAAAATGGGAGATATATCGAAATGATTCCTATGGTGTAATAAAATAGTTTCAAGTAGTTTAAAAATATAGATGCATAAATTCAATGAGCATAGTTTTGAGATATAAAAGTCCAAAATGGAATAGTTGTTTGTGAACAAATATCAGTGGATCACTATGGATATATTTGCTTCATTAAAAGGTATTTTTTTAGAAGGATGTCCACTAAGTTGGAAAGAAGGGAAAATATCACAATTATTACATATGTCATTTACTAAATATGTCATCTTTGATAAAAGATGAGATCTAGAGGCTACCTAGCCCTTTACAGACTCTGCCTTTAGAACTTGTAGAAGTTAACCCTCAACAGACAGACTAAAATCTTATGAAAGTTCAAAATCCTATGAGATTTCAGCCACTTTAGGTTCAATTTTTATGCCTTAAAGCTTGAGAGAAATGTCATTTACATGGTTTACAAAATTATTTTATGCACTTACAAAAAGCATGCTTAAATTTAATCGAAGAAAGCCAACATGACATGTATGCTTTAAAAACTCCGGCGAGTTCACAATATATATTATGTATATAATTTAATTATAATAATGAATAACGAACACGAAAACCTGAGAGCAAGGAAAATTTTAAGGTTGGAAATTTATTTTAAATTTTAAAAGCTAATAATTTTGTATAGTCTCTATTTAAAAATTTGGCAAATTTTAAGGTAAAAATAATTTATACTATTTAGGCTAATAATTTTTAGAAAAAATGGAAATTAACAATTTTTTTTTGGAAAAAACATGGAAAATAAGGTTAATCAAATATTGATTCCATTCCATTTATTTTATTGAAATATATTGGTTGTGTTTGTGTTTTAAAATAAGAAAAATAAGAGGTTAAGATTCTACCCAACCCTTCATATATTTGAGAGGGTAAATCCTAGAATTGATATTCTAGGAAGTAAATTCCAAAGTATTCTATGACTTTGACTCAAGTCCTAAAACTTTGACTTACACAGTTTGCCTTAAAGTGGTTGAGCTTAATGGATATTAAAATGAAGAGCTTCTATTTAGATCTATTAAAGAGATTGACTGTTGGAGCATTTACTAGATATGTCACCTTTGAGAAAAGATGAGATCCTGAGGCTACCTGGCCCTTTACAGACCCTGCCTTTAGAACTTGTAGAAGTTAACCCTCAATACACAAACTAAAATCCTATGGAAGTTCAAAATCCTATTCGAGTTCAGCCACTTTAGGTTCAATTTTTAGGCCTTAAAGTTTGATAGAAATGACATTTACATTGTTTGCAAAATTATTTTATGCACTTACAAAAAAAATTCTTTAAAGTTAATGGAAGAAAGCCAACATGACATGTATGCTTTAAAAAATTTGCTTAAGAATTTATGAGAAAAATGACACATGTACACAGTTTGCCTTAAAGTGGTTGAGGTTAATGGATATTAAAATGAAGAAACTCTATTTAGATCTATTACAGAGATTGACTGTAGGGGCATTTAATAGATATGTCACCTTTGATAAAAGATGATATCTAGAGGCTACCTGGCCCTTTACAGACTCTGCCTTTAGAACTTGTAGAAGCTAACCCTCAATAGATAGACTAAAATCCTTTGGAAGTTCAAAATCCTATGAGAGTTCAACCACTTTAGGTTAAATTTTTAGGCCTTAAAGCTTGAGAGAAATGACATTTACATGGTTTGAAAAATTATTTTATGCACTTACAAAAAACATGCTTTAAAGTTAATGGGAGAAAGCCAACATGACATGTATGCTTTAAAAACATTGCCTAAGAATTTATGGGAGAAATGACACATGTACACAGTTTTCCTTAAAGTGGTTGTGTTTTATGGATATTAAAATGAAGAACTTCTATTTAGATCTATTCCAGAGATTGACTGTAGGGGCATTTACTAATATAGATGCATAAATTAAATGAGTATAGTTTTGAGATATATAAGTCCAAAATGGAATAGTTGTTGGTGAACAAATATCAGCTGATCACTATGGATATATTTGCTTCATTAAAAGGGATTTTTCTAGAAGGATGGAATAAGTTGAAAAGAAGGGAAAATATCACAATTATATGTTAATCTGCATGTGTTTTACATTGAATATTTTTCATTTTATTAAGAATCTATTTGAAACAAATAACTATATAAGGTTAAAACCTAGATGTTTTGTATCAAATCACTTTTTGTTTCAATGGGAAACTTTTATGGCTAATGTGTTTTTCTCAAAATATGATAGACCCCATTAAAATAGGAGATATATCAAAAAGAGATTTGTTATATAAGTTGCATGTAAATGTTGTTTTTTTGTTCAAGTATTATTCTTAATGTTAAATTAGCCATCGAGTAAATGAGTCTCTGTAGAGATGCATAGGGTTATCAGATAGTGATATATCTGTTTGAAAGAGAAAACCAGTTAATTGACCTGTTATTTTAGAATTTATGTTATACATTATTCTACTATAAATCTCTTTATCTATAACTTGTGTTACATAGTCATCTAGTGGTTTCGCCACAAACCATTCTATAGGACCTGTGAATTTGATAAGAGAAAGTATACTTTGGCAAGTTCACGACATATATTATGGATATAATTTAATTATAATAATGAATAACGAACACAAAAAACTGAGAGCAAGGAAATTTTAAGGATGGAAATTTATTTTAAAGTTTGGAAACTAATAATTTTGTATAGTCTCTATTTTAAAATTTGGAAAATTTTATGGTAAAAATAATTTATACTATTTAGGCTAATAATTTTTGGAAAAAATGGAAATTAACAATTTTTTCTTTGGAAAAAACATGGAAAATAAGGTTAATTAGATATAGATTTCATTCCATTTATTTTATTGAAATATATGGTTTGTGTTTTGTTGTTTTAAAAGAAGAAAAATAAGAGGTTAAGATTCTACCCAACCCTTCATATATTCGATTCAAGTAAATTTTCTATCTGTAGCTATGAATTTTGAATAAAGGAATTTGATTAGTTCTATAGGTGAGTCAATATGTTTCAACAATATGTCTACCTACAACTTAGTGGTTGTGTATAACAAGGAAGAGAGTTTATATATATATTGGCGATGAGAATTTAATTTAAATATTAGACATTAGGATTCGAATGTCTTGTTAACTTAAATCTCAGAAATTACAGATTCAAATGTTTATTGAAAATTAACTTGATCCCTACGGGTAATTTAAATCCTATAAAATAAGGGAAATATAAGAAGTAAAACATCATATACATACATTTATTCACAACAGACACAATTTAAGTAACCAGAAATACATGTGGCTCATAGTTCATCTAAACTCAGTAACCATACAATATTGCATATTAAATTGTAACTATTCAATGAAACAGTCTGGTTGCATACCCATAGTTCCAATTCTGGAAATATGTAATAAGTTACAACGAGTATGCAGCTACATGTTTAGACATCTGGAGTTTAAGGAAGTAAAATTCAAAAGAAAACTACCAGTAAAAGGAAATTGCATTGAATTTATACAGCCACTAAAATAGAAGTCAAGAAGGCATGACACAGTAGAACCGAGTAGATTCTCAACAGACTGGTTACTGGAACAGGTCAAGTGAACTTGTATAAAATAAGGGAAATATAAGAAGTAAAACATCCTATAGATACATTTATTCACAACAGACACAATTTAAGTAACTAGAAATACATGTGGCTCCTAGTTCATCTAAACTCAGTAACCATACAATATTGCATATTAATTTGTAACTATTCAATGAAACAGTCCAGCTGCATAGCCATAGTTACAATTTTGGAAATATGTAATAAGTTACAACAAGTATGCAGCTACATGTTTAGAAATCTGGAGTTTGAGGAGGTAAAATTCAAAAGAAAACTACCGGTAAAAGGAAATTGCACTGAATTTATACAGCCACTAAAATAGAAGTCAAGAAAGCATGACACAGTAGAACCGAGTAGATTCTCAACATACCGATTATTGGAACAGGTCAAGTGAACTTGTATAAAATAAGAGAACTATAAGAAGTAAAACATCCTATAGATACATTTATTCACAACAGACACAATTTAAGTAACCAAAAATACATGTGGCTCATAGTTCATCTAAACTCAGTAACCATACATATTACATATTAAATTGTAACTATTCAATGAAACAGTCTGGCTGCATAGCCACCTTGCCTTAGCAAACTATATAAGTTTTCATCTCCTTTCCCTTTTTCCTTGGATTCCTTTCCTTAAACTACTATTAAACCATACTGAATTAAGAAGAGTTACTACTCTTTTGAAATAAGACATAAAGCCAGACCAATAATTCAAGTATCTATCTTTCAAGTCAAAATAGAAATATAATCATGTATAATATGTAACCAGCTTCTCTTTGTAATGAATAAAGCATGATTAACCAGAGTCACTCTAATATTTTCCAGCACCACATCTACATTAAAGATGATGCCACTCCAATTAGACAACCACAGATAAAGATGAATCTAGCACGGAGGGATATTGGAAAGGAAGAATAGGAAGAAAGCGAGAATACTGTAAGCTAGCTTCTTATCTCAACAAAAAATAGAAAAGGGTAGCTAGGTGGGAAGAGTGCCTACCGGGAAAATGGGTTAAAGGTGGAGAGTTTCCTTGCCGGGCCAGGAGAATCATGAACGGAGTCGTGCCTTCGAGTCATGGCATAGTAGTTGTTGGTGGGGGTAGGCCCGGATGCTGATGGATTTATGAAATTGATGGGGCATAGTAGAGTAGTTTGGGTAGGCCGATACAACGAACAATAAGTTGCTACATTGGCGGCACATAAAATATGTTCGTCAACCAAGTTTGTTCACCCCAGCTATAAAACACTCCAGACAACCACAGTGTAATAGACTAAGATGAGGCAAAATTTACATCAGGACTTAAATACTTACCTGGAAATTCGCAGAAAGTCGTCGCGGCGCAACTCCAAATCACAACAGAGCAGCAATAGAGCTCACCAAAGCAGCAACAAAGAGCAACAGAGCTCACCACAACGTAACAGAGTAGCAACAGAGCACAATAGAGAATCAAAAAAGAATCACGTGAAAGAGATGTGAAACCTGCAAAACTTTAAGAGCGATATATTTATAAAATATAAGTTCGGCTGAACTAATAGTCCGGCCAAACTTTTGTTACCGGTTTTCCCATCTCTGGCCAAAAATCTATTTTCCCACGTCGTTAGTACGTCGTCAATGTAAACGGCAGAATGAGTTCAGCCAAAATAATTTCAAAAGTTTGGCCGAACTCTCTAACAGCTCGACCGAACTTTCTCAAAAGTTCGGTCGAACTATTGAGGAAAAAAGTTTTCCACCCCTGATTCTCACAAAAGTGTAACCGAACTTCACATTTTCACCATCACCTGATTCATCCTTTTAAAAATTTTCCATCAAGCTTTTATGCTCTTCTGGTCCTAGATCATAAATAATCTCATAGAGCTTCATCATTTTGTGGCTCTGCATGATACACAGTAAACAATACATATTATTTAAACTTACATGTAGTTCAAAAATAATATTTTTTATAAAGAATTTACAGAGAACTTGCCTTTTTCGCTTTTCTTTATGTGTTATCAGTATTTTTGTTACTTGATCTCTTGTCAGTCATTTCTTTATTAATCTGAAACCTGTACCATATCATTCATTAATATATTTATAAATAAATTCTCAACTTTTCAGGTAAAAAATAAATCTCAATACATCGGTGCACCTTTCTTGATGTACGCATCACCGCCAGTGCGTGGGGGTATCACCAACGCACTGCAAAAAAATATAATAGACCGTACGGTGCGTGGGGTATTATAAACGCACCGCAAAAATAGTGTAATAGACAGTACGGTGCTATCCTCATAACATGGAGCATTGGTGCCCTATTTAAGATATGGTGCACTGATTTAAAAAAATTATTTTTAAATTTTTTATTACACAGTACTTGTGCGGTGCGCATTATAATAAAGTGCACCGGTGCATTAGGTCACGTAGGGCGCACCAATAAAAGAAAAATCCATTTTTTCCAAAACTTCACGCAATGGTCGAATGGATTGGGATCTGACTATGCAAGTCATATTGTGGGTTGGATGTCAATCTAAAATGAAAAACCCTAATTCTGAAATCACAAAAACAAGGATAAGAAAGGGAAAAAACAAAAAAAATGAAGGCCTTAGGGTAAAAATGGATAAAACTGCAGAAAAAGTAAAAAAATAATCAAATTTAACCACGAGATGGTTTGAAACTATATGATACAGGGTTTGAATCACTAGAGGTTTGATTTTTGATTGTATGAATACTTCTTGTTAGCCACCTATAATCTTTGCTATACCAAAAGGTGGCTAAGAATTTTTGAGCCTCCAAGGAACAAATTTTATCACTAAAAAATGTTGGCTCTTGAACGCTCCTTGAAGGCCTCATGCCTTGGTCCAAAATCTTCATTGTTGTTCCCATTTTATACTCAGAAAGTTCTGTTGATTCCAAGTGAAAGACTGCTGAAAGACCTTCATTTTTTCCCCTTCTCAAAACCTTCATCTGTTCCCTTTTCCTCCATAAAAACTCCCTTGTTTTCATAAATCCTCTTCTTCCATTTATGAAAATCCTCTTTCCATAGTTAAAAACTCATTTTTTAACTATTATGAAACCCCCCATTCCATTGAAAGCTATGAAAAACTCATAAAAAATACAAGTCTTTACTATGGATTTAAGCCCCTTGGGCTAAGTCCTAACCCCTTCCCCCTCATATGCCTACACCCTGGGACCAAGCGCTAACTCTGGAGGTGCTTATCGCATCGCACAAATCCAAAGTGTGCAAGTCTTTGTGCCATATTCCCAAAGTTGCGATGCGATTAGCCTTTGTATTATAAAACTCCCGATCGCATCAATTATTTTATATGAATATACTGTAGGCCCGCCCTCCGTGCTTAAACCCCTGTATTTTTCACTCCCAATCATTCTTTTTCTTTGTAAAAACCCAAAACCCACTTTTCCAAAGTTTTTATTAAAAAACTTAAATCACGTTTTGAAAATACAATGGGTTGATTGAAAAGCCCGGGCCCGAAGTTCCGATATGTGATAAGACCCTTCTACGTAAACCCCGGTCACAAAGCCTTCATATAACCCTCAGCCCCGCAATCAGGCGCCTAACCCTATTATTCGCATATTCCCCCGCAAAATCATAAAACCTTGTGTATTTTCAAAACTTCAGGTTTTTTATGATTTTCTTAAAAGTTTCCTCTGGTCCAATGTTCAAAGCCCCCTCCGCCATTGATCTGATCCGCAGATCGGCGGTGCAGAATCTATCCATCTGGTGGTCCCTGCCAGCCTTGTGCCTTTGCCCAAAACCACGTGGTATCTATCGCAGAGCCTTTGGGGCAAGGGTGGTTTTTCCTGATGGCCAGCGATTCCATACAACGGTTGACATGCGTCCCCTCTACCTTTTTCAAAACCGTCGTCCATCGCGCATAACCGCAGTCCATCGCACATTAACGTTTGGACCAGGATGCCCAGCGATATCGCTGTCCACCATCCGATCTGGGACGGGCCATCCAATAGTGATCGCTCGCCGAAGATGCCCGACAATTAACGAAGGTGCCCACGGGATAACCAGGCTACGGCGCATCGTCCAAGCAATCTCCACCGTTGATCTGATCTGCAGATCAACGGTCCACATTTCATCGCCCATTTTCTCTCTGTTTGACTTTCAACTTCTGTTCTCGACCGTTGATCTCTGCGCAATCGACGGCTCAGATTTAATCTCTTTTCCATCCGGTCCACGATCTCTCCTGATAAATCCTGACCGTTGGATGATGACATCCAACGGCCCTGCTTCCTCCACCCATCCTCTGAAGCAGTAAACCTATATACGCAGGATTTTATAACATTTGTTTGTATTTTGCAGGATTTAATGCTTTTCCGCCATACTGAAGAAAATTCGCAGGCTGAGGGTGACGATCCTCCTACCTTCGATTCACCACAGTGAACCATTTGAAGGGTTGGATTCAACGTTTTATCGATGCTCCATGGGCGCCGATACCATAAAAAGCCCTGCGCGGCCCTGCACATCGACAAGACATTGTTTTATTCGAAAGAACAGTTAAAGAGTATAAGTTTGAAGATAAAGCACAGCAGATGAAGATTGAAGACAGAATGGCGGGGATCACGGCTAAGAAATATTATCAAAAGCCTAATCCCCCAAATTAAACACAATTAAAGAGAAACCATAATGGTTTAACTGACAGAAAGGCTAACACCACTTCAATTGAAGGGAATTGATTCCTCAGCTACCATAAGAGCCACATGTTGCCTTGAACCTTTCAAAACAGAGGCCAAAGTTATTGCAGAACCAAATATTTTTCCTCAGCGCAGCTAGGGGGTTACTTCTGCAAGGAAATCAATGCAGAAATATCTGCAAAGTTACTCCAAACATTACACAGAGCCTCCAAGTCAATAAAGGCTCCCACCGAGCTTTGATATTTATTGTAAAACAGTTAATACAATAGTCCACCTGTAAAATTCTCCATCGAGCCCCTCAGAAGGCTGAGAAGTCCTGAATATGTATCAATTGACGTAAGAGATCTTTTGTTAGATTTCACCTCCTCATTCTTCTATAAATACTTCCGTAGAAGATGAGAAATTGTTGGTTATTGTTTTGATCACAAGTTGTAATACTAAAACTCTTTAAAGTAAATACATAGTCTGTTGAAGTTGAAGAACAAATTGAAGTCCTGGAGGTTTTGATGATGTTGTTGCATGCTTGTTCCTGAGAAGGCTCTATCATTGGATCCATGAGCTTGGTTGTTGGTGAAGTATTCTGAATTGTCTTATGTTTCCCCCTGTTTTCATTATGTTCCATAATTTCTTACTACGGTAGGATAGAAAGTTTTAGGCTAAGAAATGACTCTTGGAAGCACCTTAGACTTGTTCATCCTTCACTGTTTTATGTTTTCTTCTGCTGAAGTATTTTAGAGGCTTAAATATTTCTCTTTAGTCTTCATGCTCGTTTATTTCCTTAACAGTTTGAATAGTTTGTTTCAGCATGATTTATGGTTCTCCCTGCTTGTCTGTTGCCACTTAAAAAGCTGTTATTGAAGTCTCCCTTTTGAAGTTCTTTGCTTATAGTGAACCAGAGAGGTCTGTTTTGATCTTGCCCTTTGTCCTCACTTAAACAGTTGGCTTAAAGGTCGTTATAATTATGATCATACATTTTTTTAGGTGTTCCCTCTTCTATGACTGTAATTATCAGTAAATATTTTATGTTTTCTAAGTCCTTTAGAATAAAATCTTTGAGAAAATAGGGTGTTCCCCGAATCTTAGATTTCATTTTGAAAGTTGTTTTGAAATCATTATTTGCTTAAAGGTGTGATTTGTAGAATTTATGGTTAGCCCTGTCTATCAAAGAGCTCTTTATTGTTCAAATTATGCTTCCAAATTTCCCTTTGTTGAGAATTAAACCTCTCTTTCCAAATCATTAATGTTCATCCCATTCCAAAAACAAAAGGATCCTGTGGCCAAGTTAGATTTTACCTTTGATATCCCATATCCTTTGATGATTTTGTTATGACCTTATTTTGACTCCATTGCCCAATGAACCAGATGTTTCTCCATTCTATGTATCTTCCCTAGACTTTCATGTTCTATTGTATCAATTCAATCCAACCAAATAAACAAACAACACCTGCACTTAATAACTATTCTAAAACCAATACTCGAAGCATACAAGATAAACCTTTGCAAACAAACATTTGAGAGATCCCTCTTTGAGAACAGGAGGACTAGATCCTGTAACTCTAAAGATTGGTTTTGATGTTGCCTTGTCTTTTGATTTGCCAAACTATCAAAACACGGGACACCAACATAATGGCGATCACGGTGGGACACTGAGTAAAATCTGCAAAACAAAACACGCGATGTCTAAGTATAACATAAGCAACCTTCTTCAAGCACTACCAAGCAATGGTAATCATGATAGGACCTTTTGAATCAGTGACAAACTAAGTAACCCTTAGGATTCTTATAAAGCCTTGTCAAAACCTTGAAGAATTCAGTTACCAAGCCATAAGAGTAAACTCTGTACGTTTTGAAACCCTAGCTAAGTGTTGAATCCGACTTAGAATACTCTCCTAACCTATAAGACCAAATTAACTCAAAAAAACCCAAAACATTTCAGTTTGGCTTCATAATAAACCTGGTGGTGGACTATAAACCTTTTACCTCCAAAAGAGCTAAAAATTTCCACCTGGCGACTCCACAATCCTAAAAACAGACCTTAAGACTCCACTGGGAAGATCCCAAGTCTTTATAAACATCATACAAATTCAGTTAGGAGACTTTAATATTAAGTTTTCCTTCTCCTAAAAAGACCAGTTAGCCTCTTAAAGATTGTCATATTTGGTTAAAACTTTTCTTTTTTAACTGGGTCTGAAAAACATAGCATAGTGGCTCCTAGAAAGATTCATACTAGAGCCTACCCTGACCCAAACCCACTGGAAGAAGTTGACAACCCTTAAAGTATACTTAGGAAGTCTTCCAAGATAAAAGTTTCAAATGTTTTCAGATCACCCTTGAGATCTAATTCAGTCCCTGAAAATCTCGCAGCCCTACACCAATCACAAGTTGACTTAAGAAATCCTTTTAGAACTAGGTCATTTGATGATATAATTAAGATAGATTCCGAGTCCTCACTTTCATCCCCAGAACAAAGTAAACAACCTAGTAGTAGAGAAACTACACCACCTGATTTACATTTCCTTCTCAATTTAGGTGTCTATCATCCAAGGTCAGCTCAACAATCTATCCTCGGTACATCCACATCTGTCCACCCAACAGCCACTGTCCAAACCACCCCACTTCAACCCACTTTCCCTTTTATAAATCCATCCCCACCACCTATCATGGTAGCATGGTATGCTCCCCTAGTTCTTCCTGTACCATTATTCAATCTCCCACAGGACTACCAATCCAAAATTCCATTATATGATGCTAACAATGCTACAACTGAATCACAACATGTAGACAAAATGAATGAATACTTTGACATAAATGAAATTGATGATGATTCTTTCAAGCTTAGGTTATTTTCTCAGAGCTTGGGGGGATATGTAAGAAAATGGTTTAAAATTTTAGCCCTCCATAGTATCAATGATCTCCAAGGCTTCCATCAAACATTCTTAAAAAAATGGGAAGTGAAGAAGAATCCTCTCCAAGTCCTTTCTGATTACAAAATTCTCCATAGAAACCCTGGGGAAAGTGTGCAAGCTTATTGCACTAGATTTAATAGTGTGTATAATGTCCTTTCCCTAGAACTAAAACCTCCACGGGGTGCAACTTTAAACAAGTTTCTTGAAGGGTTTGACTCTGACATGACCTATTCGCTAAGAGAGAGAGATTTTACAACTCTTGAAGATATGCAAAAGGGTGCTCTTTCTGTGGAAGTCAACTTAATGGAGAAGAGAACAAGAATGAAAACTAAGAAGAGAGTATCTTTTAGAGAGGAATCCCCTCCTTCTTCTTCAAGCTCAAAAATGGAGAGAATGATGAAGAAATGATGAAAGAGATGAGCATAATTAAGAAAGCACAAGCAAATCAAAACCAAACTCCACCCCAAAACAATCAAAACAGAAATAGAAATCAGAATTATAGAAGAGACAACAATCAAGATAAGCAAAAAGAAGGTGACTAACAGATTAGACCTCCCTTTCAACAGAACTATGTAGATCAATATGAGGAAGAAAGGGAGTTGGAAAGGTTGGAAGAATCACATGTAAACTTGATTGGATCAGACAGTGGGGATGATGTTTTTCTCACTGAGGAAGAACAAGGTTTCTTCCCTTATGATCAAAATACAAACACCTATGAATATTCTGATGACTATAGATTGGGTTTTGAAAATGCAATCATGGAGGTACATAAACAGTATGACCTTAGGAGCAAGGGAAGTATAGATAATTTGAAAGATAAGAACACTAGCACTGCTGTCAAGAAAAACGCAGAAAACCAGCCCAAGAGGATAGCAGAAAAAACCAACATTTCAGCCAAAAAACCAGACTTAAACAAAGACAAAGGTGTCTAGCCAAATGTTGAACAAAGTATCCCTAGCACTTCAGCTAGTGGTCCTAATAAAACTATCCCCATCACCAGTCCAAACAAGGTTCAACAAATCAAAGTTGCTGAAAAGAATTCAATTGAAAAAACAGATGTAAATATCAACAAGTCAATTATTCCTTTCAGCCTTGAGGGAGAGATTGCCAAGATAAAAATTACTATCCCCCTAGCTGAACTAGTAACCCAAGAAGTGTACAAAAACCAAGTCTTGAAAGCTTTGAACTTAGGAAGTGATACTGACACCTTAAACTTGACAGATGATAAACCTGAGTTGTTGTTTGGTCCTGAAGTGAAAGGAAAATATCAAGAAGGGCCTGTCCCTCCCTTCTATATTAGCTTTAACATACACGAGAAAATTTTACACAATGCCATGTTAGATTCGGGAGCTTCACATAATCTGATGCCCAAGGTGGTAATGGAGAGCTTAGGCTTAGAGATTACTAAACCATACAAAGATTTATATTCTTTTGACTCAAGTCGAGTCAAATGTTTGGGTTTAATCAATGATTTATGTGTTACTCTAGCTCAGATCCCTGCTAAGAGTCTGGTTATGGATATAGTTGTAGCTGACATTCCCCCTAAGTATGGCATGCTCTTATCAAGATCTTGGGGAGCCAAACTTCAGGGCAGCCTTCAAATGGACATGTATTACGCCACCATCCTGGTTTTCAACCAAAACAGAAGACTATACAGGGAATCTCACATGAAGTACATGGTGAGCAACATAGACAAACCAAACAACTCTCCAATCTATTATATTCAATCAAGTTTAGATTCCTTTATCTTATGCAGCGAAGATGACATTACTCAACAAGATAAAGAAAACGTAGACCCAATCAGTTCACCACAACAATCCAATCTTCCCTTCAATCAAATTCAAAACATTGACAATCAACAGAAACAAGAAAATGAAAATAAGGATGGCATACTTTGGAAAATAAATTTTGATGGATCTTGTAATAAAACAAGTGCAGGAGCAGGTGTGTGGATTCAAAATACAAATTAGAGTTTTTCATACAAATTGGATTTCCCATGCACTAACAATATCACTGAGTACGAAGCCCTCCTCCTAGGCTTACAATTGCTTAAACAATTAAAAGCCCAGAAGATATCAATCTTAGGAGATTCTGAACTTATCATAAAACAAATCAAAGAAGAATACTCAGCCAAAAATCCGAGGCTTAGGGAATATCGAAATGCTGCCCTCGATTTATTGAAAACCTTTGAACAATACGAACTTGTTTTCATTCCTAGAGCATTTAATCATTTAGCAAATGAACTCGCTTTCAATGCTAGTAACTGTAAAATACCTAAAATAAACGAACAACTTAGTGTAAAGGTAAAACACAGGCCTGCAGTACCTGATAACGAAGACCACTGGAAAGTGTTTGATTCTGACCAACACATAGATGATTTTTTGAAATCAGAAAATGATTTTAGTATACCAATATCAGAAACTAGCCATAAGGAAAACTATTTATATGTCGAAGAAATCCCAGAAACTAAAATAAGACACTCTGCTGATATAAAACATTACGAGAATCTGTTTGAAGCAGATTTAATTGACAACGTGAACAAAAAAGACTTGGAAGTTTTAGAATGTAAGAACGGTTCAATTCCAAGAGGTCTCTCACGTTTGGAACACCTTTTCAACTTTAATGATGTAGCCAAAGAACCAAAAATGGAGCCTGTAGAAAAAAACGTAGAAGAACACAACATAGGCTCCCTAACAAAACCCAAAATGATTAAATTGTCCAGCACTCTTTCAACTCATATGAAATCTCGATACAATGATCTGTTTAAGGAGTTTAAAGATGTTTTTGCCTGGGCATACACAGATCTGAAATCTTATGATACCAGCATCATTCAGCACAAGATTCCCCTGAAGGAAAATCAAAATCCCTTCAAACAAAAACTAAGGAGAATAAACCCACTTTTATTACATTTAGTCAAAGCCGAAATTAAAAAGATGCATGATGCTGGCATTATAGTACCTGTTAGATTTTCAGAATGGGTATCAAACTTGGTTTCTGTTAGGAAAAAGACACGGGAGATCAGACTCTGTATCGATTTCAGAAACCTAAACAGAGCATCCCTAAAAGACAACTACCCTTTGCCCAAGATGGATCATATACTTCAAAGGGTAGTTGGGTCAAAAAGGATATCACTCCTAGATGGGTTCTCAGGCTACAACCAGGTGCTAGTGCTCCCAAGTGATCAAATCAAAACTTCTTTTACCACACCTTGGGGCACCTCCATGTATGTCAAAATGCCTTTTGGGTTAATGAATGCAGGGGCCACCTTCCAAAGGGCCATGGACATAGCATTTTCTGAAGATATTGACTATTTCATAATTATTTACCTTGATGACATAACTGTCTTTTCAAAAACTGATGAAGAACATTTGATTCACTTAAGAAAAGTTTTTGAGAAGTGTAGAAAATTTGGCTTGTCATTGAATCCCAAGAAAACACTCTTTGGTCTCCAAGAAGGTAAACTTCTTGGCCACATAATTTTAGAAGAAGGAATCAAGATAGACCCCACAAGGATAGATGGCATATTGCAGATCAGCCATCCAAGGAGCCTCAAATAATTGCAATCTTTCACCGGGAAGATTAATTTTCTGAGGAGGTTTATCCTAACCTTGCTGAGCTATTAAAAAACATCACAAAAATTCTTAAGAAAGATGTCGTTGTAAAATGGACTTTACCATCTAAACAATTATTCGAACTGGTCAAACAAGCTCTTACTCAAGCACCAGTCCTGATTAGTCCTGATTTTACCAAAGATTTTTACATCTTTTCCTTTGCATCTGAACATACAATAGTTGTAGTTTTACTTCAAAAGAATTATTTGGGGCAAGAACAACCAATATCTTTCTTAAGTAGGGCCTTAAGAGATGCTCCTCTTAAATATAATATCATGGAGAAGCAAGCCTTAGCATTAGTAAAAGCATTAAAAGACTTTAGGGTCTATATTTTACACTCTCACATAATTGCTTTTGTTCCACATACTGTTGTCAAGGACATTCTAAGTCAAGACCCTGATGGTAAAAGGGGAAAAAGGATTGCTACAATTCTTGAATATGACTTAGAAATTAGGCCCACCAAACTAGTTAAAGGGCAAGGGTTAGCAAAACTTATGGCTGAGTCTAACTTCCAAACACTAGAAATGAATATGGTAGATGTGTTGGAAGAAATAGAGGAATCCGATGCTCCTTTTATTGAAGAAACATTTCTAAATTCTCCTTGGTATGCTGACATTATTTATGTGCTTTTATATCTAAATGCCTCTCCTTCTTTGTCCAAAAATAAAGCTAGATTTTTGAAACAAAAGGCTTTGAATTTTTGTATCTTAGATGGAGTATTATATTGGAAAAATGCTATTGGAATTTTTCTTAAATGTTTACTTGAAGATGATGCAGGAAAGATCATGTATGAGTTGCATGAAGGAGAATGTGGAGGACACCTCTACTGGAAGGCCACAGCAAACAAAATTCTTAGATCTGGTTATTATTGGCCTACCCTTTTCCCAGACACTCAAAAGCTAGTCATGTCTTGCCATAAGTGTCAAATTTTTTATGGCAAAAGAAAACTTCTTCCCTTACCCTTACATCCTATCAGAGTTGAGGCACCTTTTCAACAATGGGGTTTAGACTTCATTGGGGAAATTCACCCATCCTCCTCAGCTCAGCATAAATGGATCCTTACAGCCACTGACTTCTTTACCAAATGGATAGAAGCTATACCATCTAGGAATGCTAATGACTCTGTCATTATCAAGTTTCTTGAAACCAATATCCTATCCAGTTTCGGTTGTCCCAGAAAAATCATAATAGACAATGCTGCTGCTTTCAAATATAAGAACATGATTGATTTCTATCACAAATACCACATAACCTTGGGCCATTCCACTGCTTACTATCCCCAAGGAAATGGATTAGCTGAATCCTCCAACAAAAGCCTCATCAATATCATTAAAAAGCTGTTGGAGAAAAATCAGAAATCATGGCACAGTAAACTGGTTCATGCCTTATGGGCTGATAGGCTAACTACAAAGAAATCAATAAACATGTCCCCCTATCAGCTAGTCTATGGCATGGATGCAGTCTTCCCCACCTCATTGGGAATGCCAGTCATGAAGCTCCTTCAAGAAGTGCAGATTGAAGAGAATGATATGCAAAGAAGAATCAACCAAACAATCCATTTACAACAAACCAGAGAAGAAGTTTATGAAAGAATACAGTTAGTCCAAGAGAATATGAAGAAGATATTTGATAAAAGGACTAAGGCAAAAAATTTCCAAGTTGGAAATGTTGTTCTTAAATGGGATTCAAGAAGAGAAGAGAAGGGAAAACATGGCAGGTTTGAGAATTTGTGGAAAGGGCCCTATATTATTCATGCTGAGAGGGGTCACAATGCATTTTTCGTAAAAAAATTGAATGGAGAAGATCTATATGGAGGTCCTTTCAATGGCAGGATGCTCAAGCATTACTTCTGCCAAGAATCTTAAGTTTCAAAGCATTTTATTTTTCGTTGTAAATATCATAGTCTAACCATTGCATTCAATGTTAGAGAAATCAAAAAATAGAAAAACAAAGAAAGAAAGAAAAGAGGGCAGATTATGAAAACAATAAAGGTATAGCCCCATACCAAAAAAGAGAAACAAATCTGAAAGTGTACAAGCTCAAAAGCCACTCCTCAAAACACACTTCTAGTTAGTCAAACTGTTCAATCTTGACTAATTAGCTTTAAATTTTCTGCTGATAGGGTAGTGAATTCGATTTGCCAAACTGTTTAATCTTGGCTTATCAGTAGATATTTTAGGATAGAAATCAAAGGTTCAAACATGAACAAATCCTGAACCTAATTTTCCAAAAGAGATGACTCAAATTTGTTTATTTTCTGAGTCGAAGGATGTAAAAAATCTGGTTCTAATTAGCTCAAAATCTGAACCAGAAAGAAAGGAAGAAACAACTCAAAAAAGAGTCAAAACATAGCTGTAAAAGGAAGGTGGAAGTGCTTTAAACTTTTAGATTCTCAAGCCTTCCATTTTGATTTAATTTTCTGCAAAATAAATGTCTATGTGCAGCTTGTTTTTATGCCATAGACCAGCATCAAGTTAGATTGTTCAATCCTAACTTGGATGTTTTTAAATTTTTGTAGTAAAATTTAGAGAATAAATTCTGTTGGACAGTTTAATCCCAACAGATGGTAGATTAGCTAGAGAAACATCTGAACTCAACTATTTAATCTGAGTTCAGGAGAAATAAGGAGTAGAATTAGATTAGTTTTATGCTTTCAAAAGAATAAAATGTTGTAAAAGAGTTTGCCAATCCAAGTGCAATCTAATGAAGAAAAAATGTTAGATCAGTAGGATTGCGTAGGTAGAAATATTTTTGATGAAAAAACCATTTTTTTCCATGGCTGTTAGCATTTCCAGAGCAAAAGAAGATCATTCAATCAAAGAAAGGCAGCCCAATGGATGAGGCAACTGATCAGCCTCCCAGAAAATGCAAGTCTGAAAGTTCTTGATACCTTCAAGAAGGCATCATCCCCAAGTGGAGCCATTGTTAGCCACCTATAATCTTTGTTATACCAAAATGCGGCTAAGAATTTTTCAGCCTCCAAGGAACAAAGTTTATCACTAAAAATTTTTGGCTCTTGAACGCTCCTTGAAGGCCTCATGCCTTGGTCCAAAATCTTCATTGTTGTTCCCATTTTATACTCAGAAAGTTCTGCTGATTCCAAGTGAAAGACTGTTGAAAGACCTTCATTTTTCCCCCTTCTCAAAACCTTCATTTTTTCCCTTTTCCTCCATAAAAACTCCCTTGTTTTCATAAATCCTCTTCTTCCATTTATGAAAATCCTCTTTCCATAGTTAAAAACTCATTTTTTAACTATTCCGAAACCCCCCATTCCATTGAAAGCTATGAAAAACTCATAAAAAATACAAGTCTTTACTATGGACTTAAGCCCCTTGGGCTAAGTCCTAACCCCTTCCCCCTCATATGCCTACACCCTGGGACCAAGCGCTAACTCTAGAGGTGTTTATCACATCGCACAAATCCAAAGTGTGCAAGTCTTTGTGCCATATTCCCAAAGTTGTGATGTGATCAGCCTTTGTATTATAAAACTCCCGATCGCATCAATTATTTTATATGAATATACCGTGGGCCTGCCCTCCATGCTTAAACCCCTATATTTTTCACTCCCAATCATTCTTTTTCTTTGTAAAAACCCAAAACCCACTTTTCCAAAGTTTTTATTAAAAAACTTAAATCACGTTTTGAAAATACAATGGGTTGATTGAAAAGCCTGGGCCTGAAGTTTCGATATGCAATAAGACCCTTCTCCGTAAACCTCGGTCACAAAGCCTTCATATAACCCTCGGCCCCGCAATCGGGCGCCTAACCCTATTATTCACATATTCCCCCGCAAAATCATAAAACCTTCTGTATTTTCAAAACTTCGGTTTTTTATGATTTTCTTAAAAGTTTCTGCCGGTCCAATGTTCAAAGCCCCCTCCACCGTTGATCTGATCCGCAGATCGACGGTGCGGAATCTATCCATCCAGTGGTCCCCGCCAGCCTTGCGCCTTTGCCCAAAACCACGTGGTATCTATCGCACCGCCTTTTGGGCAAGGGTGGTTTTCCCGATGGCTAGCGATTCCATACAACGGTTGACACGCGTCCCCTCTACCTTTTTCAAAACCGTCGTCTGTCGCGCATAACCACAGTCCATTGAGCATTAACGTTCGGACCAGGATGCCCAGCGATATCACTGTGCACCATCTGATCTGGGTCAGGCCATCCAACGGTGATCGCTCGCCAAAGATGCCTGACAATTAACGAAGGTGCCCACGCGATAACCAGGCTACGGTGCATCGTCCAAGCAATCTCCGCCATCGATCTAATCTGCAGATCGACGGTCCACATTTCATCGCCCATTTTCTCTCCGTTTGACTTTCAACTTCCGTTCTCGACCGTTGATCTATGTACAATCGACGGCTCAGATTTAATCTCTTTTCCATCCGGTCCACGATCTCTCTTGATCAATGCTGACCGTTGGATGATGCCATCCAACGGCCCCGCTTCCTCCACCCATCCTCTGAAGCAGTAAACCTATATACGAAGGATTTTATAACATTTGTTTGTATTTTGCAGGATTTAATGTTTTTCCTTCATACTGAAGAAAATTCGCGGGCTGAGGGTGACGATCCTCCTGCCTTCGATTCACCACAGAGAACCATTCACATGGTTGGATTCAATGTTTTATCGATGCTCCATGGGCGCCAATACCATAAAAATCCCTGCGCGGCCCTGCACATCGACAAGACACTGCTTTATTCAAAAGAACAGTTAAAGAGTATAAGTTTGAAGATAAAGCACAGAAGATGAAGATTGAAGACGGAATGGTGGGGATAACGGCTAAGAAATATTATCAAAAGCCTAATCCCCCAAATTAAACACAATTAAAGGGAAACCATAAGGGTTTAACTGACAGAGAGGCTTCCACTGCTTCAATTGAATGGAATTGATTCCTCAACTACCATAAGAGCCACTTGTTGCCTTGAACCTTTCAAAACAGAGGCCGAAGTTATTGCAAAACCAAATATTTTGCCTCAGCGCAGCCAGGGAGTTACTTCTTCAAGGAAATCAATGCAGAAATATCTGCAGAGTTACTCCAAACATTACACAGAGCCTCCAAGTCAATAAAGGCTCCCACCGAGCTTTGATATTTATTGTAAAACAGTTAATACAGTAGTCCACCTATAAACTTCTCCATCGAGCCCCTCAGAAGGCCGAGAAGTCCTGAATCTGCATTAATTGACTTAAGAGATATTTTGTTAGATTTCACCTCCTCATTCTTCTATAAATACTTTCGTAGAAGATGAGAAATTGTTGGTTATTGTTTTGATCACAAGTTGTAATACTGAAACTCTTTGAAGTAAATACATAGTCTGTTGAAGTTGAAGAAAAAATTGAAGTCTTGGAGGTTTTGAAGATGTTGTTGCATGCTTGTTCCTGAGAAGGCTCTATCATTAGATCCATGAGCTTGGATTTTGGTGAAGTATTCTGAACTGTCTTATGTTTTCCCCCTATTTTCATTATGTTCCATAGTTTCTTACTACAGTAGGATAGATATTTTTAGGCTAAGAAATGACTCTTGGAAGCACCTTAGACCTGTTCATCCTTCACTGTTTTATGTTTTCTTCTGCTGAAGTATTTTAGAGGCTTAAATATTTATCTTTAGTCTTTGTGCTTGTTTATTTCCTTAATAGTTTGAATAGTTGGTTTCAGCATGATTTATGGTTCTCCCTGCTTGTCCGCTGCCACTTAAAAAGCTGTTATTGAAGTCTCCCTTTTGAAGTTCTTTGCTTATAGTGAACCAGAGAGGTCTGTTTTGATCTTGCCCTTTGTCCTCACTTAAACAGTTGGCTTAAAGGTCGTTATAATTATGATCATAGATGTTTTTAGGTGTTCCCTCTTCTATGACTGTAATTATTAGTAAATATTTTATGTTTTCTAAGTCCTTTAGAATAAAATCTTTGAGGAAATAGGGTGTTCCCCGAATCTTAGATTTCATTTTGAAAGTTGTTTTGAAATCATTATTTGCTTAAAGGTGTGATTTGTAGAATTTATGGTTAGCCCTGTCTATCAAAGAGCTCTTTATTGTTCAAATTATGCTTCCAAATTTCCCTTTGTTGAGAATTAAACCTCTCTTTCCAAATCATTAATGTTCATCCCATTCCAAAAACAAAAGGATCCTGTGGCCAAGTTAGATTTGCCCTTTGATATCCCATATCCTTTGATGAGTTTGTTATGACCTTATTTTGACTCCATTGCCCAATGAACCAGATGTTTCTCCATTCTATGTATCTTCCCTAGACTTTCATGTTCTGTTGTATCAATTCAATCCAACCAAATAAACAAACAACACAGGCACTTAATAACTAGTCTAAAACCAATACTCGAAGCATACAAGATAAACCTTTCCAAACAAACATTTGAGAGATCCCTCTCTGAGAACAGGAGGACTAGATCCTGTAACTCTAAAGATTGGTTCTGATGTTGCCTTGTCTTTTGATTTGCCAAACTATCAAAACACGGGACACCAACACTTCTATTCAAACGTATTTTGCTGCTCCACAGTGCCCTCGTGCTCTCTTGCTCTAGGTATGTCACCTACAAATATTTGGCTGAAAATTTTAGCAAAAATAGTGAAATAATGAAAAGTGTTTAGTATTTAAAGAATTATTTTATGAAATTAGTTTTTCGAAAATATTTTGCCGCCCATTTTTCAATTTGTCGGTTTTTTTTCACTTAAAGAAAATAGAGTTGTGTTTTTTTCATTTGCGTTTATTCGTCAACGGTGTGTCACTTAATAGCACCGCACTGATGCGTCTTTTTGTAACACCGACACTAGTTTAGTTATATATGCAGTAGCACCGATTTTCCGTTAAGGCACCGAAATTACTTTTAGGTATGTACACCAAAATTTAGTGAAATCCAACCATAGAAATTGAGAATTATAATTTTTTTTATTCTTGAGAATTAGAATTAGAATTAGAATTGAGAATTGGAATTGGATAAATTCTTGATGGAAATAACTATTCTTCCAATGCATTTTGTTTATTGCAGGAGGTCCCCACTGATTATGTGGAGAGAATGCAATGTGGGGCATGTGAAGATGCAATACTACAGGACCCAAGTGGGCAATTGTGGCATGTGAACCTGTTATAATTGGCACTTAAATATTTGCAACCAATATTTTTTAGAATATAATCTACAGATAGACGGATGGCCTGCCAGCAATTAGTACATATAATCTACAGAAGGATAATGTTCTAGGAGCAATTACAACGAGTCCTTCATTCTACATTTGTTAGCATAATAAGACCGATTTTCGACTAGGCGATGCAGTTATTACATTTGGAGGCAATGGTTTCCCATAGAAAATGAGTATAGGGTTGAGCAGAGGAAAGACATTACAAAATAGGCTATTACATTAGTTTTTCCAATGGGAAACCGATTTGCAGGTGGAAATATGGTAGTTGTAGGTATCTACGCTTTTCTTCCCACAGAAATGGTCACTAGATTTCCATTTATAATACAAGTAGACTTTTTACTGGTTTCATCCACAGGACCACAACTTAGACAATTTAGAGATGTCATTCAGGTTCAATTGAAAGTCGAAGATGTGATATTATGTGTTGTCAGCTTTGCCGGTAAAAGTTTATGTAATCCAACCGAAGCTCGGAAAATACTCCCAGTTGCTTTTAAACGCATTCTAGATAATATTTCCCTTCATGGGACCTACCAGCCAGATCAACAACGTGAATTGATCTTTCTCTGTTATCCTTAAGGGAATGAGAATCCTTCCCTTCATGGTGCCTCTTGGCTTTATCAACTGCCTCGATTGATCTTTCTCTGCCATAAAATCTGCTCTCCATTTCTCCATCATGGGACATCTTGACCCTATTGTCGGCCTCAACCGAATGCTCTATGCCAGTCTCAACCTGTACTCCTTTTGTACTCTATCGAGCTCTGTAGTTGTCTGCATCCCTGTAAGCGTCTTTTTTTGTCTTTCTATTTGAACCACTCATTTTCTCTGCTATAAAATTCTCAACTGAAATTCAAACTCTCATCTTTTCAAACCCTCATCTCCTCAGAAAAATTCTTGCCCGTGATTCGAACCCTCTGCTGCTCCAATACTGCACTTTACAGAATATCCTTGTTCCGATGCGTGTTGTTTTATAAGGGCACCAGGGTGGTTTGTAAGATCGAGGTTTTTGTTTTGGCGCAGTGTTTTATGATGCACTGGTGCGGAAGCACTCTGAAGCACCTGTGTGTCAGAGTAATAAGATGCACTGGTGCGTGTTATAATGATAAGCGCACTAGATTGTATAAAGTTTTTTTTTTTTATGTAAGATCATAATAAAATAATAATAATTCTAAAGTACATGAATTTATTTGCATTATTTTCTAAACTTTATTATGTTACAAAAATTCATATTATTCTAGATTTATTATTTTACAACTATTTACAAATTTACAAATTTAAATATTTTAATAAAATCATTTCACATTAATGCAATTAAAATTTTACAAATATTTTTTTTTTCTAAATAAGACTAATTTCTATTAATGTAACATAAAATACATGGAGACTCGGGCCTCTGCAATTCTAGCCTATTCCGAAGGCATAATTCTCAAAAATAACAAAATAAGAACTGCCCTCAAAGGGGAAACCAGTCCATTTGGTTGTTTTATCGCTGCCCACAAAGAGGAAACCAGCGTCATACATGGAAAAAAGATAAATGTTTGCAGTCCTCAGACATACCTTAAAACCAGAAACCATATAAAAAGGCCCAAAAAACTTGGAACCAGAAACCAGAATTCAGAAATAGCTTGAGTACTTAGGTGTCATTTGGAGAGGGAGGTGTTTCTTCCACAATAAGACACCTATACTCATCATTTTCATCTGCAAGCTTGTTGTGGGTGGCATCTGCTGCATTACGGGACTTCGTGGTGTCACGAGCTTTGCTAGGGGCGTCTTTACCACCCGTCCAATCTTCGCTACTGCTGTCGATACCTTTACTTCTGCTACTGAAAGCTGGGCCACTCTTCTTTGCTACGGATGGAGCTCCTTGGTTGGAAGACTTCTGCAATTTTCTAGGTCAAAGGCATGCTGCACTGGTGGGTTCCTCTTTAAAGGAGATGGTTGCAGTTATGCACATGCAATCCAAGGTGCATGAATAATGGAATTGAGCAGAGTGGGTGGGTTGCGAAGAGGCGGTTGTCTCATATATGCAATTACAATTAAAATTACAATCACAATCATTTCACAATAAATTAAATATTACAATTTCAATTAAAATTTTACATTAAATATTTTACATACAATTACAGTTAAAATTACAATTACATATACAAATACAATTTTATCACGACATAATATTTAATAAATATCATGGTCATTTAATATTAAATTAATTAATAAGCATCACGATCATGATAACCATTGTACAAACATCATATTTGACTAAAAAACACATTCAAACATCAAATTAACATTATATATTAACATCATCATAACAAAAACATCAAATATACATCTCATGTCAAATAACTCATGCTATAACATACACATCTATATGCAAGCTAAACATTGAATGAACATATCTAACATGACTTAACAATATACACATCATGATGATCACCAACATGTAAATTAAGTACAACTGCAACATGAACATAAAATACATGGACCATATATATATATATATATATATATATATATATATATATATATATATATATATATATATATATATATATATATATATATATATATATATATATATATATATATATAATATTAAAAATATGCAACTGTAATATAAATGTCATGGATCAGCTGATGGTAGTACAACATCAATAGAAGTAGTAGTGGAGGCCTGCTCAGTCAATGGTGCAGCCTCGACGGTCGATGGTCGAGCCTGCTCATGATCATGACTAGTACTGATGGATGGATTAGCCGGTAGTAGTACAACATAAATATAAGCATTACTAGTGGAGGCATGCTCAGTCAATGGTGCAGCCTCGACGCTCGATGGTCCAGCCTACTCATGATCATGACTAGTACTAATGGATGCTACAGGTTGCCGATAAATGGACGTGGCCGATGCTCCAGCCTCATCTCCATGATGACTGCTAGATGCTAGTGGAGCCTCATGCTCATCAGGTGTGATGCGAGGTGAATGATCATGAGATGAGTCGCTGCTCATGGACTATCCATCACATGCTGTGACTCGACCACACCTATAACGTGCAACAATCCTCCTCAGTCGCGTAACAGGTGTCGTAGCTCCTACGACATGTCGCATCAGGCTGTACATGTCACGCGGCATGCCTCTCCACATCCGTATTAGCCTATCATCAACCTGTATGTCTTTGTAATGAGCGGGCCTGATGCCCGCCTCAAAAATCAATGCACTAAGTTGGTCACCCAACTCCGTCGTGTATCGAGTATCAGGCTGACCGCGCCTAGCAAAAGGCAGTACCGATGCACCAGCATGAGGAGCATGTCTCTCTCCATTGGCCTCCTAATCATGATCGTCATCAGGATCCACACCTGGATCATGTGTTGGTTCTGACATCTCCTCGCCATCAAAAGAGCCAATGTCTGCAAAATATATACATGTACACAACAATAATTAGACAACGTCATTACACAATTTAATAAAAAAAATTAAAGAACATGTTAGAATAAATATAAATAAAATAGTAATATTACCTCTATCATCTAGCGTCTCATCATCTGTGAAGAGGACGTTGGCACACCCTTGCCAATCCAATCCAACATAAGGACAGGGGACCATAATAAAGGGATGCAGCTCATCAACACTGGCTAGTAAGTCTAGTGCATCATGCGATATCCTAGCTGGAAACATAGTCTCTCCCCTCTTGGGCATCATCTGCCCCCACATGTGCATCTGAGCCTCCAACATCGACCTACGAGGCTGCCAAGCAAATGCATGCCTCATCTCTGGAAAACTCTCAAAAATTAAAAAAAAAAAATGTCTGAAGAAAAAGGGAAGTTGACACTCCCTTGTGCATGAGCACGACATCTATCTAAGGCCATACAAAAATACTGCAAAAAAATGCCAGACCACTTGACAAGTCATGGCTCCTGTACTAAAGAATCAACATAATATAGAAGCAGGAAACTAATGTGTTGCCCATCACTGGTGTTGTGTGAAATGGTCGAAATTAGAAGTGAGAGGCACTGCACATCCTGTCTACCAAATGCACCAATACGTAGCTAACCTCTAGGGACCTAAAACTATGAAGGAGACAATACATATGCTTCGATGTATCTCTGGGAGTAAACTAATTGACTTCCTACTACACAACCAGCTAGAACCTCCGGGAACAAGGGAAAATCCACCCCTCTCCTCAATAGCCCTGTAATTAAATAAATATCCTCCTTAGTGGGTGTGTACCACTAGCCAGGACCAACCTGGAAAGCCTGTTGGTGGGCGTTCCACCTGCAGATAAGATGTCTCAAAAAGACACTATGGGTCTTTAGGGAATTAGCCTCCTCATATAACTTGAGGAGGCCTACCTCCCTTAGGAGCCCCTGGGTATCTGTTGTAATAGGGCAAGGGTACGCATCTCTCTCCCTCTCTCGTGCATCCCACTGGCGAAGCATGTCATACTGCTCTGCCTGTTGTTGCTGCTATTCCTCCTCTTTTCTTTGAATCATTGACATATTAAATATTTATTTTTTATTAAATCAGACATGTATTTAGGAATATACATATATAATTTTTTTTGGAAAAAAAAACAGACCAGTCGGTGAGCCACAAAAACAGTCATCCACCGGTTCCGGTGCAGATTTTTTTTGTAGAGCACTGGAGGCGATACCCAAAATGACATAAAACACACAGTATGTGGTGCACCTGAAATTTTTTCAAGCCTCTTTGAGTATATATGGTGTCAGAAGAGCGTTTTGCTGACTAAAATATATGCCCCGATGTGTATAGTCGTGTCAGCGCACCGACTTCCTGACAAATTATATATTCAACGGTGCGGTCTTTTACCCGACCACATCGTTGACCCTGTCGGAATGCCGAATGCGGTGCGCTGACAGACACTGGGGTGGATATATCTATCAACGCACTGTGTCGCTATTCCCATGGTCAACGGTGCGCCCAGCTAAATGACCGCACCGCAATTTTTTTTTTAATTTTAAAATAATGCAGGGCACCTTTCGGTACCACCCTGGAAACGGTGCGGATACCGTTAGTACCGGTTGCGGTGCGGCCTGTAAATTTTACAGGCAGCACGCTTATAGGTGCAAGCCGAACGGCTCATGCGCACCGCGCGACAAATATTTTTTTTTTCTTTTTAATGGTTAATTTTAAGGTTATTTCAAATTCTAATCCACTAGAAAGCTTATTTATGGGAAAATAGAAAAATACCTGTACATTTCGCCGTCGAGGAGGCATTTTGGCTGTAGAATATGCAAAAGAAAATTTGCCCACCATTTTGCAAAACGCAAGCTGCAGATTGGTGGCCAATGCACAACAATAGTGTGTGCAATGGGTGCAATGGGAACACCGATGTGGGGGCGGCTTAGAGAAGGAGAAATTGCACCAGTGCTTGAGAGCTCTAGAGGACTAAGAAAAGTAAAAAATGCCTATTTTTTGCTGTAATTTTGTTTTTATATAACCCTGTATTGGTGCGCGGGGTTTTATAGGCGCACCGGTGCGGTTTCTTAAGAACGCATCGGGCAGTTTTAGATTTGATGTGTTGTTTTATGATGCACCAGCGCGGAATAGTCGTGAAGGACTGGTGCTTTATAGTAGTAGGACACATCGGGCATGTGTGTACAAAGCCCACGGTGTCTGGTGTGCCAATTTTTTATGCGGCCAGTGCTTTATCTTGTAGAGCGCACCGGTGATTGAGAGCAGAAAAATCAAAAATGTGTTTTTTGGCCGTAATTTTTTTTTTATTTAACCCTTTTTCGGTGCGTGTGTTTTATAGGTGCATCGGTGCTGTTGCATATAAACGCACCAGTCCGCTAGTGTTTTGGAGTAGTGTTTTGTGATGCACTGACGCGGAAGAGTTTGTGCACACCAGTGCCTTCTCTTGTAGAGCACACTGGTAATTGAGAGCTCTAGAGCACTGAAAAAAGTGAAAAATCCAGTTTTTTTGCCGTAAATTTTTTTTAAACCCTTTTCTGGTGCGCATGCTTTATAGGTGCACCGGTGTTGCTTCTTACAAACACACCAGTTAGTTTGTTTTTTTGCGCGTTGTTTTATGATGCACCAGTGCGGGTTCTTAATACCGCACCGAATGTTTTCAGTTTTGGCGCGGTATTTTATGATGCACCGGCACGGAAGAGTTGTGAAGCACCGGTGATTTACAGTAATACGATGCACCAAGCCGGTGTGTATGCAGCGCACGGTGTTCAGTGTGCCAATTTTTTGTGCACACCGGTGCTTTCTCTTGTAAGAAGCATCGGTGCAATGTTGAATGATAAGTGCACCAAGCGAAAAACATCCGCAAAACCCTCCACTCGCCAACCTCCTCTAGTAACTTCCGCTAGAAACGGATGTATGGGGTATTTTTATAAGGGGTTCCTCAAAAACATCTGCTAGAGGGTCTTTTGCTTGTACTGTATTGCAATTGTAAATTTGATATTACAATGAAATATTTGCTTATTTTTTCTACATACATTAAAAAACAGATATCCTATTGTCTTTTTTAGTTTTATATGTCTACTCATTCATTAATATGCATGCGCTCTCTACAATCATGTCACAGTTGAAGGTTACTAAAATATGCAAAGGACTATTTCTAAAAATACAGTTACAGTAAAAAATCACACCACTATACTTTTTCATGGACATTGTAAGAACCAGTACAAGACGAGTTCAAATACTATGTCCTTCTATAGCAAGCTTTATTAACACTCTCATTGATGAATTTTCCAAGACACACGTATTTTTGTTGAATAAAAAACACAAGTATTTTCTCAACATTTTTTTCCCTTTTAACTAGAATATGTTTCATGTTTTTGTGCAAAAACTTATATATATATATAAGTTTTTGCACAAACTTTTATATTTTGGAAGATATTTTGAGATGATAGATCCCATTTACCTTTGAAATAAGTACAAGGTACATTAAGGCCAAAAATATGTGTTTTCTCCACCATTTCAAAAAAATTGCAGCAATTACAAACAACCTATGCTTCTGCTTTAATCTGAATGTGCATGTGCAATTTGTAAAGAAAATACAATATGTAACTACAAACATAATATGACAACATATTGGACAGAGATGATGGAAAAATAGAATGCATATTGCAAATACAACAGCTAGCAAAATATTTTCCACCTTTTTCTACAACAATCTTTGAACAATAAGAAGATAAGATTTTTTCACCAATTTTCCACTTAAGAAGGCTTTGTGTGTGAAAGGGATTGTAAACATTGTTAATGTTATTGAACCATTGTAATTAACATTGATCTCTACTAATTATATTTAGATATAAATAATGTAGTTTAAATAAGCTTATGATTTATATATATATATATATATATTAACAATAGTAAGTAGTTTTTACTCTATCATTTCATTTCATTTCTTAAACATAACTATCGGTTCACTAAAATATTTGTGTGGTTTTCTCTTATTCTCGGTTTTGATGAATACAAGCATCAAGGTTGACTACAGAACAATATTACTACTATTGCAACTAGCAACTGCCCCAAATACTATTTTTGCCTTTGCATTTTCTTGAAATAAAGTTCTAATTTATTTATGTGTTTTTCTCTTGTTCCTGGTTTTGATGAATACAAGCATCAGAAAAGTACTTTCAACTAAATTTGGTTGACTATCCAACAATGTTACTAGCTATTACAATTGCCCAAATACTTTTTTTTTCTTTTGCATTTTCTTGAAATAAAGCTCCTCATGCTAGAATTTTTTTCATGAAATCTACTATAAACCCCAAAAAACATTTATGATATTTTTTTTAATGCTAAGAGAAAAACAACTACTGTATATGGTAAAAAAAAGTGTTTAAGAGATAAAAAGCTTTATGATAGCTTCAATGTTAAACTGTATAATAGCTTATTGTTTATGATGTGAGTGTATATTTTTTTTTGGAATTGCCAAAAGTGCGTTGTCTTGACCATACCATACCACCTGTAGATTGTTCCATTATACTATTATTGAACCTTAATTTGATATGTAGTTAGGAAAATATTTCTTGATTTGGCATTAGAATTCAATGTTATTTTAGTTTAATTTTTTAGCCTAAGTTTTTGTTTTTGTGGTTGATTTTGTTTGATTTTGTTGTTATGATAAACATGTTTTTCTAAAATATGGTTTGCTATTCTGGAAAACGAATATCAAAAAATGTTTAATATTAATATTATGGACATTGATAGCGTTACAAATTTGTTTTACTCTAAAATTTCAATATGGAAAATGTCAAAGAATTTTTATTTTTATGTAATTTGATTTAGTCAAAATGTTAAACATTATATTACAACATCTCTCTGCCCAAAAATCACAAGTGTCATAGGGAAGAAAAATTGAGAGAATATGGGTGAATAATTAGTTTTAATTTATTTTTATCAATAATTTATTAATTAGTGTAGTTTATATAAATTAAATGATTAGTAAATATAAATAAACATTAAAAATTATATCATAATATATTTCAAATTATAATAATATATATAATTTTTTTTTTATAAAATTAATATAGAGTTACACATATATAGATTTGAAAAAGACCATGTACCAAGATTATTCATCCCACTTAAAAAAAAAACTAAATTAGCTTTCTTTTAAATTTTTATTATTTATTATAAAATTAATATATGAGTGGATATATATACATTAGAAAAAACATGTAACATTCAGACACAAAGAGATTGGGACACGAAACGTAGTTGCGATCATAGGAGTGGCGACGCCTCTGTTGAAGATGAAACCAGAGGTTTATATTCCACGGTTTCTGTCGATTGGGCGTTACCACCATTCCAATCTGGAGAAAGATATTGAATCTGCGGAACTTAAGATTTCAACAGCGAAGATGTACAAAGCCAAGTCCGCGGCCATCCTCTCGCAGCAACTGCACAAACGTGGTAAGGGTTTCAAGTCTAGGTATGACAGTAAAACCAGACGGTTGTTATTCTTCGATTTGGCCAGGAGAACGAACAATATAATTACACAGGAAGCGGTTTTCGGGTTCTTTGGCTCCAATTCATTCACTTCGGCAGCATATCGAACTGAAAATTCGAAGCGTGGGTGATTGGTAGTCTCGGTGGCATTTTTATTCATTCTGACTAATCTGCTAGTGATTCTGGGATCCTTCGACTTTCTTCCAAAGAGATGCTCATATAGAATTCCACATGTAATCATAAATCAGAAACCGTTGTTACCCGACATTGTCCTCGCTGGCAACGCAACATCCCCTCAAAAAAACCAGATTCTGATGCCTGATATGGTTGATTATCTCCACTTCATTTAAGAATTCTGCATCCCCTTCGGCAGAGCAGTTTCTTATGTTCATCACGACCATCGGCTGCCCGTTGGGAAGCGTTCTCCTATACAGAGTCCCGAAACCCCCTTGACCGATGAGGTTGTCACGACTGAAATTGTGGGTCGCAACCTTGATATCTCAGTCAAGCATACACACCGTTTTACGATTGGTAAAGAAATTTGAGAAATGGTCGCCAACCTTTCGCAACCGTCAAAGGAACGGGAGTTTTTGGAACCATTCTTTGCACATGGAAGTACGAGTTCTATTTTCAGGCCTCCTCTCATTTTATTTATTGGAAGTTAAAAGGATCAAGTTTCAAATCTCTGCAATTGTCTCCCAATTTGGCAAAGCAGGCGTTTCATTGTCTCCCAATTTGGCGAAGAAGGCATTTCTTGTTGTTTGGAGGGTTTCATAATTTGGGTATTTTAGTTGCTTTGGATTGGAGGTTGGACAATTTTTCACCATGCGCCAGTTTTCGGCAATGTCAAAGACCACACTTTTCATTTCTCGTCGATGACAGCTGCCATGTGTTCAGCATGGATCGATTTTAGGCCGAGATGAGATTATTGACAGCAATTGGGGTTTGGAGGTGGTCAGGAGATTTGGTAGTATTGCGGGAATCGGTGCAAGGTGTGTAGTTATGTAACATACACCATTAACTTCACAGGAAAATGTAAGGAGTTAAAATTTTTATACAAGTTAATCATCATTACATAGAATGTTTAACAGTTCACAATGTAATTTTATAAATAATAATAGTAAACTCCTTAACCCTTAACAACCTCCATTACAGTATATTAACTTAATACTATGTGATGTAACCAGCCATTCATCTCATTACTCATATAGTCATCACATAATTTCCATTATGAACATCATAACAAGAAAGGAATCAACCTCATCATCTGGACCCAATAACCAATCACACCATTGAACACCAATATACCCTGGAAACCCCATAGGGTGAAACCAGCAAACGTTTAATTTTATTATTAAACGCTCGTGAGGGTGTTCAGCCCATCACTCAATGGCTTATAAGGGAGACCATCCCTTAACCATCGTTTATATAATCTTACAAGGAAATATGCAAATATCTAGCTTAAAGCCATTACAATAAATATGATACCATTTACCCTCTGGTCTTCATATCTTCAGATCTTCAGATCTTGGTGGCATGGATGTACCTCCAATGGACCATCGTACATTGAACCTTCCTGCAACTCGCACTCATCTGCATGAACATTAATCATTTACCTGCCACCAGGACAAGCATAATATTCCTTCGTACATGTCACCATCATTCCCTGCTATGATGCCTTCAACATAAAATGATGTCAAGATTCATAACGTATTAATCAATGTGTAATCATGAAAAACAAGTAAAGTGCCTTGTCATTCTCTCTTTAATAACAAATACCTCATATGTGCTGGTTATAAGTCATCACAATAACTAATGCTTACGTCGCATAAGCACACATTCCTGCAAGACAATGGCTACATCTCCCAAGCCTTTCTTTAAATTAGACTAATACATTAGTTAAGGTATTTATGCATGTGATTTACATACATTTTAATAAAAATAGCTAACCCATAAGCTATTATCTTTAGTGCATGGAATGCAAGTTAACATAACAACTGTTTCTTCCATGCATGTGAATGCATACTAGTTCCAAAAAACTCTCCCTAAAGGGGTGCTTACACAACGAAGCACATAACCTCCTTCACGAGTCTTCCAAAGAAAATCTCAATGCTAGTGAGCATGTAATCATATGTAAAAATAGGCAATTATGAATATAAATACATGCCTCATTTTTGAGATTATAATAACAATCATATTCAACGTAGTTTTAATACTACAAGTTATCTTTCTACATACAAAAATGTATATTATTCTTCAATAAAAGCTAATACATATATATATTGCATGTATATGCAAGACCTTCCTCCAAAAGGAATTAAACATCATAATCATGTTAATATAAAATAGTCTCTTATTTTATTCATTTAATAAAGGAATAAAACTGATTAGTTCCTTTAACCATGAGTTTATTAAATAACACTTTACCAACATCATGGTAATTTATTCATGGATTTATTAAATAACTATTACTTGCAAACACCATGGTAATCTACCCATGGTATTATGAAATAATTAATCTCCATCAACACCATGGAAAAACTACCCATGGTTTTATGAAACTATCCATGGATTTATTAATTAATCTTTACCATTACCATGGTAAAATATCCATGGATTCATTAAATAATTACTATTTACAACATGGATTCTTTTTACAAAAACTTCTTAGTATACTACCACTCTTAACTATTATGTAAGCATAATAGCAAAGAATAACATAATAGAAATATTTTCAAGAGAAGACAACAAGGATTCTTTTCCAAGAAACCCGCCAATAAGTTTCCCTTTCACCATTCTATCTCTCTAATAACATTATCTTTCTAAAATATTAAAGTAAGAGTCTTTTCAAGAAAAGACAACAAGGATTCTTTTTAGGAAATAAATAACCACAAAATCAGGTGGTTAATCCTCTTTTAATTAAAAATTCCTATCTAAATGCATTAAATACAATGCATAGAGAATATGAAAACATGCATATTTATCCAAACATGCATGAAATAAATTAACACAATAGACACATGCCTATTTTTAAATATGCATGCATTAATATCATACAAATATTTATATATATTTATATATTTCTTTCCATATAAACATGGAGATTCTTTTGAAAATAATCAAAACCAGAAGTAAACAAGAAGGCTTACTTATCTTGACAATCTACTCTTATATAAAAGAAAATGAATGTCATCACAACCTTTTCTATAGGAAAGGAATTATATGACCTTATTCAGCAAGAATGTAGGCCTCATTATTACTCATATTGCAATAACTATAGTAAAAAGAAAAGCAAATAGTCTTTTACGTTATTACTCTCCTATTGCAAACTTGTTAAGGTTGAACGACTTCAATGAGATGAAGTCGCCATACTCCCTCCTCGTTCAAGCGCATTCATTCATACCAATCAATCATACCAATGGATACACCAGCCATTGAACTTTATCAAACGACGAAATCGATATCTTTAGACTATTGAACTGTGCCAGACATAATCTATTATAAGCAGAGCCGTTTTCAAAGTATAATCGGTGAAATGTTTAAGGTTGAACAAACTCAATGAATTGCAGTAACTCGCCTCCTGGTTCTAGAGCATCCATTCATACTAATGGACACGCCCATCATCGAACCTTCTCAAACCAAGAAAACATAAATCTTTCCACTGTTCAACTGTGTTACATCTCACAACAATGCAAGTATAACAGCCATTGAGAATTGTAATCTCTGCAAACACCATGCACTATTTTTTCTACAATTCGCGGACAGTCATCGGAACTGGATATGCGTAGATCTGATGTCATCCAACAACTATGGAATGTACGCACACGACATTCAATGGCAGAATAGAACTAAAAAAAACAAGAAGTGCTTCAAACACATCATAAAAGCACAGCAGAACGCATGGTAACAACGCTGCACCACTCGGAAAAATTATTATCATAGTTTCATCTTCTACTCTGCATCGCATTAACAACTAAACAAGCACGCAAAGGCCAATGCCAAATATGAAAGCAGCAGAGATGAATTACCTCCACGCTGCACACCCCGTTCCAGGACCGTTCTCGTTCCATTTATCGTGTTGACGAGAAGTTTTCTTGGGTCGATACATAAACAGTAGGTCATACATCAAAACGCCACACAAATTAGTTTTCCAACGATTCAAGAATTCGTTCACTTTTTTTAACTGAATCTTGATTCACCTGTTTTGTAACTCATGGTAAAAAATTTAGTTTACGTGGTCGTTACAAGTTAATGAGAGAATGTTTTGGATAAGGGAATTTTGAAATGGCATGTATTTAGTGAAAGAATCGGTGCTTAGCAAACGAGGGGCCTTTTGAGATGCGGAGACGGTGACGAGGATTCCGGACTTGCAAAAACTTATGAAGAGAAGCGCGTTATAGGGTACTCTAGGGAACAATTGTTTGCAGTTGTAGCAACCGTTGACTTGTATGAGGATTTTGTTCCTTGGTATCAAAGATCAGTCATTTTACGGTGTAAGAATGATGAAGTGTTCGATGTTGAACTTGAAATAGGCTTTAAGTCCCTTGTTGAGCGGTACATGTCTCATGTGGAACGGAAGGCCGCGTCTTTATTTAGAAATATTTAAAATTTAAAAAAAACTCTTATGATATAAAAGCATGTCTTTCATCTTATAGTCAATGTATTTTAGTTCAAATAATTGGGATCATAGCTTGCCATCTCGTCTTTATATACACATTATTCTATGCTATTTAAAAATATTTTTTTTTATATAAAACCATGTCTTTAATTAGCTTATCTGGTCGTCCATGGTTAACTTTGGACTAATGGGGATTGTGACTTGCCATTCTATTTCTTCAAATCTTGCTTTCTTATCAAAAGACAAAACTTTAGTCTATAAACATACAAAACATTTTAATATTAATTTATTTAAAAAATTATACATGTATATATTTTTAAAAAAATTTAAATACATTTTTTCCTTTTATAAATATGTGATTAAAAAAATTATTTATTATTTTTATTAAAATTAACGAAAAAATAAAATATTTAATTTAATTTTAACATATCTCTATTGAAACAACCCTTCTAGGTTAGCACAGAGCTCAAATTTGAGTCTTCTTGTGGCTTAGTCAAGAGACAAAACACCTTGAGCATAACTTAGAATTGTGGAGTAAACCTTGACACACCCTTGAGCCTATTAAAGAAGATTTTGACTTGGAAGAAGCATTATTTCTCAAACTTATTGAATCAATCTTTTGGGAAGATCTAATGTTTGTCTTAGAGACAATGGGGCATTGACTTAAAAGGCAGTTTGGCATAAATATTTGTATAGCATTTTATTGAAGGTGTTTCTGTGACATCTTTTAAGGTTGTTAGAAGGTAGTTTTGGACTAGCTTTAAAACCAGTCCTGTAGCAGCAATTGAAAGTTTTTTTTTTTAAACCCTTAGATACCCTTTTCTAGCACATTGAAAACCTTTTGATGATGGATTTATAGTAGGTTTGAATACTTAGTTTCGACAGTGATTTGAAGCATTTATAGAGCTAGAGCAACCTCCTTGGAGCAACTATTGAAGGATCTTGGATACTATCATTACTATGCCATTATTCTGGGAAAATTATATTAGTGTTACTTTATGTTAGTATAACTTTCTTTTTAAATTTTACCTCCTATTACATTCTTTAAAGATATATAGGAACTAAAATTTCCATATATTTTACTTAATTATTGTTTTCCCACTCCAGAAAGTTACTTTGCACCTCTGGTTGCAAATGCTAGTTTATTTTTATTTGATTTTGGTAGGCTTACCACCTTGGTCGAGTCCGTGAGCACTTAGAGTTCTGTATTGACATGCATGCTTACAACCCTAACATTTCTTATATTGTGTAGCCTGTCTTTCACTTATAAATAGAAAATAGTATGGTGCTACCAAATTCACAAAAACAAAAAAAAAACATAACATTTCTTTCTGTTCAATTTACAACAATCAACCCCTGCACCCACCTCTTGTCTTTACTTGAACTCTCTCAACAAAATTTGTTGAGTCCTGCCTGCCCCTACTAACCAATTGCTTCATGAATTCTTATTGAAAAAAATTGCGTCATGAATTCTTATTGAATGTTCTTCCCAATTCTGATTGGCTGCTGGCAACATTAATTGTGTGTCAGACTGCTGGCAACACCAATTATCTGTGCGTTCCCAACTCCCGGGTTCAGACCGGAAGAAAATACATTTGTTCTGTGTTGTTCTTCGGGCCAGAGAAGATGAATAATTGGTTTTAGATATCCGCTAGTGCCTCACGCCAGGACTGTTTCTGGAGGAGGAAATAATATTTCCTTCGAACCCATCATTAACACTCATGCGCCCAACTCTGAATTGAGAATTTCGTGAAGGATGTCTGCGTTTCCTTGGCTTGGTGTGACTTCTTTAATACCAGTGAATGCCAGCTTGGAGCTACTAGCAACTCATGGCGTGACTGCTTTATATAAAAGATCTACTGCCATGATCGTATTGTTGGCCGCGTGGGTTGAAATATCAGGGCTTCTCCCTTTATTGGACCCCGAGTAGTTTTCCAAATGTCTTTCGGGAGCACGGTAGAAGCCACTGCCAAAATAATAGATTTTAATTATGAGTAAGGAAACTTTTAAGGATGGAAGTTTATCTTAAAGTTTAAAAATATTGGAAAATTTTATTAGTCTCTAATATGCAAATTGTAAAATGTTTGACAATATTTTTTTAAAATATTTGGATTTATAATGATTTTATATTAGTGCATAGAAAATTTTGATAATTTTTAAGGTAAAATATTTGTATATTATAAAATGTGGGCGAATTATTTTTAAAAAAAATGAAAATTGGCTAATGTTTTAAAAAAAAAAAAAAAAAAAATTAGACGGCCCCTAAAATTTTCCCAAGAAAAAGGTGCATTGATCTCATATGTTCCAAAACCCTATCTTCGGCAAATTGTAGAGCAAGAAGTGTGGTGAATAACAGCACTAGGAAACCCATTATGCAGATGTGATCCACGAATTGGTATGATGAAATGACAATAGCTACAATAAAAAAAGCTTCTTGAAATTTGAGGATTTTGCGATAATCGATTCTCCTAATGCTCTCCACTCTTTGGGGGATAGACAAAAGTACCAAAAGTACCTTACAGAAGATTATGGTTCGTAATGCGAGAGAGTTACAGAGGATACCCAACCGAGATCTTTGAGATCTGTGAGGTGATATTTGTTTGATGGAGAGAAGAGTATGTTGGCATTGAAATATAGCTCTAGGGTCCAAGTTGGTGAGGTACCTTCAACAATGTGAAACAAAGGGGAAGTCTCCCAACAGTTTGAGTCTTAATGCTCAGTCAACCAACAAAAATAATTTATAATGTCTTCAGTGAGCACCACATTTGACTCGGAAGGATGGAATAATCGAGTTGAATTGAATTTTTAAGTAACATGTAATTTATCAAGTAAAATTTGAATTTTTGAATTCAGAGTTGGATAACACTATGATATTTTTTGGACGGGCCGACGAGATACGATTTGGGTTTTTTTTTCGGCTCTAGTCTGGTTGGCAGACGAAGGAATTTTCCAAGTGTTTTCATATTCCTAGAGCTTGAGCATTGAAGGATGTTCTCATAGAGTGAATTTAATTTATTTTGATTGGTAGTAACAGAGTTGTGAGTCCTTGCGAGTTCCTGAATTTGTGATTTTTTTGAGCGTTGAAGGATGTTCTCATAGAGTGAATTTAATTTATTTTGATTGGTAATAACAGAGTTGTGAGTCCTTGCGAGTTCCTGAATTTGTAATTTTTTTGCTTAGATTAGGTCAGGTGCCGATTGCAAGTGATTTGTAAATTTGGCATAAGTCTAATGTGAGGTCCTGTCATCAAATGTTTTAATCTCCTTAGGATCAGAGCAATTTGATATCCAAAACTTTTAAGAATTTAATTTTGAAATAACTCTCCCTGTGCCAAAACATTATGAACAACTTGATGCGCATGTAGAGATATTTCAAAGTTAACGGGAGTTAGTGTGATTTAGAAGTGCGAATTTCTTGAACTTCAATGAATTTAGAATAATTCTGCCAACTTGTTGAATTTTTTGGAAGGAGACCAGTCCTGTTAGAATTTGGTTCTTCTATGTAAGTATTATTTGCTTATTGTTTTTTTTTTTGTGTGAATGTTCTCACATGCTGTTATGGTACCACAAAATAGAGATGTAGCATGGGTTGGTTGAAAAATTTGAAATACAATTTTGATTAAAAGATAAAAATAAAAATAAAAATCTAAAAAAAATTAAAAGATAATTTAAACAATGACTTACATAACCATATAAATAAACAACTAAAAACTAATTTAAAATAAAATTTGACAATATAAATTTATCTAGGAACACTAAAAAAAGAGATATGATTAATAAATATAAATATAAATAAACTAAAAGTATGGTAAATAAATAAAACTTCTTTTTATACTTAGTCGAGAAGTATGGTAAATAAATAAAACTTATTTTTATATTTACTCAAGAAGTATGGTAAATAAATTAAAATATAAATAAACTAAAGGTATAGTAAATAAATAAAACCTCTTTTTATATTTACCCCATAAGTCTTTTTATATTTAAAAAATTCAAAAAAAAGGTTTTCTTTAGGTGAAGCCTATGGGCCAAATAGAAATGGACAAATTATGATTAATACCATGGGTCAAATACCATGGGCAAAATAGAACTCAGTTTGAAAACTTTAAAATGAATGAAGATGAAGATATAGCTGCATTCTTCTTAAGAGTTGCAGAAGTTGTGAATATCATGATAGGCCTAGGAGAAGAAATTAAAGAAAGTGTTGTAGTACAAATTTTTTTGAGATATCTACCACCCTAGTTTAATCCTAAGGTTTATGCCATTGAAGAAACAACAAACTAGGAAACCTTGACCAGGAACCAATTACTTGGCAACCTAACAGCAGATGAGATGAGACTTCCTAAAGGGAAGTCAAACATGACGGAGGCTCCCTTTAAAACAGAAAAGTGCATAGAAGAGAAGGAAGGTACATGCTCATGCTTTGATGAAGAAGAAGCCAAATTTTTCAGAAGATTAGATAGAGGCACATGTAAGTACAAAGGGAAACTTCCATTTAAGTGCTTTAATTGTGGAAGAGTGGGGAACTATGCTTCAAAATATCATCATAAGAAAATAGAGAATCAGTCAAAAGGGAAAGAGAAAATCAAATTCAGCGATAGGCAGAAAGGGAACAGATTTAATAGAAGAACATTCTATGCTCAACAAGACAAGTGTGAATCTGAGAGCTGAGATGAATCCCCCAATGAAGAAGGAACAACGGAATTCATTTTTCTGGCCAAGGAAGATCTTGAGAAATATTTCTTGGAATTTGAAGAAGAAGGCGAGGTAAATATTGAGGGGGAGTTGGTGAGTGCCTTAAAGGAAATAGATAGACTCAAGCTCAAGACTAGAAAAAAAAAAAGCAATCCTTCTTAAGCATGTAAAGGAAGAACCAAACTCTGAAGATTTTACTAAGTTGAAAATTGAACTAGAAGAAGCAAGGAAAGTAGAAGACATTATGCTGCAACAAACAAGGGAGAAACGTCAGGAATGTGGAAGATTGGAAGAAGAGGTGGTCAGGCTGAGGTAGAAATTGGAAAAGGATTAAACTAATTTAACAATGAACATTCAACAATTAAAAGGTGTTGAACAATTGGACAGGATATTAAATGCACAAATATCTCCTCTTGTAAAGACTGGGATAGAATATGAAGGAGAAGCTAGCAAGTCGAAGGAAACAGATAAGAAAGTTATTACATTTGTGAAAGATGAAGTTAAATCCCATTAATCTGAGAAAAAAAAATGTGGGAAACCCTTCAAATACTCATGAGCTGCAACAAAAACCCACCACAAGGAAAGCCTTGGAAGCAAAAGGAGTGAATAGCCAAGCAACATTCCAGCACAGATCAAATGGCTTCCAAAGATAGAATTTTCATATGACCAGATGGCTATATCCCCAAACAAGCTTCTCTGCCAGATACATATACTACTTCCATGGGTATTTCTTTTGCTGTAAAAAGTTCGGTAATAAATCCATGGAGTGCAGAGCGTATATAAGGAGACCGGAGTATGGAAACTCAAAGGGAATTAAGAACAACGGTGGATTCACTCGTGTACATATTCCATTCCAAAATACAATTAAATTTTTTTGCTGCCATAAAAATGGGCACAACCCTTACAAATGTCCTCTCAAAGACTATGATACATCTCCTTAGGAAATTTATAGAACAAACAACTGCATGTAATGGAAAAGCAAGCTAAATAAGTGTGATCTAGTTCTCATTCCTCGGGATAAAAACAATCAATGGTATGTGGGCAGTGGGTGCTCAAGGGATATGATTGGAGACCGAAGAATGTTTGTAACTTTTGATGGAAAGAAGTCTGGGAATGTAACATTCGGAAATGACAGAGCATGGAAAATCAAGGGAAAAGTCACAGTAAGCCTGAATAATGGAAGAGGAGAGGCTCAGTATGTACTGTTTGTAGATGGTTTGAAAGCCAATCTGCTAAATGTTAGTCAAATTTGTGATCAAGGCCGTGAGGTCCTTTTCAGAGCCCAAGATTGTGAAGTAAGTTCAATCACCACAGGAAAGACCTTGGTTAAAGGTGTTCGAACAAAGAGTAATTTTTATATAGTGGAAGAGGAGAATGAAGCATGCCACATCAACAAATTTTATGAATCTTGGCTATGGCATAGAAGATTGGGACATCTAAATTTTGACCACATCATCAAACTGAGAAAAAAGAAAGTTGTCAGAGATTTTCTTGCAATAAAGAAGCCACCAAATACCATATGTAAGTCCTACCAACTGGGCAAACAAACTCACTCATCGTTCAAAGCCAAAGACCAACTATCTACAAGTAAGCCTCTTCAACTAGTACACATGGACCTCTGCAGACCTTCGAGAAAAAATTCACTAGGTGGAGAATCGTATTTCATGTTGATAATCGATGATTTTTCATATTAACATGGGTGGCATTTCTCAGATACAAATCTGAAGAATTTGAGAAATTTAAGATATTCAAGGCATTGGAAGAAAATCAAACTAGATGTAAACTAAAATGTGTCAGATCAGACAGAGGAGGTGAATTCACAGGTGATGAGTTTGCAAACATGTGCAATGAATGTGGGATAAATCAACAGTTTACTGTTGCATTTACACCTCAACAGAATGGAGTGGCAGAGAGGAAATACAGGTCTGTACAGCAGATTTCCAGAGCCATGATGCAAGAAAGAAACATTCCCCAAACCTACTAGGCAAAAGCAGTACACACAACTGTTCATATTGTCAAGAAAGCTCATATCAGACCAAATTATGAAAAGCCTCCAAATGAACTATGGCATGGGAAACTGAGTTCAATTAAGCACTTTAGAATCTTTGGCAGCAAATGTTTCATAAATAATAATGATGAAAATTTGGGGAAGTATGATGCAAGAGCTGATGAAGGAATATTTTTGGGATATGCATCAAAGAGTAAGGGCTACAGATGCTACAATAAAAGACTACATAAGATTGTGGAAAGAATTGATGTGAGATTCGATGAAGAACTACCAAACAAAACCAAAAGCACAAACTGTGTCAATCCTCCAAATCATCATCATGATGAGAATCATGAAAATAAATAACATAATGATACAATAGAAGATACATAAATAAACTCAAAATGACCCTTGAGACATACTCAAAAGAACCATCTAGAAGATCAAATCATTGGAGACAAGAGTACAGGAGTCCAAACAAGAAGAAAGCTAGCTGAACAAACTGAGGAAGTGTATCTAGTCGTGTTGTCACAAATAGAACCGAAGAATTTCGATGAAGCCAAAAAAGACAAAAATTGGATAAATGCTATGAACGAAGAATTAGACCAGATTGAGAATAACAAAACCTGGGATTTAATACCAAGACCTGTTGGGAAAATTTTCATTGGCACAAAGTGGATAGTCAAGGATAAGATGAATGAATAAGGTCAGGTAATTAGAAATAAAGCTAGACTTGTATGTAAGGGATACTCTCAAATATAGGGACTTGACTATGATGAAAATTTTTCCCCTATAGCAAGAATGGAAGAAATTAGAATGTTCCTGGATTTTGCATGCTATCATGATTTCAAGGTATATCAAATGGATGTGAAGTCTGCCTTCTTAAATGGAGATCTAGAGGAAGAAGTCTACGTGAAACAACGTGAAGGTTTTTCCTTAAAAGATAAGCACAACTATTTTTGCAAATTAAAAAAATCTCTATATGGTCTCAAACAAGCACCACGTGCATGGTATTCTAGGTTGGAAAAGTACTTTCAAAAGCAAGGATTCAAGAAGGGAGGAGTAGACAACAATTTGTATATAAAGGCTGATGAAAATAAACTTTTAATTGTAGTGGTATATGTATATGACATCATTTTTTGTTGCAACAAGAATGAGTTAGTAAAATGGTTTTCAAAAGAGGTGAAGTGAGAATTTGAGATGTCTATGATAGGAGAGCTTATCTTCTACCTAGGATTTCAAATTCTACAGAAGAATAAAGGCATATTCATTTCACAAGAAAAATAATTAAGGGACATGTTAAAAAGATTTGAAACGGAAGACTGCAAACCTGTGTCAACTCTCATGATCACTAGATGCAAGTTATGTGCTGATGATGGATCTGAAGATGTAGATCAAATACTTTATAGATCTATGATAGGATGTCTGCTATACCTAATAGCCTCTAGAACAGACATTATGTTGGTAGTAGGACTTCTGGCAAGATGTCAAGCATCACCAAAACAAAATCACTTTCCAGCAATGAAGAGGATATTTAGATATTTTCAAGGAACTGCACATTATGGCCTATGGTATCTGAAAGGAAAATATTTCACTTTGACAGCATATACATATGAAGATTGGGCCAGTTGTGTGGATGAAATGAAAAGCACAAGTGGAGGTGCATTCTAATTGGGGGAAATTCTAGTCGCAAGGTTTAGCAAGAAGCAAACATATGTCTCTCTATCTACAACAAAAGTGGAATACCGTTAGTAGCAACAGTGTGTTGCACACAAGTGATGTGGATGAAACAAAATCTTCAAGACATGAAGGTAAGCATCACTGAACCTATTTCTATCAAATGTGACAATACAAGTGCAATAATCATATCAAAAAATCTTGTGCTTCATTCGAAAACCAAGCACATCCCAATAAAGTACCACTTCCTCAGAGAACAAGTAGCAGAGAAAATAGTAAAGATGGAATATGTCCCAACAAAAGAATAGACAACAGACATATTTACAAAACCTCTTGCTAGAGAACCTTTCGAATATCTAAGAGACAAACTGGGGATAGTGTTTGCAGATGATACTCTCTGATATGATAAATAAGGGGGATGAAAAAAAAAGAAAATGAAAAATGCACCAACAAAGGCTACAATATCAGGAACAGACATCCAGCGAGGGTTAGACAAGAAGCAACTTCTCAAGGGGAGAATAGCCCATAAAATTTTTCAAGAAGAGCACGAGCTATGGAGCTAATAAAGATCTACAAAGGATGATTACACTGTGTGTCTCTCGGCAAGTGTTAATAATGTAACAAAATGATTTTATGAAGGATGAATAAGAAAAATTTTATTATCAGTATATCATTACAAACATTCATCAATTGGTATTTGGAGTTGTCTTCCTATCAGTAGAATACCAAATTTTATTTTTGGAGGAGTGTTATGGTACAGGTCCCCAGTATTGGAGTATTATAGCATACATCATGTTGTTGGTATGGTAGAAATACATCAAGGAGAATGTCGAGTTGTGTTATCAAAGCATGGAAAGAAAGGAATTTTTGATATTTCACCAGTGCACAGAGTTTCATCAAGCAACAAGGGACAAAAGAAAAAAACATTCTATGGTGACATACCTTCCAGCATTCTCATGAGTTGTGATAGCATTAGTTTTTTGTGTATATTCATGCAATCTCAATGATTCTCAAAGTGTTACCCCAATAATGCTCCTATATCATATGAAGTTTGTAATGCATTCACAATGCTCTTGTAATTTTGAAGTACATATAAAGAAATGCTTATGTGTAACATAAAGCTATAGTCACGGTTTATACAGAACAATCAGGAAGGTGTAATACAATGGTGGATTAGGTGTATTCATTCAAATACAAAAGGATTCATCAATGTGTAATGAATAGATGGAGTGTATATATTCATTTCATAACAAAATAACAGAATGAAGAATGCTTATATGCAACTCAGAGAGAAGTAAAGAAATGATGGAAAATACATTGGAAAATGTGTAACCCTTTGCCATTGATTTCAAAGGGGGAGGAAAATTGAGCAGAAGAAGAAATGCACTTCTGAAAAGCAAGCAGAGGAAGAAAGGCACTTCTCAGAATGAAAGGGGGAGGAAGTATTGGAGGAAGTGTTGCCATCAATGCCAAAGGGGGAGCCTATTGGAAATATTGTCATTGATGGAAAAGGAGCAGCACTATAATTATCATTAAGGACAAAGGAGCAACACCAGAATTATCAGTAAGGACAAAGGAGCAGTAGTAGAAAAATTATCTACGGAAATGGTGCAGTGAGAAAGCATGAAAGAGAGGCAGAGGAGCAGCAAAGGAGCAAAGGAAGTTAAGGCAGCAAAGGAGAAAAAGCAACAAAGACAACAAGCTAGGTCAAGTCACGAACATGTTGGGTGAAGTCGTGAACACATTGAGTCAAGACGTGAACGAGCGGGTAGAGTCATGCTATTTTAAGTTAAAAAAATCTCAAGAGTCGGTTCATTGAATACGTTCATAACAGTGCACAAGTCAGGGTTGAGTCGGGAAAATATCTGTGTAGAATAGTGTTCAAAGGCTTCATTGAAAATCACAATCACATGTCGAAGGCCTAATCGCATATCGCAAATCGCAGCAGAAGGATGATCATAAAACCATAGAGACACAAGAAATTGCGAAATGCGAAGTACGAAAGATGACGTAGGCAGTGACGAGGCAAGATGACGTGGCAGATGACATGGGCCTGACCCCATAGATCGTAGTTAATTGATGATGATGTGTCAAGGTGATGTGGTAGTGACCTAGCATGATGACATAGAGATGATGTGGACCTGGCCCACATATCGCAAATCGCAAATCGCAAGAGGTGAAGATCCAGAGATCGGAGAACTTTGCAATAAGAAACATGCGATATAAATCTGCAATAGAGAAGTCGCGATAAAGTCACGTGGGACCCAATCGCATATCGCAAATCTCAATCTCAGGAGGAATGGCGCTTATGAACCAATTTGGAATGCTGAAATGTGATAAGGGGTGGATGCAATGTAGTTTCAGAGTTAAATTGCAAAGGATCTCAAATCCGGAATAAGGCCTTTTTGTGAAGAAATTGCATCAGAGCTAGAAGCAATGAATATAACACAAAACCACCAAGAATTCTGAGATGCAATATGAGGAGCAAACGCGATATAGTTCAAAGCTAAAATCTAAAGGAATTGAAGTCCAGCTATGGGACCCAATCAGATATCGCAATTCGCAAGCTCAGGAGGATAAGTGCTCAAGAATAATGTTGAAATGTCGAAGTGCGAGATGCAATACAAGGAGCAGATGTGATACATTTCAAAGGCGAAGTACAAAGGATTTCAAATCTAGAAGTAAGGATTTTTCATTAAGAAATCACATCGGAGAATGCAAGAGCTAAATATAACACGAAACACAAATGAAATGCCAAAATGTGATAATTGACCGACGCGATATCGTACAGAGGTAAATATTAATATGTTTCAAGTCCATTCTAACAATGATTTATGAAGAAAAGGCTGAACACAGCAAGACTCGGGTGAATAATAAGACCCGAAACTATGAGCACGGGTGAAAAGTGGCTAAACCTTGATAATTGAAGAAAGTCTGAACGTGGGCAAAAAGGCTCAGGTAAGTCACCCAACAAAAAGCTAAGGAGTAGTGAAGGCTAAATGTTGCGGGCATGAGCAGAAGAGGCATAGTCGCAAAAAAGGAGATAAAGTAGCACTGTTGAAAACACGTCAGCTGGGTCGATTCGGGCCAAAAGACAGTTATGCAACACTGTTCAAAACATGCCAGCTAGGTCGAGTCAGGCAAAAGGCATTCATGCAGCACTGTTATAATATAATCGCAGAAATGGGAAAATCAATGACAATAGTAGAAAAGACAAATACTGAGCGAGCCAAGAACTGAAAGGGCTGAGTGAAATATTGTTGTAACTGTAAATGTAAATTCATTGATTATTTTATATTGTTTTTGAAGAAAAATCAAGTCTCCTTAGGCATAGGAAAAACTCCAATGAGTGATGTAATGATTATTTTTTATGTAATAACCTGAACTGAAGTGTAAGGAATCGAATGGATGGAAGGCATAGGGTCAAGCCTATTCACTTCCTATTCCCTGTAGAATTCAAAAGTCATGTATTTATCTGTATAAAATATGTAATATCATTGTGCATAGATAGGCCAGAGAGCGACAAAATGGAAGAGAGCTGAAAAATGTAAAAGAGTGGAAGAATGGGAGAGAGATGGAGAATGTGAGAGAGGTGATAGAGATGATATGCACATCTGGAGATGATATGAAGCAGATTTTAAGGGAGGGAAAAAGTGAAGGTGGAGGAAAACAGAGTTGATATCCAGGTAAATTAACATTTTACTTTTGCATTGAGTGAGGGGATTGTAGTCTCCTTTCAATTTGTAGCTTGATAAACTTCCAGTTGGAGATGGGTGAGGTAGAAGCCTCCTGTGGGTTGTAGCCTGTAGAAAATATATGGGAGTTGGAGCTTCCTTGAAATTTTTAGCTTGTAGAAATTGAGGTAGGAGCTTCCTGTAGGTTGGAGCCTTCAAAAAATCAGTTGTGAGAGGGAGTAGGAGTTTGCCTTTACATCACAACAATAATAAGATGTGGTTTTCTCCCTTATGGGTTTCCACTTACATTTGGTGTCCATGTGCATTATTATTATGCGTTGATGAGATGCGTTAATATTCTTATTACTTGTTGTGCACATATTTAGTATGTTGATCACCCTTTATTAAGCTGCTTATGAAATGACTTGTTAATGAGTTTAATGAAAATAATTTTAATGTCCATGAATGGAATAAAATGATTCACCCCCCCACCCCCCTCTCATTTTAGTAAAGGGTTCATCACTTCTTTCATCTCAATGTGAAATTTGAAAGTAGAATGCATGTTACAAATGCCACAACTAGAAAAATATTGTCCACTGGTTTCTACAATAATCTTTGAACAATACAAAGATAAAATTTTGTCAACAACTTTCCACTTACTCACTCTTTGTGTGAAATGGATTTTTACTATGTGTTATAGGTCAATTTGGGCATCATCCCCCACGACCTATTCAAACTGGACATCATCCCTAGGACCAATGAAAGAGGGTCTATCATCCCCTTATATTTCAGTTGCTATATGCCCTAAGAGAAGAACAATTCATTTTTGGATTCTATTGTGATATTTCCAAGATTTTAAGTATTTTTTATATCACTTATTGACTCACCAATGCAGCCTCTAAAGGGACTAGCTGTGTTGCAATGCAATATCCTCCATTCAAGGGTGCACTCCAATGCACTTCTCGACATTCAAGTGTGTGTTGGACACCTGGGTGCGGAATTCTCATTGTTCCGGGAATCTCCACATTTCCATTGCCTTATATAAGAGTCCATATGTGTCAAACTTCAAATCCAAGTGTCCATCTAACACCTCTGAACTTGCGAACATTTATTTCATATTATTAGAAAGTCATTCATTGAAAAATACCATCAATTTCCCTACAAATTTAGCACTCATTCTAGTGCTAGGGAAGGAAGAAATTTGGTAAAGTTATGTTGTTGGATTATCATTTGAGAGAGTGAAAGTAATGATATGTTGGTGGTATGATATTGGATGTGATGAGGCTGGGATGAAGCTGGAGCTGGTTGGAAACAATTTGATCATTGGTTGTAACCTCCCCCTTCTACTCTTTAATAAATATTGATGTTCATTTTCCCATATATATGTCTCTATTTCTTGTGCAATGGATTCTTGAATGATATATATATTTCATATATAATAAATTTGATTGATTAAGGTAAGTAGATATCTGTATATTGAATGTTGTTTGTTGTTCTTTGTTTTTGTTTGCATAAATCTATTTGGCGATTTGAGTTGGATTGAGAATGATGGAAACAACGACAGAAGGATAAGGAGAAGCGATTGAATCACAAGTAGGCTCTTTCACCATTCTGTATATCTGCTTACTTTAGAGAAAGTGATAGTAATTCTTTCCTCTGTTGTTATAAGTGACTAGCACCACACTTAGGAAATTTGGTTTATCCATAGATCACAATTCTGCATAAAAAATTGGTGACATCCACTGGGGATTATCCTATCATTCATGGTGTTTTTTTCCTGTGCTTATCCTCATTAGTGGCATCTACTTTCATTTATTAGACATTTGAATGAAATAATTGCATTAGAAATACGTTCTGCTGCTTGGTTTTTCAATCCCTGCTGCACCCAATGCATTGTTGGTTAAGACACAGTGAACTGCAGTGCACTATCTCCCACTCAGGGATGCTCTGCAGCACACTGTCTCCCCTTAGAGACTATGTTGGCCCCCTCAACCAACCAAATTCCATCTAAATTTGTCATTTCTATCATTCTCAACTGCCACTTTTTTGTTGTATTTTCAATTGTCTGATGCCTCTTAGAGACCAGTAAACTTTCCTGATTCTTCCTCCTTTCAAAAATAAATTTGTTCAATGTCTCTTTAGTGTTTTTCTTTATCATCAGAAAATCAAATTAAAATTATTTAATTTCTACATTATATCAAATTTTTTTCGTAAAGGAAATTGTTGTTTCATTCTTCGTTTCCTATAGGAAAAATTGTAGTTCCATTCTTCATTTTTCCTAAAAGAGAAATTGTTGTTAAATTCCTCATTTCTCAAAGATGAAAACACTTGTTTTATTGATTGATGAATATAGTTTCCTTTCTTGCATTCACATTAAAGGAGATGAAAAGAAAAACATGTATGTGCATATAGTGAACTGTGTGTGTTGCATAGGAAGAAGTTAGGAAAGCTACATTTTAGTTTGTGCTCTTTGTTGTTTGCTCTAAAACTGACTGCTCTTTCCCTTAGTAGCTAGGATTTTCATTGAAAAAGATAAATTGAAAAGTTTTCTTATCATTTAGTTTGCATTTTTAGACATTTCCATCACATCATGCGATGAACCTCAAAGACAAACTTTTAAACAAGATCAACATAAAATTTACATCAATTTACCTAAGAAATAATTGCAACATTAACGACAACATTTAGAAATTCTAGGCTAGAGATGTGTTCTGACGTCGTTAAAAATAGTAGTTGTTGCTAACATGTCTGCGATCCATTCCAAGTGTGATACCTCACTCCACGTACATAATTATATCGGAGCTCGTCCACATACCTTCAGGTATATAGGGCGGTGTTCTAGTACAAAAAGTATAAGGGAGTGCTCTCACTATGCAGTTTCGCATTAGACATCACTAATACAGACTTGGGCCTCCATGTACCTTTGGGTATATTTGGGAGGAAAACTTTAGGTTGTTATCCATCCATAGGTAACACAAAATTCAGGGAGATTTCCTACCCATACTTGTTGATTCGCCAAGAGGTATTATGTAGTTCACAATTACATGGTAAACCTTTTGCCTAGAATTACCCTTTTATTTTGTTTCTTTTTTTTTTTGACATAAAATAAATCAATCATCATGGAAAAAGAATATCCCTTTCCCTGTCGTTCACATAGAATAGCATTGAAACCACCTTTCCCACCAGAATCAATTTATAGTCAATGAAGGAGGCCTCATTCTACTGAAACTAGTACTATCAGTACCTCTAGTGTGACATCATCCTCACATATACCAAAGTCATCTCGAGTTGTTTCTACAAATCCTAGTTCATCTACTTTTGTCGAGATAGAGTCCTCTCAGCTACCTATGGTCACGATCCATCCAATCAGTGAGACCATACCTCCTAAACCCAACGTTGTTCAACTGGAAGTTAATCTGGATCCTGTCGTTATTTTACCAGAACATCTGAATCCCGAAGTCGAACAACCGGAAGTTGTTCCTATGCAAGTCAGCCCACAATCTATTGTAGCCATTGAGACTCCCATATCATGTAGTCAACCTCCTAAAATAAAATTCAATCCTGATGGAAAAATCCTTCTACCTCGTTTGATTTCGATTGAATAAATTCCACAAGATGAAAAACCTTCGACTCCAACCCATTTTGGATCGGAGATTTATATTTATGAGACTTTTCCTCAATCACCCAACACTGCTTTATTTGATCCTGTGTCTATTCGAGTTCCCATAGATCTAGTAGGGTATACATTGGGTCGTATAACCATGCCTGAGCCAACATCTTCGGTTGGACCATATAATCCATTTATGACAGCACCTGATCTTGCTACCCCGTTGATGTTCACAACATCACCAGAGTCACATTTATATGGTGGCCCTTCTGTCCCACTAGGTTACCACTCTTTATCTGGAATCTTCTCTGGTGCATCCTCAAACACATGGAATTCACCAATTTCATCATCTGGTATTCTATTTGGTACATATCTAATGAGTATTGAATGAGTTAATCCTTTCTAAACATCATCAGGGAAATATCTAGCTGGTCCATCTGGGTATATTCCATCCAGTACAATTTCAGTTGGACTCCCAGCATTTGGAGAACAATATTTTACATCTTATTATACTCGTCATGTTGGGGGGCAACCTATGGTCACCCATTTTGACAGTACTCCTTCATTATTTGGTCATCCTAATTTCGGAATGATTGTTTGTCAGGGGCAGCCCACTCTACCCATCCAACCACAAATGGTTGTGTAATCATATCAATCGGTTGAACCTGTTGCACCCACATCTACTCCACTTGTTAATACATATTTACCCCTGTTACAGGCTCAAACTATTGTACCTCAATCGTTGGAGGTGGGTCCTTCCACCCAATACCCTCAAGTATTGGGCCCTCAGACTCCAACTCCTTCGACTGGTTTACAACAACCACCTGTATTCGGAATTATTTATTCACAAGTTGGATTACCATATTATGGGATGTCGCAACCACAACCGGTTTATACCTATTCACAACCGAATCTAGGCTATTCTATTTTGGGTTATAATCTTGGTGGACAGACCCCTTGGCAGCCATAAGCGCAAATGCAACAACCATCATTTAAACAAGTAGCGTACCTAGGTTTTGGTCAACAAAATCCTCAAGTGTTATCTTATCAAAACAACCCCTGTCTGGGTTACCAGCAACAAATTCCTTATGCTGGTGCTTAAAGGCCTATTGCCCAAGGAATTCCATCATACCCTGGCTATGCTCAACCCGACTTAAATCTACAGTTTCCCTTTGTCGCAACTTTAGAGTTACCATATTTAAACCGTCTTACCAATGATCCAATAAAATATGCTCCTTGGTAGTCGGTGATACCTCATAAATTACCCTTGGATATTCCTAAGTTCAATGGAAACCCTAGGGAAGACCCGTCGATGCATGTTATGACTTATCATTTGTGGTTTTCATCTAACTCCCTAAATGATGACTCCATTTGACTACGTCTTTTCCAGCGTACGCTTAGAGGTCTAGCCACTAAATGGTACATTGGGTTACCAAGAGCTTCATTTGATAAATTCACTTCCCTAGCTACTATATTTTTCACCCACTTTCAGTTACCCATACTATATGAAACTAGAATGGAAATCCTGACTAATTTTAAACAAACTAATGCTACTCACATTTATGATCATATTCATGAGTGGCAACTTCATCGTACAATGGTTAAGACATTTGCTCCTGATCACCTCCTTACTGAGTGGTTCATTAATTCCCTGTTACCATCTATAACTGGGGATGTGGCTAAATGTGGTGTCGTCACTGAAGAGCAGGTCAATGCTCGTGCCCAATACCTAGATTTGATTTATACTCAGTCTGGCACGCTCTACGAGAAAATTCCCAACGCTCCACTATCTAATTTTATTGTTCCTCCTCCATCTAAGGGCTCTCATGCTGATGATGGTATGATCGGTACTGTAAGCACACATCACTCTACTATATTTGATCCTGCACCTTCTTCTGAAATTCATGTCATGTCATATGACAAAGGAAAAAGTGACAAGCAACCCGAAAGTATGAAAAAGGGGAAATCAAAGAAAAAGCAAACTTCTACCCTGTAAGAACGATCATTCAATCAAAAAACTAGAAATTGGAAACATTGTTACCCTTGCATAATCTGTAATAAAGAGCACTTTGTTTGAGATTGTCCTCACCATGCCGAAGTCTCAAAATTGATTAAGACCTCGCATGCATCCATTGTGTTGACAGATCCATTTCCGAATCTAGATACAAATTTGGTTGTTACAGATCCAGCTTTTAGTTCCCAAGTGCTTATGCTTTCTGTCACGAATCCAACAACCGATATTTTGGTTTCAACGTGTAATAAATATTATGGTAGTCAGGCTACTGATTAACCTACTAACTTGACCACGAATACGTCTACGGAATTGATACCGCCAACTGCTATTCCTGAATTGACAATAAAGCCACCAAAGGGAGTCATTCATAAATCAACATTTAATCCTTGAGCCTGAGCTGATCAAAATTATAATATAGTTGAAGATTTGGCTCAATCCCCTTCAACTATATTGATGCTTGAGGTACTTCAAAATTGTCCCTCCCAAAATCAGGCTTTGTTGTCGGCAATTGGTGGAATGGATTCGACAGATTCCAATCTTGTAGTCTTTAATCACACGGGCTATGTGCCGCAATTAGCAGCAGAATTGGCATTCTCCATCCAAGTAATGTTCTCAATCACCTCGTTCATCGTACTATTATTGATGAGGGAGCATCTACGTGCATTTTGTCTCTAAACTGCTGGATTTCACTTGGCTCGATGCGCCTATCTCAATTTCCTACAACATTGAAAGCTTTCAACAGAAGTACATATAAGCCTTGTAGTATCATCAATAACTTGCATGTTGAACTAGGCAGAAAAACAGTAAATTTTGAAGTTGAGGTTGTTGACAAACCCCTTGATTACAACATTTTACTCGGAAGGCAATGGGTATATGCTATGACTGCAATCGTCTCTACATATTTTAGAATGATCACCTTTCCACATAAATGTGTTATCATAATCATCAATGAACTATCCTTCTTTGCCTCCAGTTCCTAGGTAACTGGAAGTGTTCCGTTAGTTCACGCACCCCAACTCGCACTTCAAAACATTGGTGTAGAACTCTTAAAGGATTATTACCTAATGGGAACCTTTGCATTACTGCCACCTGCGACGTCGGTAGAAATTTCAAACATAGAGACCTGCTACATGATATCTTCCACTCCATCTGGGTTAAGGAAGATTACGAGTGATTCTTAATTTTTTATGTTGGATGAATTTATTCCCCCCAGGCCAATTGAGATGGCATAGCAATCAATCTACATGACTTTGGTGATGAATCTCAAATTATCTTCGTCGGTCATATGGGTTGATCGTTCATTAGATTTTTGTACTCCATATGATCCATTTTCATCCACTTTCTTGACAGATGAGAACATTGTGGAATCCATGATGCCAAAAGGAGAACCATGGGAAGATCATCATCGTCGTTCCAATCTTCAAGATTACGAAGAAGATAATATTATTGAACTATATCACCCATCGATCAAAAAATTATTTTCAAATTCTTTTCCCATTAGTCCAATCGAATCTAAGAGAAACTTATCAAATATTGAAGAAACCATTTCTATCGATATTTCGACCAAACCCGACATTGTAGAAAACATTCATGTCGGTGTGTCTTGTTCTCCATCAGAACTCAAAACTTATCGCTCTCTCTTTCATAAATTTCATGATGTATTTTCTTGTTCTTACGAGGAAATTCCAGGCATAGATACTAGTAGCGTTGAACACACCATTAAAATGTACCCTGATGTCAAACCGGTACGTTAACTCCTTCATCATGTTCATCCGAAGAAGGTAGTCACCATAAAAGCAGAAGTTGAAAAACTTTTGCGTGCTGGTTTCATTTACCCTATTCTGGTAAACTGATTGGGTTTCCAACATTGTTCCTGTTATGAAAAAGCAAGGGGAAATCATAGTGTGCATCGATTATCAGGATGTCAAACTTGCTTGTCCAAAAGACAACTATCCTACTCCGTTTATCGACCAGATTATTGATGATTGTCCTGGATGTGAAATATTTTCATTCATGGATGGGTTTTATGGCTATAATAAAATCAATATCCACCCAGAGGACCAATATAAGACAACATTCATTTTTCCCAGGGGCACATTCTCTTATCGGAAACTACCATTTGGTTTAAAGAACATTGGGGAAAATTTTTAGATAGAAATGGATTATGATTTCAATGACATCAAGCACATTGTTCAACCTTATCTAGATGATTTACCTGCAAATTCACAAAACCAGACTGATCACCCAATGCATTTGAGAGCTATATTTCTACGCTGTCGACACTACAAAATATGCCTCAATCCACATAAATGTGTGTTTTGTGTTTCTTATGGTCGTTTGATAGGATTCATCATCTCAAAAGAAGGAATTCGAATCGACCCACTAAAGTTGCAAGCCATTCTTGATTTTCCCGCGCCATCAAATTTGATTCAGTTATAGAAAATTCAAGGAAAGGCTAACTTCCTAAGGAGGTTCATACCCAACTATGCTAAAATGGCTAAAGGATTTACTCGGCTCTTGAAAAAGGGGATTCCCTTCCATTTGGATAAGGTTGCACAAGCTTCTTTTGATGTTATCAAGCATACACTTGACCGGCATCATTAATGTATCCCCCTAATTATCAGAGTGATTATTTCTTATATTTCGTCGCGGTTGATACGACCATTGCTATGGTATTGGTCCAAGAAAAAGATGGGATAGAACATCTAATATATTATTTGAGTCATAATATCAATGATACGGAAGAGGAGTATCCAAACGTCGAAAATCTCGCCTTGGCAGCTGTTCAAGTTGTCCAAATATTTCGCCACTATATCTTGTTCCAGAAGACCATTGTCATTTCATATTGGAACCCCATGAATTACATTTTTTCATGTTAATTACTGGGGGCAGGTATTCAAAATGGATTGTCATTTTGTAGGAGTTTGATTTGGAATTCATCAAATCCAAGTCAAAGAAGTCTTTAGTTTTGGCTGAGCTTCTCTACGACCTTCCTTCTGATAGTACTGCTACTAAATCAGAACCATCTACTCCTGATGAGTCTCTGTTTCTGATCGGATCTTCTAATCCTTGGTATGGGTATTTTATCATTTATCTCCAAACCTAGACTTTTCGGCCTGATACCGCTTTTCAGTGATACACTTTATCGTCGTGGCGTCGATACGATATTAAGAAGGTGCCTCACTCATGAGGAGGCCGAAAGGGTTTTAAATGATTATCATGTTGGGGCTTATGGTGGACACTTGTTTGGGTACGCTACCACACATAAGATACTCTGTTCCGGTTACTTTTGGCCTACCATATTTCGCAACTACATCCTTACAGTCAGAAGTTGTCATGTGTGCCAGGTATTTGATCATAAATTCCGCAAACCGCTAGCACCGATGCGTCCTGCTATTGCTGTGAGACCATTTTCAAAATGGGGCATTGACTGCATGACCCGCAACCCTTGTTCGTTTAGGGGGCATGGTTATATTATTGTCACAGTAGGCTACTTTACCAAGTGGGCCGAAGTGATGCCTACATTCAATAACACATGCAAAACAACTGCATTATTCTTTTTCAATCATGTCATCTCATGGTTTGGTGTTCCACAGGCTATATTCATAGATCATGTTAAGCATTTTCGCAACCACATGATGAATGATTTGACTACCAAATTAGGACTGTCACATGATAGTTCTACTCCTTATTACCCACAATAAAATGGAAAAGTTGAGGCTATTAACAAGATTCTTAAATGAATGCTTCAATGAATGATAGGAGCTCATAAACGAAATTGACATTTGATCCTGTACTCTACTTTGTGTCCATACCGAACCTTGGTGAGAAACACAACCGGATTTTCCCCTTTTCAATTGGTGTATCGTAAGGAAGTTATCTTGCCTATCCAATGTGAAATATTTTCGTTAAAAATTGCAATTGACTTGTTACCTGATACCTATTCTGAATAAGCACATCTTTTTAACCTCATCTATCTTGGTGAAATGCGTCGTGAAGCCGCATTAGTCAACGAAGCACATAAGATATGTATAAAGGCACAATACTACAAGCATGTCCAACCTCACATCTTCTCAGAGGGTGACCTGGTCCTTCTTTATGACCAGGAAGTTGATGTAATAGGTATAGGGAAATTTGAGCCGTTATGGCATGGCCCCTATATTTTCAAAAGAGTTCTTGCTAAGAGTTCCTACGAGTTGGTAGATTATGATGGAATTCCATTAGCGCAACCCTGAAATGGGTTGTATCTCAAACATTACTATGCCTAAACATGAGCGTAGTAAATTTTTGTATTATATTGTATATATGCTGTTGATTTTCATTTACTGTCTTAGTTTGTTTTTTTTGGAGTTTTCTTAAAGTTAGTAAACCGCTTTACATTTCATCACAGATGTACGAATCTTTGGAACCATTCATTCAGTATGTTGATGGTGTTATTTGTAGTACACAGAATCTATCCTCTGCAGCATGGACCATTTTTGCTCCGAATGGTGAGTTAGTGAGTTTTCAAGGGATTTGTATCGATCGATCTATAAAATATATCGCTGAGTATATCCCATTGATCAAACTTCTCTTTGATGCCATTTCAATTGGTATTAACCTCATCATCATTAGGTTAGACTCACAACTTGTGGTACTTCAACTTACTACTGTTTATACTATTAGAAATCCAACATTGCATCGTATGTTCCTAAGAGTTCGAATTTTGGAAATACACTTTGATTTCAATCAATATCAACACATTTCCAGAAACTTGAACAGATTAACTAATTCCTTGGCGAATTATGTTATAAATATATTTTTTCAACACATGTAAAGACATATTTTCAATTCACATCACATAATTGAATAGTATTGCACAATAAACATAGGAAAACATTGAAAACAAATAGATATATAGTTATAGGTTTTTACAAAATTTGTGCCCAAGACACATTAGTCATTTGATCTCAAAATGTATGCAAAATGTCAAAAGTAAACTAGTGATGCCTATGATAACATGCTACTGATATACCTATCCTATGCAATAACTGCATCCAACGGTTAGGAACACTAATAGTATGGCGTTGCAGTCTCATGGGTAAATCTTCGATTTGGAAATTCAGAATCTTAGGAGTCAATCCCTATATGTGTTTTTGTAGCTCAGCAAGAGTCTCAGCCATATCAAAATCTTGAAGGACTGATCTCCCAACAACCCTCTCTATTGGCTCATCTACTCTTTGCTATGGCTGACCCACTAGTCGAACTCGACCTACATCTGCATACATCAAAACTTTAGTTTAATTCTTGGGAAACATAAAAATACAGAAACATGTATAATCCTTAGAAAAATAAAAAAACATGGTCAAAACATTCTTACCAATTTCACCCCATTGAGCGTCATCTAGTAAAGCCAAATCTGGATTCCTCAAAATTCAATGCTTGCATATGCATAATCATCAGTGACGGTCATCTGTCGCCTGAACCAGGCAAAGAATGAAGTCGATAACACGATGGTCGATTGACCAACATGTCTAGCAATCATTTCTACCCATATCTGCATCCTTGGATCTCTATGGCCAGATACACCCAGTGTCACATGTTGGGGCTACATCAATGGAATCCGCTCTAAGGAAAGGAAATCAGGATCGAACCATAGTTGATTTTTTTCTTCCTTCCTCCCTTTTCCTTGGTCAGTTTTTCTTTCATCTAAAAGAGGATAGCTTCATCCCAGTTGAAAACTGTTGGTTCCAAGCATTCTAATGCATACTACATGTAAGATCTGTTTGCTACGTGTAGTGTAGCAGTACCAGCAAGGTTTGCGATAGTAAATAGGATGGTCCTCAATGGAAAGTCACGTACATCGCGGTTATTTATTTTTCCATCCTTACTAGGTTTAGTCCCTACATTTCAATACTGGAATATATAATCTCTCACTCTCTCTCCTCCGAGAGAAGACCCTAAAAGAGAAATGGGAAGACCTATCCTCGATAATCCTGTGAGAAAATAAATATCCTCCACTAATATTGGGACCACTTTGTCCCCAATGTGAAATGCCTCTATCGCTGTATCCCATGAACGAACAAGGAGCTCCAATACTTCCATCTGTTGCCTAATACCCGACATTCTGAAGTACTTTAGCAACTTGTAGTCTCTGAATACCATGTAATCGTCATTTGGAGTCTGATGTAATCATCATTTTGTTTTGATGAATACTTGAAACACAATCATAAGACTCATAAGGATCCATTTCATGCAAAAAACTAGGCAAAATTTGGGCACACCCCAAGAAACAAAAATGGGATTGCACCCAACGTACCCCAGGTCAAGGGACAGTGCATTGCAAGTACACCTAACCTTCAATTCCAGTGCACTGCAATGCACCTTTCGACATTCAAGGGTGCGTTGCCCTATGAGAAAAATAAATTTACACTAAGGGGCCCAAAACCCTAAAAATATGCAGTGAAATGAAACATAAATGCTACTGAAGGAAAGAGAAGGTTCATAGCTCTGACCTGGATCAAACGGTGAGGAAAATTGTCCATAAAATCAGTCACAAACGACTGCTGAAATTCAGGGGAAAAAACTGGTTCGGAGCTCCAAAATTCAAATGGTAAATATGAATGGTAAAAACTCTTTTAATTAGTCATTTGATTATTTCAAAATCATATTTAATGCTTTGACTATGGTTTTTATTCATTTTTTCTATGAAATGGGTATTTTTAATCTGTTTGATGTTGTTCTGAACAAGTTTTACAGCTGATATAGGAGATTAGTTGTGCACACTTATTCAAGAATGATTTGACCACAAAGCATACTTTTATCCTTATTTTTCGAGCTTTGATAAAAATGAAAAAGGACTTGAAGCGCACTTTATCACTTTTTCGAGCTTCAATAACAGCGAAAAAGGAACCCTTGGAGTCTTCTTTTAGCTCTTTTCAGACTTCGACAATGTGAAAATATTTCCAAGCACTTGTCTTTTTCAACTCGTAAAATTAAATGAAACGAAATCTACTCATTATAAATTTAACCATTTTCTAGATTGAGATAGATTATTTAAGAAAAAGGAAAACCTTAGTAAAACATGGCTAGGAGGTTCTCTTAGGTATCATTTTCCACTCTTTCGAACATGAGCAACAAATTTACGAAAAAGGACTCATGGAGTTTTCTTTTGTCCTCTTTTTCAAACTCTCTAAATATGAAAAAGGACCGGGTTGTCACTATCGTTAGGCTCGTTAAAACATAAAATATTGACGAACTTGTCGAGCATGGCAAGAATCGAGTTTCATTTATCTCTAGACTCGTTAAATTATTAAGAGAGATGCATTCGTCTGAAGGGTTGAATCATAGATCAAGCATATGTTATCCTCCTTAAGCTTGTTAAAAAATAAATAAGTACTGGTCGAAAAATGACTGGGGAAAATTTGGGAAATCGAACAGAACACTTTATGATAGCAGGTCCCTCTTGAACATGACACTTTCACTCCATCATTGTGACTTTTGGGTTGGGTAATCTTCTTGATGGTTCATTCATACTTATGGTTCATCATACCTTAACTTTGGTTTTGGGTCAATGCTTCCAAGTCGTCTCAGTGTCGCCGATATGTTCAAGAGAAGTCATCCAGTGAATACTCATCCTTCTGCAATACTCATAAACCTTCATTTTCATGACAGTCATCCCTAAAAATTGATATATCAAGTCACATTTTGTCTCTGAAATCATTAACTCTCCTTTCGCGATAAATTGGCTTCATGTTGACATCATCTCATCATCTAGAAAGTTTACTTAGAAACACCATCTTCCAGTACTACGAGGCTTGTTACATCATGGACAAGATCCTAACTTCCGGATCTTTGACCGAAATATTTTTTTTTTCGTTCAACGTCAAATCATCTATTCACACCTTACAAACTGTACTGCAGTTCTACGAGAGCCATTAACATCAATGGTGGTTTTCTTGCATTTTTTAACAGCTCACATCATTGGCTTGTAATAAAACGATGTCTTAACATGCTCAACTACAAATCATATATTCGCATGGCTAGACTTGTACCCGAATGTTCGAGTGAACGAGACAAGAAGACTCTGGATCTAGTTTCATCCATCCGGGCTGTGATTTCAACATTGTTGTACACATAATCTATACGATGACATTACATACAGATCGTCATCCGAACATGGGCCTATATCTATAGGCATGTATATATTGGGAAACATTCCAATGTAGACGACTTTCTGAATTATGTACATGTTATTAGATAGTTTATGTATTGAGCATGGAAATGCCTCCCCCAGTAATTCGTGATCAAGATGAAAATATCATGATGTAATGTATTGTAATATTGATGCAGGTCACTGCTCCACTTCAGTTACAGCTCATCGCATCATAAAGAATATCATCCAAATACTATTATTATTTTGATTTCATGCTTTAGGGGGAAGCTGTTATAAGTCAATTTGGGCATCATCCCCCATGACCTGGTCAAACTGGACATCATCCCCAGGAACAATGAAATAAGTTCTATCATCCCCTTATATTTCAGTTGTTATATGCCCTAAGAAAATAACAATTCATTCATGGCTTCTATTGTGAGATTTCCAAGGTTTGAAGTATATGTTATATCACTTATTGACTCACCAACGCAGCCTCTAAAGGGAATAACTACATTTCAATGCAAGATCCTCCATTCAAGGGTGCACTGCAATGCACTTCTTGACATTCAACAGTGCGTTGGACACCTGGGAGCAGAATTCTCATTGTTCTGGGAATCTCCACATGGCCAGTGCCTTCTAGAAGAGTCCATATGTGTCAAATTTGTATCCAAGTTTCCATCTAATGCCTCTAAACTTGGGAACATGTCTTTCATATTATTATAAAGTCATTCATTGAGAAAATACCATCAGTTTCCCTATAAATTGAGCACTCATTCTAGAGCTAGGGGAGGAATAAATTTGGTAAATTTATGTTGTTGGATTCTCATTTGAGAGAGTGAAAGTAATGATATGATGATGGTATGATGTTGGATGTGATGAGGTTGGGATGAAGTTGGAGCTGGTTGGCAACAAATCGATCATTGGTTGTAACCTCACCCTTATACTCTTTAATAAAGATTGTTGTTCATTTTACTATATATATGTCTCTATTTCTTGTGCAATGGATTCTTGAATGATATATATATTTCATATCTAACTGATTTGATTGTGTAAGATAAGTAGATATCTCTATATTTCATGTTGTTTTCTATTCTTTGTTTGTGTTTGTATAAATTGATCTAGTGATTTGAGTTGGATTGAGAGCGACGACAACAACGACAAAAGGAGAAGGAGAAGCGATTGAATCACGAGTAGGCTCTTTCACCATTCTATATATCTTCTTATTTTAGAGAAAGTGATAGTAATTCTTTCCTCTATTGTTCTAAGTGAATAGCACCACACTTAGGGAATTCGGTTTATCTGTAGATCACAATTCCGCATAACACTATGAAAATTGAAAACATTATCAATGTTATTGAACCATTGTAATCAACATTGATCTCTAGCACGCTTGATGTGAAATGGATTTTTACTCTTACATTTGAAAACATTGTCAATGTTATTGAGCCATTGTAATTGTTGAGGAGGTAAATCCCCTCTGCGGATAGAGGCGATCCCTACTAGCCCAGCAGGGGTCTAGCAACAATCATCAAATGTTACAGCGCAAGTTCCTAGTTACGAATAAAAGACCAAAGATGGAGGCCTACCTGGAATCCAATGCTATGATCCGTAGAAGAGAGCGTTCCCGTTCCTCAGCCTCGGCAGATCACGATCCTCCCATGATCTCCGTGGATGGACACCTGCACATGCAAGAAACAACATGAATACAAGCATAAAATCTAGAATACGCAACTATATATCAGTCAGAAAGGATATAACTCGTTATTAACATAAGTGAAAACAGAGTGGAACCATAACCGTAATCATTCATTAAATAACAATCGAAAGAGAGTACAACCAATGTTTTGACGTCGCGGTCTCCTTCGGATGGGTCTCCAGTCGTTCACATCTCGCAAAGCTCGCCAGGGAAAGGGCAAACCTCTCCAGAGTCTCTCGACGATAGTCTCCTTACTTGAGTCGGCCTTAAGGGAAGAAAGAGGGCTCTTACAGCACAAAGTCTCTTGGAAATTTGGAGATTCAAAGCTTAGGCACTTCAAGACTATCAGCCTTTCAACCCCTTCATCAATGGATGAAGGCTATATTTATAGAGGAGAGGAGGAGGTTGGGATCCCTACAATAGTGGAAGGGAGGCCTTATCCTTTGGGAGGTTCCCCATATGGTGGAAACAAGAGGCCAAAGGAGGAAGGTCGTGGTTATTCAGGCAAAACCACTCTTGATGACTCATCCACGAAGTTGTTGTAATCGAAACTTCACCTCTTTTTTTAAAAACTTTCCAAAAGCATAGTGGCGCGGGTGCTTAACTGGGACAGAGCGCCAATTGGCGTGGGCTCAGTGTTAATTTTCCCCCATTGGCGCGGGTACATAATGGGCTACCAGCGCCAAGGCAAAAACAAGTGTTTTTAGGGGTCTGCTCAGGAAATAATCAACAGAAGGAATGTTGTCCTCATGGAAAGGGATGCAATGATGGTATTTGCAAGGCATGACACTGCTTATTGGTCACAGAAATGAACCTGCAATGGGCGAGACGGGGATTGCAGGGATGGTGACAAATTACTGTGTAACAGATGCCCCCTAAAGCATGAGGCCCAAGAGAGAGAGAGGGGTGAAATGCTTTACGATAACATGCCGACTGAAAACACTGCCATCGGAAAACCTGCGGAGCAAAGTACAACTGATGTCTCAGATACATGATATAAATGTGGTATGGATGCAGCCATCCAAAACAGAGTACACTATAATCCAGATCCAGGGTATGGGCGCAGCCATCCAGCGAGGATCAAATAAATAGACTGAGGTATGGTCGCAGCCATCCAATCAGTGAGTCATGTACATAATGATAATAATCCACAATCGCAGCCTGGATTACAACAGACACAATCGGGTCTTGCGCTCCATCTCGACCCAAACAAAGTACAAGTTCAAGCATGCGAATATGTGAGCTGAAGTCGAACATGCAAGAACACTCTGATTACCAACCAATGATGAGAGCCGTTAACAGACACGAGAGGAACCACCAATAATGAAAATGGTCCTCAAGGTACTAGAGGTACAATTTACGGCGTGTGAATCAATGATTTGGCGTCGAACACCCGCAGAATCACTCGATCGGAGGCCAATGATGAAAACCCCACGTCGAATGCGACGAACCTGCCATTGAGGCATGCAGGCTTCAAGGTACCATAAAGGAGTCTCTAGATCAACTTCTCTGGATAATGGCTGAAGTCAAACGGAAGTGACCTTGTTGATCGGGTGGGCCATAATGTTTCCCACATCATCAACACGAGACAGAGGAACATGATGTTTTTTTTGTGAATCAGGATTGTATGAGAATCAGAGGAAGGTTGATATTCGCAGAGGCCAACTTCTATTGAACATATAAACGGCACGACAGTGGACTTGGCAGTATTTGACATCAACGGATCAGAGGTCATGGTGACGAGGCAATGACCAGATGAGAGGTCAAAAGGGATTATCCAAACCCACGGAGGCAAGTGAAAAAACGAGATGAGATGTCCCCAACTCGACACGAATGCAAACAAGTGCCATGTTCAAGAGTGACATACTGCCGACACGACAACGATTTTGGTTCCATTTTCCCCACCATTTCGGTGAGTACCTCTTTATTTTTACACAATATTGAAGAGGATACCATATGCTTGTCATATAAGTCCGCCCTTCGGGCGAATCCATCCTAGTACATTTAACGATCCCTAGGAAGGAGAAACTCGGAGAACGTCATTTCGACTGGATCCGATGTCATCAGGGTTTAACGAGTCTGATAAAGGGAGAACTCGGCGTCTTTTCATGTTTAGAGAGTTTGAAAAGGCAGTATAAAAGTAAACTCCACAGGTCCCTTTTCGTAAATAGTTCCTCAGATCCGAAAAGGTAGAAAAAAATATCCGAGAAAACCTCCTAGTCGCGATAGGCTAGGGTATTCCTTTTTCGTAATCAATCTATCCCAGCCCGAAAAAGGGGTAAACGTATACTGGGTAGATGTCATTTCGGGGCCACTTTAACGAGATTGAAACGACAAGGGCCTCGGCAATCTTTTCATGTTTAGAGAGTCAGAAAAGAGCTGAAAGTTGACTCCTCCTGGAGGAACGAGTGGTATAAAGGGTAGCAACTGGTCCCGGTAATGGTGGAACTGCTCAGAACAAGTAAAGGTCGAGAGGCTGGCTAACAAGACCACTCATCGCAGCAGTTCCTCAGGAACGGGTAAAACAACCAAGTGAAGGCATGTGATCGGCCCAGCAGATAGTGATGATGGAGTGAAAAAACCAAGGCTCATCTGGCAAAAACAGGCTGATAAAATGGCAATCACAAGATGTAAAATCGGAATGGTTTCATTTTTACACAAGCTTGAAATCGAGAAACTCTGCTTGAAGTTGGTTTCATTTTTACACAAGCTTGAAACAAAGATAAACTATGCTTGAAACTGGTTTCATTTTTACACAAGATTGAAACGGAAACAAACTATGCTTGAAAAAGTAAGCATGCCCCCAGCATGGTGACTCAATTCAAGGTACATGCCCCCCAAGCTTCAATCCATATGAAAGGCGGATGGAGTGAAGGTTCAGTCTGGTCCGGTCACAAGAAAGACTATTTAAGAAGTGTGCTCACGAACTTATCGGAGACTAAGTGTGTTTGAGAAAGTGTTTCATTGTTTTAACGAGGTTGACACATTAAAAGAACTATCCTTAGTACACCTTGTTTCATTGTTTAAGAAGCTTGGAAAAAGACAAGGAACTCTGCTCCGACGACCTTGATTCATTTTTTAAGGAGCTTGACACAAGACAAGGAACTCTGCTCCGACAACCTTGTTTCATTTTTAAGGAGCTTGACACAAGACAAGGAACTGTGCTCCGAGATCCTGGTTTCATTTTTTAAAGAGCTTGACCCAGGGAGGAAACCGTGCTCTAACCGGCTTGTTTCATTTTTTAAGGAGCTTGACACAAGAAAATGAACTGTGCTCCGATGACTTCATCATAATGAACAAGAAGTCATCGCTTCCAAGAGTTCCACTCCCGATGGAAGAAAAACATCCTGGAAGTCAGGACCCAATGCCCCCAGCACCTGATGCACAACGGCATCATCACTGAGCACAGGCACGGGGTAGGTAGCCACATAGTTGACCTGCGGTGGGGCAGATACAACGGGTGGGTAAAAAACAAGAAGGGATGATGGTGGGCCGGCTGCCACATCAGGACCAAAGAATGAAAGCTGATCAATGGTCACAATCCGTCCTTCATGTGGAAAAAAGACCACACGAAAAGGGAGGATACAAGCGCTCCCATGGCATAGGTGTAGTCACGCCCCAAAAGCAGATTAAAATCCAAGGGGCCTGGAACAACCATCACATCCATATGGACGGTTTTACCTCCCAAAGTAACAGGTAACCTTGGAAGGATCCCTAACGGTTGACTCGTTCTTACATTAGTACAGCAGTTACTGCATGTAGGCGCAGCGATGGCCCGAACAGCTTGCCCGGGTATTTGAGGATAAATACTATGACGTCTTTTCGTCTATAATGGTGCTGGGTACAACCAGACCAAGAGCCTGTACTGTGATCTCGAAAGGCACATAAGACGGACGGCGGAATCCTGCAAATCGATTCCAGTCAAAGGAAGCGACCAAACTACTCGGAGGGGCTACCATCGGGCAGATGGTCTTCCCACAATTACGGAAGAGAAGGAGCATCCTCCACAACCTTGCCGATGAGTCCTCAAATTGTTGGGGAGGCAATCCCCTCTGCGGACGAGGCGATCCCTACGTAGCCACGACGGTCTAGCAGCAAATCATCTGATATTATTCAAGCGCAAGTTCTAATTCCAAATAAAATACTAAAGATGGAGGCCTACGGAATCCAATCTTGTGATCGCTGAAGAGAGCGTTCCGTTCCTCGGCCTGGCGGATCACGATCCTCCCACGATCTCCGCGGATGGACACCTGCACATGCAAGAAACAACACGAATACAAGCATAAAATCCAGAATACGCAACTATATATCAGTCAGAAAGGATATAACTCGTTATTAACATAAGTGAAAACGGAGTGGAACCATAACCGTAATCATTCATTAAATAACAATCGAAAGAGAGTACAACCAATGTTCTGACGTCTCGGTCTCCTTCGGATGGGTCTCCAGTCATTCACGTCTCGCAAAGCTCGCAAGGGAAAGGGCAAACCTCTCCAGAGTCTCTCAACGATAGTCTCCTTACTTGAGTCAGCCTTAAGGGAAGAAAGAGGGCTCTTACAGCACAAAGGCTCTTGGGAATTTGGAGATTCAAAGCTTAGGCACTTCAAGACTTTCAACCCTTCAGCCCCTTCATCAATGGATGAAGGCTATATTTATAGAGGAGAGGAGGAAGTTGGGATCCCTACAATAGTGGAAGGGAGGCCTTATCCCTTGGGAGGTTCCCCATAAGGTGGAAACAAGAGGCCAAAGGAGGAAGGCCGTGGTTATTCAGGCGAAACCACTCCTGATGACTCATCCACAAAGTTGTTGTAATTGAAACTTCGCCTCTTTTTTTTTTTTTTTTTTCCAAAAGCAGAGTGGCGTGGGTGCTTAACTGGGACAGAGCGCCAATTGGCGCGGGCTCAGTGTTAATTTTCCCCCATTGGCGCGAGTACATAACGGGCTACCAGCGCCAAGGCAAAAACATGTGTTTTTAGGGGTCTGCTCAAGAAATGATCAACAGAAGAAATGTTGTCCTCATGGAAAGGGATGCAATGATGGTATTTTCAAGGCATGACACTGCTTATTGGTCACAGAAATGAACCTGCAATGGGCGAGACGGGGATTGCAGGGATTGTGACAAATTACTGTGTAATAGTAATCAACATTGACATTGATCTCTAATAACGATATTAGATGTAAATAGTCTAGTTTAAACATTGTCAATTTTATTGGACCATTATAATCAACATAGATCTCTAACAAGCTTTATGTGAAATGGATTTTTACTCTTATAGTTGAAAACATTGTCAATGTTATTGAACCATTGTAATCAACATTGACATTGATCTCTAGTAATGATATTAGATGTAAATAGTCTAGTTTAAATGTGCCTATGAGTAAAAAATATATGTTAATTATAATAATAGTAAGTAGTTTTTACTCTATTGGGTATTTTTAGGAAAAAAAAACTTCATTTCATTTCTTGGACAATACTGTTGGTTCACTAATATATTTATGTGCATTCTCTTGTTCCAAGTTTGAATGAATACGAGCATAAAAAATGTACTTTCATCTAACTTGATGGTTGACTACACAACAATGTTATTAGCGATTGAAATTGCCCAATTTCAGTTTTTTCCTTTGCATTTTCTTGAAACAAAACTCCCAATGCTAGAAAAATTTTCATGGAATCTACTATGAAAAAAAATTAACTTTTTGATATATATATATATATATATATATATATATATGTATTTTTTTTTCTTTTTGTTGCAAGGGAAAAAACCACTCCTATATATGGTAAAAAAAGGAGTGTTTATGTGATAATAGCTTTATGATAGCTTCAATGTTAAACTCTTTAATATATTATTCTTTATTATGTGAGTATATATTTTTTTCAGAATTACCAAAAGTGCGTTGTGTATTATCTTGACCATAACACTTATAGATTGTTCCATTATACTATTATTATTATTATTTGTAAATTTTGTAGAGCCTTTTTATTTTCTATTTATCAAAAAGCAAGTTGCTAGACAAATACAGATGCATGTGGTAGCCTCAACCTGCCCGAAGGAAACCAAGTCTGTTGGCCACCTGAGGGACTTAAAAGCCAATCAGTAATAATTTTTTTTTTCCTTCTACTTGCTGCTATGAATACTTTACTATGTCCATAAAATTTGCAGTTTAAACAAAAACTATTAAAACTTGCCGCAAAAAACATTTGAAACCATTAAAAAATAATATTATCCATCAGAAGAGTCAATTGGAATCGGTTCTTTTGCAGTGGATCCTGGCATCTCTACTTGCTGCATTCCTTAAAGTTGACATTCAATTCTCCCAATTCTTGCTGCAACATGATACTGAGACATGGAAATGTCTCGGATTTCCTGTTTTATTTACTGCAATTTTGAAACCATTGTTGGGTTTCCTTCCGTTTCCTGCATACTTTTCATGGCCTTTGCCAAGACATATTTGAGTTTCCAATAGGTGTTGACAGATTGATGAAACAGAGATACTCATCCTCTTGTATTCCCTAGGTTGTAGAGGAAATCCATGGTTGTCTCCTGTTGTTTGATGTCCTCATCATCATAATTACTCTCTCTTTCCCAACCCTGAATGGTATTGCAAATATGTATTGGGTTTATTTATTCATAAAGATCAGATATGTTTTCTAGAACTTGTTTAGTAGTTTTCCATCCAGGCTTTCTTGGTCCTTCATTCTATATTGTTTGCTTTTGCTTTCCTTTTCCTGACCCTTTTCATTTCCTTGTTTGTCTTTTTTCCACAATAAATTGGTAGAAAGATCCCCCTGTAATAGTGTAAGATAACCCTGTATATGCTAGAGAAGAATCAGTAACATAATTCTGGTGAGTGTTGGTGGATCCCTCAAATGGAGCCTCATTCATTTCCGTGCAAACAATAGTATGTGTGGGAAGAATTTTCGTTACAAAGTCCATCTTGCCAAAAGGAAGTTTCATATACCACCATTTACGACTTGGGAACCACAGAAAACAACTAGGCCAAGAGTGAAATTGAGGGAAAACGCAACTTGGGCAACTCAGATTACAACTGGGCCAACGTTGACAATGACGAAAGACTTTCAAACTGTCATGACTATACATGCAGGCCTGCTCATAAACCTGAAGATACTTTTCATATTTCGCATGCCAGGAATTGAACCCCCTAGAATGATTTTTCATGCAATGGAAACAAAGTAAATATAAACTCAGACCATACAAATTTACCACTAAACTGGCCTTTACACTTTTGCAATGATACAGGCCAATTTTAGATTTGGATTGTAGTTGGGCCTAGAATAGAGGGTCTTCTGTAGATGGGATTCTAAAGCAGGGTTCAATTTCCGGGGCTAGAATTATGAAGGGTAGCATGAAAGACTCAACTACCAACCCGTCAATTAAATTAAAACCAGAAGAAAAAAAGACCATACCAGACTCGTAATATATGCCATTAAAGAAACAGAACAGAGAACATACTTCATTACAACCATCAGCTTCGACTTCAATGTTTAGAAATGGAAAATGGAATTAAGATATGAGGGTAACAAGAGCAATAACATACCAATTAACCCGGCATTGACGTTGCTGCAGAACTTCCTCTGGTCCTCTGAACTGAACTCCAAACTCGCTTACACTAACATTCCCTTTTTGCAATTGCATTTTATGCCTTACACCTCTTCACAACTTTTGTGTAACCAGCTCCAAAAACAGAAGAAAAGAGATATCAACGCCTTATAAATAAGCCACTTCAAGGGGGAAACCTCCAATACATTACATAAATGAACAATTCTTGGATGATACAAATGAACAAAACCTCCTTCTATATATAGGAGTCCATGGGGCCACAATATAATCCTAGTGGGCCACAATGTAATCCTAGCCATCAATAATAATAATGTAAGGGCACAATAATAACAATATGGGGGTTAGACTAACATAATAAGGGACTACACTATTAATATAGGGGCTTAACATGCCCCTTTCCTTCAAACAAGTGTTGTCGTCAACGTTTGATTATTTCTTGATGCTTCTGTATAAAATTCTCATCGTCCCATGTGGAATCTTCTACAGGAAAGTTCTTCCACTTGCTGAGATAATTTGAAATTGATTGTGATTGTTGAGTTATTGTTTCTATGACTACTTCAGAACTTCTTTCGATGTGATATTGATCTTCTAGTTGTTTCATTTGATTCTGCACCAAAGTTAGGTTATCCTTTGAGAGTTGGAGAACTTGTTGTTGATGCTCGATGTCATCTTCCACTAATTTATCATCCATATTAGCTATTATTTTATCCTTCAAACCATCCAAATTAGCCTCCATTTCTTCTTTTAAACCATCTATGTCATCTTCGGTTGCCCTTCATAAGATTGAAATTTGTTGCACTTGGTACCATAATTTTGATATCTCATATTGAAATTCTTCCTCCTCATGCGTCATAGTATATATTTCTGAGGGCTTAATGGGTGTTGAATTCTTTTTAGGAGGCATTTCAGAACGCAATACTGAAATATATGCTCAATAGGCCCTTGGAATCACTTAAAACTGATTTTTCAAACAAGATTTATGCAATTCGAGAAAAACAATACACACCTTTTACTTGCTTTTGAGGAGCTCGATATTGAAATTGGATTATCTCTGTGATTTCCGCCCTTCAATATTTTAAATTCAGCACTGAAGTAGCCCTCTGAATTCTCTTTTGAATTCCATAGGTCTGACCTAATTTGGATTCTCCAAGATAAATTTGTGTCCAATCTCCCACAATGACCTAATTCTGGACTGGTTCAGTAGAGAAACCTTGTACGACTTGCCACGTATCACTGTTTATTCCTTTCTCTCTGAAATTGATATCCAAGAAACTACAGTCCGTTTACTTGCGATCAATTTTTACGGCACTCCAATCCGATGCCCAGAGAGAGAGTTATTGAAATTTTCCCACGATCACCTCTTTGAGATGAAATTCAAGAGCCTGAAAAAGCACTACTTTCCACAGATCATATCTCCAAAAATATTGCGAACCAAGCTCTAAATTTTTTTGATGAATTTCCTCAGAATTTCAGCTTCGTACCATATGGATTTCAGATTCTTAACCTTCGTACAAAAATATTTATAGCGCAAATGCCACGATGACCTGTTTAGGAGCCTGAAAAAATACCTAACTTTCACAGATCATATCTCCAAAGATATTGTGAAACAAGCTCTGAAATTTTTAAACAATATTCCTCAGGATTTCAGCTTGGCACCCTAAAAATTTCAGCTTCTGAAACGTTGTAGAAAAAACGTTATAGCGAAAATGCCACGATGACCTGTTTGGAGCAGCGAAACCCTAGAATCCAAACCTCTGATACCAAATGTTGTGTAACTAGCTCCAAAAATAGAAGGAAAGAGATATCAACGCCTTATAAATAAGCCACTTCGAGGGGGAAACCTCCAATACATTACATAAATGAACAATTCTTGGATGATACAAATGAACAAAACCTCCTTCTATATATAGGAGTCCATGGGGCCACAATATAATCCTAGTGGGCCACAATGTAATCCTAGCCGACCTAAAAATAATAATGTGAGGGCACAATAATAACAATATGGGGGTTAGACTAACATAATAAGGGACTACACTATTAATATAGGGGCTTAACAGCAACCAGCGTAGTTTCCCATTCCTTTCTGACATGCTTTGATGGCTTCGGACGTTTGTATTAGTTTCCATTAAGGTGGATTGTGCCAAGGACAGGCCTCCTCCACTTCATTAATGCTTAACCATGATGTTAGCCTCTCTCATAAAAAAATAATAAATCCAAAAATTAAATAAATAAATTAAATATTAAAAGTTAGGAATTTATGCCTAACTCTTTTGATTGGGTTGTTCCTCTAAGATAGCAGTTAGTTTAGGTAGCTCCTATATTAGTGTGTGTTTGGTTGAGAAATTATCTCAACCAAGGTGTCCAAGACAGCACACACTATCTTGAGACACTGTCTCCTCATCTACTCAATTGTAACTCTACATTCTTTTAATAATGAGAAAATATATGAGGAAGCCATGAGGCTAAAGCCTTTTCCACCATTATTTGGTGTCTGGTTTATTATGTGTGTTTTATGTATTTTCTGAGTTAATTTAATTTTCAATATCTGGTATCAGAGCTAGAAATATGTATGAGGAAGTCGACTTGTATTGAAGCGTTGAAGTAAGGACGAGTTGATTGACAGTGTTAAGCAAGATTTGCAGCGTTAAAACAGATCCGCGACGTCTAGTGGGTTGAATTGAAGGCAGTCATGATATTGCAACTATGAAGTCGCGCTACTGATAACACTACGTTTTACTTATGGGTGAAAAATGCCTTGTTTTAAACAACTGATGGGATCAACGACATTAGTGAACTTCTATGTGTTATTTAGTCAGGTAACGGAGGTATGATGCGGTGTAAATACAAATGATGCTTGATCATCATTGTTTGATGGTTTTGTTCATTCGTATGTACCGTGGTTCAATCAAGAAAACACTGTTTAAATGCTTTCCTCTCACGTCCAAAATTTCAATATTATTTATATCGATATTCGTAGTTAAATTTCTTCTGCAAGTGTAAACAGTGAAATAACAACACAACTGTGATTTATTTGTCTCTGTGGCTTGTGATATTAAGAGATTGATGTTGTGTATTTGTTGAAAGGCAGAAGAGCATCGAAGCTGAAGGATGCTGCCAATGATGGTTGAAACAAGAGAAACAAGTTTCACCAAGAAAGAGATCCAGCAAATTCTGAAACAAGCGAGCGTGAGTATTCATTCAAGTGAGCATGAAGTAATAAAGCAAGTCAAGTGAACATTCAAGAAAAACGATTGTCATCAAGTGAGCATGAATTCAAAAATTCAAACAACAAAGTGCTCCAAGCAAACACAATCAGCAACAAATCAAATGAGCGTGCCATTCAAGCCACATAGCAAGCGATGTTGTCATTTAAGTAACAAAATCAAGTGAAACACTTAAAAGAACGAAATCTACGACAAGAGAGCCTGAATTCAAGAGAGCGAGTTCAGATGGCGCAACACATCCAGCTGATAGAAGTTATTCACAATTTGATCATCTCCAATGATGAAGACATGGTGCAAATCAACAAAGAAACTCTTGCTGATCTTTCACGGCATCTACAACAAACAAATGAATCCATTGAGTTTCTTCAAGTAGAGTCGCAACTACAAAGAAATGAGTTGCAAGAAAAGAGTGATAATTTCAAGTCTTTGAACCATCCAGATGATAAGTCATTTATCCAAACAGCTTCAAGTGTCGAAGTTTTTCCAGTTCAAACTTCTTCCAAGCCAATCATCAAGCCATGGGAGGAAATTCAAAATAAAAAGAATCAATGAGGCTTAGGATATGTCAAAAATGACACCAAATTGCATATCTCAGATTATTCCAAGCCAATTAAGTTCGTCAGTGCAGGATTTCTTGCACAAATCACCTCAGGAAGTTCTGAGAAAGTTGCAGACAAACAGAAATGCATGCAACCCGAAGTTGCAGTTAAATTGAAATGTCCTCATTGTCAAAGAACCAGTCATATGGAAGATCAGTGTTTTTATCTCCATCCTTATTGCCATTTTGGCAAGCCCAATCATTCCTCAGAGAAATTTCGCAACCAACAACAATTAGCCCGATTGAAGATACATTATGAATGGATCAATCCTTCGAAATGGTCATCCATAGTCAAAAGATTGTCTCAGTTCTACTACCGAATACAATCACACATAGTGCAGCCAACAGTGAAAAGAAGATGGTACTCTCATGTAGTTGAACGGGGGATTACACCAGTGTAAAACTCCTACACCTAAAGGGGGGAGTTCAGGAAAACTTTCCAGAGAAGTGTCTCTCCTTTCAGCTGACAAAGGGGGGAAAATGTCAATGAAATTGACAGTGGTTGTCAGACTGAAAGTATCGAAAAAACCAGAAAAAGTAGCTAGTGGGCAGCTTCCGTAGCCATTGGGAATCAATAAATTTTCCAGTGGGTAGTCGACAACAAAGCAACAGTGAGCATTTTTCAACACAACAAAAGCAACAATGAGTTGTTTTTGACATCATCAGCCAGTGGGAATTCAACAAATTTTGTTAGTGGACAAAGGATGTTGATTTCACGCAAAGGACAGATGGATCCTTTTGCAACTTGGTACGTGATGGAGTTGTCAAGTGAAATTCAGAGATGAAGTAGACATGCAGCTGACTCATGGTCTCTTCAGATTTCAGTTTTTCAACATCCAGTTTTGGTGGTTTTTCAGGCAATGTTTTTGAGGATCAACATGAGAACTTGTAAGACGGTTCCTCATTCTTATTTTGGATTTATCATTGAAGGGGGGGATGTTAGCCTCTCTCATAAAACAATAATAAATCCAAAAAATAGAATAAATAAATTAAATATTAAAAGTTAGGAATTTATGCCTAACTCTTTAGATTGGGTTGTTCCTCTAAGATAGGAGTTAGTTTAGGTAGCTCCTATATTGGTGTGTGTTTGGTTGATAAATTATCTCAACCAAGGTGTCCAAGATAGCACACACTATCTTGAGACACTGTCTCCTCATCTATTTAATTGTAACACTACATTCTTTTAATAATGAGAAAATATGTGAGGAAGCCATGAGGCTGAAGCCTTTTCCGCCATTATTTGGTGTCTGGTTTGTTTTCTGTATTTTTCTGAGTTAATCGTGTTTTCAATACATGAGGGATGGTCAGGTACGCGCCTCTGCATGGCACTGACCTCCGTCCATCCCTTTCATCGTGGCACCCCGATTGGGGGGTTCCATTATACTGTTATTGAACCTTCATTTGATATGTAATTAGGGAATCGTTTCTTGATTTGGCACTTGAATTCATTGTTATTTTAGCACAAAGTTTTGTGGTTGTGGTTGATGTAGTTTCATATTGTTGTTATGATAAATATGTTTTTTTTAAATATAGTTAACTATTTCGGTATATATGGTTAATTATTCTGGTATACAATAGGACATTTGTGTTATAATGAATATTGATTACCAATTTTGGATATTGATAGTGTCATAAATTTGTTTTACTATGAAAACTCAATATGTATTTTCGTTGAGAAATTGTAGAGAATGTTAAAGACAAGAATTAGTTACTGAGTGCAATTTTATTTTTATTTTTATGCATTTTGACTTAGTCAAAATATTATACATTACATTACAACATCTCTCCGTCCAAAAATGACAAGTGTCATAGGGAATAGAAATTGAAAAAATATAAGTGAATTAAATGAGTGGTAAATACAAATAAGCATTAAAAGTTATGTCATAATATATTTCACTTTATAATAATATATAATGTTTTTTGTTATAAAATTAATATAAAGTTATACATATATAAATTTAAAAACCATGGAACAAGATTTTGAATTATGAAAATTCACCCCACTTTATCATAATTAAAAAAAAAAGCCATAAAAATTAACTAAATTATAACGTTGTTTTAAATTTTATTATATATATATATATATATATATATATATATATATATATATATATTAAAAAAAAATGTAACAAGATTCTTAACCATGGAATTCACCTCTAGTTTATCTTAGAGATTCTTAACCTATAAATATACTTTGTCACAAATGGATGGGCCAATACCATGACTTAATAACACCACATGCCCGAAAAACCATAATTCATGTTCAAATGACATTTATTTTATTTAATCAATTTATTACGAAGAGAAATAATGCATAATTATTTTTGAGATAAATGTCAACTTTTGATTTGTGAAATAAAATATTAGGTGGAGCTTAAATCTCTACCAACAACTTAATAATTATTGATAATTAAATTAAAGTTGTGGAATCTCTATTCACAAAAAGACAATGGCAATTTATTTTAAATTATTAAAATAATTATTTATTTTAAATGTTTCTATAAAAACACAGTCTACAACAATTGAGAGATTTGATCACCAATTAAACTTCCCATAAAACATAATTCTATTGATATATATTTTAGAGAAATTTTTGATAGTATTACTCAAAACTAACATAAATCCATTTAAATCTATATTCTAAAAGATTTATCAAAACATCTTTCAACTTACCATAGTAACTAGAGAGTACTTTCTCCAAAGAACGTAAATGACCTAAATGGATTACGGGATTCCAAAGGAAACTTGATTTTGATCATAGAAGACGTTGTCCAACCCTCTTCCATCTAAGTTGGTTCTCCCATCTTGTGAAATCCATGTTCAGTTAAAGAGGATGTAACTCCGAAGCATTCCTTAGAATGTTGCCTACCTTATAATGTTTTTTAGTTATGAGTTTTAGTTTTCTTGTTTTGGAGTAGCTTATCATGAAATGGGGCAAAACAATTGTTTTTAAGTTATGTTTGTCTTAGTTTTCTTGCTATCTGGAGCTTACCATGAAATGGGGCAGAACTTCCACAAACTTAGTCATAGAAATTTCTGTTATCCATGTATTAGCAGGGCTAGATGGTTGCCCTAAGTTTTTCTCATGTAAATATGGATTTATGGTAAAACTTAGTTTTCTGAAAGGATAGGTTGTTTTTATTTGGGAACTTTCAAAGAAGATTGGTTCTCTTTTCTGTTTTTTTTAAATATTAAGGAAGGATTAGTTTTTTTTTTAACATTAAAGGGAATTAATTTCTGATGCTGTAAATTTTTTTCTACGAATGTGAAATAATTTTTTTTTTAAATACATTAATAAAAAAATCTCTCATATATATTAACGGTATTTCATTGCCATAAATCCTGCAATACACATTATTCTCACTAGTTCGAGGTTTGTCTTGCACAATTCTTATTCAAAGGGAATTAGAAGTGCGGAATTTGTATTTTATACATAATTTATTCAAACCTCGGTACTCAAATCTAGAGTATTTCTACGCTTATTGAAGGTTGTGGAGATTACATTATTCTATGAATTGGTGGTGTGCAGAGTTATTTTGGAAAAAAAACACTATTTTAGAACTCACACCGTATAGTATTTGCACACAGTCTTAGTACAATTCAGTATGGACTTTTGAGATTGAAAAAGTATTGTTACAACAGCTCCTCCTTTTGTTTTGTTGAAAATAATTTATGACAGTTTGAACACATACATGAGTTTCTCCCTTGAATGATGAGTTTATATCTGAATTCTACAGTACTAGATTCACATTGGCAGTTTGCATTTTTGGTTGATAAGTGATTAGAGTAGATATAGAGGCTTTCTTTTAATTTCATCACATGTTAAGTAGGACCGGGTGTAGATTTGTAATAGAAATGGTTATTACATTACTAATTTATAGTCCTTTTTGGTGTGAAGGTTGAAGGTTATCAAAGAGCTTGAGTGCAGGTTTCCAATAGCTAGGGTTTGACTTTTAATTGCCAATAATTAGTATTTATTTCTAGTTTATTGGTAACTAAAACTAATTAAACTTTCCATACGCATTAAAATTGATTGTATTTGTTGAGAAATGATTATTAGAAATAAATAAATAAATAAATAACATACCGTTCATTTTTTTGAAATAATATAATTTTTAAAACAAATGACTTTTCTAAATTTATAATTTCAAATAATTGAACTCTGAAGGTAATTAATTATAAATTTTGATGATTTGTATCAAACAATTTCTTTACATATTCATTTTTATCATATTCTCTTAATTATAAGAAACATGATTTCATTTTAAATAAATCTGCACAACTATGTTAAACGAATCTAGACCACAACTATGTTGCAGTTCTCCACATAAGAGGCATAAGCATCTTCGATGTTGGAATCTTCTGAGAATTCCTTGACACACAGTGAGGAATAAAATTTCCTCTGTCAACACAGAGATTTCATCAACAAACTTGCACATAGAGCAAAAGCATACACAGTGGAAACAAGAACACTGTTTTTCATTAAAAAAAACTTGGCTAATACAATCCTCATAATTTGTTGTTCTGGATTTTCAAATACACTGCTCCTCTGCTGAATATTGCACACTTTCTCACACAGTCTACTTTCCTCACTTCATGCACTGCTACACATAGTTTTTTTTTCACTGTCTTTCACAATTGACATTTACCGCATACGTCCACTTCTGTTTACTGTATTGTAAACATATATACATATCTTTACAATACATGTCATAGAAATTGTATTAAAAAAAAAACTCAACCTAAGTTAAAACTTTATGAAATAAAAATATATCGCGATCATATTACAAAACCATATGACATAAAACATTAAACCAAACATTACAAAACATTGCGAAATATGTTTTATCGCATCGATTAAAACGCCATATGATGTCAGCACAAACTTGTGCGATAGAATGAAAGTGAAGGACCTACGATGGTTTATCGCATCGATTGGAGTGCCGGCTAACTGGGAGTCCAGAACTTGCGACAGTATGCAATTGGTTGATGGCTAGTGAGGTGGCGGTGGTGGGACAGCGCTATCGCGTGATCGCGAAGAGTTGATGACATAGGCACTGGGCTATGCGATAAGCCTGTGATTGGTTGACGGTCGGGCGATGTGGACTGGCGGGGTCCATAAGATGCATAGGTGCAGAATGGTGCGATGAGCGCCCATTGGTTGCGGGGAATGTGACGTGGAGTGTTTTAAATTTGAAACAAAGGCGCGACAATAAAAGTGATTGGTGCGAATGGTTTTATGGCGAGAGGTAACGTGGTGCAGACCATGATTTGGTAAATCGGTAGAGGGCTACCGCCATGTGAGAAGAACGGTTGTTGCAGGGGTTTAAGACACAAAACTTCAATGCACGGTTGAGTGTAAAAACCAAATAAAAATGTTGCTACTCCTGTCATTCAAAAATCAAATCAAAATTGAAGTTTTTGTCCTGTTGTTCAGGTTTGCAATTGGGAGTAAATTCAAACACTCCCCCTTAATCACAAATTCTATTTTCATGCATTCCCATACATTATCTGAGAAAATTAAAACTTTTTTGCCCCAATGGTTTTGTTAAAATATCAACAAATTTTTCTTCTGTTCTGCAATGTTTCAAAACAACTTCTCCATTTTCCACTAATTCTCTGATGTAGAGATACTTTGCATCAATGTGTTTTGTTATTTTATGAAACACTGAATTCTTGGATAGAGCTATTACTGAGCTATTATCACAATAAACTATTGTTCCTTTTACCTGTTCATGGCACAAATCTCTGAACATTCTCCTCACCATACTGCTTGACATGCTGCTGCTGTAGCTGCCACATACTCTGCCTCTGCTGTTGATAAAGCCATAATTGGTTGTTTCTTAGAAGTCCATGAGATGGATCCTAATCCCATATGAAAAACATATCCAGAAGTACTTTTTTTGTCATCTATACTTCCAGCCCAATCACTGTCAGTATATCCAATTAGTTCAAAATTTTCTGAAGAGGTGTATATAATACCATACCTCTTTGTTCCTTTCACATACCTTAGAATTATCTTTGTTGTTGCCAATGTGAATATTTTGGCCTTTCCACAAATCTATAAATTAAACTCACAACATGCATAATATCAGGCCTAGTTGCAATCAAATACATAAGGCTTCCAACTATGTTCTTATACAAACTTGGATCAAAATCCTTGCTGCTGTCTTCCTTGCTCAATTTCAATCCCATCGATGTAGGAGTAATTTTTGCCTTGCAATCCTGCATGTTGAATCTTTCCAAAACTTCTTTTACATATTTTTATTGAGAACTAAAAATCTTATTTTCATTTTTCTCTACTTCTATTCTTAAGAAGTATCTAAGCTATCTCATATTATTCATCTCAAATTCTTCTTTCATGACTGTCTTAAAATTTGCAATGAGGTAAGCATCATTACCTGTGAATATCACATCATCAACATATAAAACAACAATCAACATCTTACCATCCTTTTCTTTGATGTATAATGTGGGTTCTCCTTCACATTTCTCAAACCCATTTTCTAGTAGATAGGCATCTATCCTACTGTACCATGCTCTTGGTGCTTGTTTCAGCCCATACAGAGCTTTTTTCAACATGCATACCTTGTGCTCTTGGCCTTCTTTCTCATAGCCCAGAGGTTTTTCAACATAAACCTCTTCCATCAATACTCCATTTAGGAATGGTGATTTCACATCCATTTGGTAGACTTTCCACTTATGTTGTGCTGCTATGGACAACACTACTCTTACTGTTTCCATTCTTGCAACTGGTGCAAAATTTTATTCATAATCTCTTCCTTGTTGCTGCTTGTAGCCTTTGACAACAAGTATGGCCTTGTGCCTTTCAATATTACCTTCAACATTGCTTTTGGTTTTATAAACCCATTTTACTCCAACTACTTCCTTACCTTTTGGGAGATCAACTAATTCCCATGTATTGTTTTTCTCTATTGCATTTATTTCTTCATCCATAGCATCTATCCATTTCTTATCTTTTACTGCTTCTTCAAAATGAATAGGATATTCTACATTACAATACAATGCAAATAAAGAGTTCATACCTTCATTGGTTTCCTCTTGCTCATAGATTTCATTCAAACTTTTGGATCTGGTTCCTCTTTCACTTCTTGAACTTGTGCTTGTAGAAGCACTCAAATCTACTCCTTGTGATGTGCTTGGAGAAGAATTTTCATCACTTCTCATGGGTGTTCTTATACCTTCTTGTGGTGTCCCTTGCTGTCCTTGTGTTGGTGGAGGTGGTGTTGCTAATAAGGGATTTATTTCAGCCATTTCTTCCTCATCATCTTCATGAGACAAACAGGTTTTTACATTCTTTGTTTTCTTAATGCTTTCATCCCAAGCTTCTTCCTCAATAAACTGTACATCTCTGATTATCATAAAATTATTTGTGGATGGGTTATACAATCTGTATGCCTTTGATTCATCATTGTAACCAACAAATATGCACTTCTCCCCCTTACTGTCCAACTTCTTCCTTCGCTGATCTGAAACATGTGCATAAGTCACACATCCAAATACTTTCATGTGGGTGACAAATTATTTTATGCCATTCCATGCTTCTTCCAGAACTCTGTTCATAACTCTCTTTGTTGGGCATCTATTTAGCACATATGTTGCACAATGTACAGCCTCAACCCAATATTCATTTGGAAAACGTTTTTCCTTCAGCATACTTCTTACCATGTCCATGATGGCTCTGTTTTTCCTTTCAACAACTCCATTTTGCTGAGGTGTATACCTTGCTATAAATTACTTGTGAATTCCATTTTCTCAGCAAAAACATAAAAATTATTTGGAGATATATTCTCCTCCTCTATCAGTTCTTAAAACTTTTATGTGTTTCCCACTTTGATTCTCAATAAGAACTTTAAAGTGGCAAAACTTATCAAACACTTCACTCTTCAACTTCAAGAAATATACCCATGTTTTTCTTGTGTAATCAGCAATAAAGGCCAGCATATAGTGGCCTCCTACTAATGATGGTGTTTGCATTGGTCCACACAAATCAGAATGGACTATTTCTAAGGGTGCTTTTTCCCTTATGCTCTTTCTTGATGGAAAGCTTTCTCTGTGTTGTTTTCCCAAGATACAACCTTCACAAAGGCTGTTTGGTTTCTCAATTAATGGTAATCCCTTTACCATTCCTTTTTTGTGCAATAAATTCAGACCTCCAAAGTTGAGATGTCCAAATCTCAAATTCCATAACCAGTTTTCATCCTTTACTTCTTTTTGGTAAGTCTCTTGAGTTACAACTGTCATTGCAACTCCTTTCTTCAAATCTTCTCTCATCTTGAGAGGAAGCATTATGTTTCTTGTCACCTTCACTTGTGCAATCCTCTGTTTGCTTGGTGGTATTTCCATGATGGTACATACATCATCTTCAAATAATACATTGTAGCCTTTCTGAATGAGTTGTCCAATGCTCAAAAGGTTACATTTCATACCAGGTACATAGTATACATCTGATATGGTCTTCTTTTCTCCTTTCTTTGTCAAAACACTTACTCATCCTTTCCTCATGACAGAGACTTTGCTGTCTGTTCCCAATGTTACTTGAGACTTGACATTTTCATCCAACATGTAAAACATAGAAATGTTTCCAGTCATATGGTTGCTACATCCTGAATCTAGAAAGCATATATCTTCATTCTTTTCTTCAACCATATTACATGCTAAAAACAAATTTTCTTGACTCAGATTCTCTTTACTAAAGTTAGCACTGGGTCTATTAACCATGTCACTCTGTTTCTTTCTACATTCATTTGCTTAGTGCCCATACTTCTTACAGTAATGACATTGGACTTGGGTTTTATCATACCTTTGTCCATGTGCTTGATTTTTTCCACCTTGTTGGCTGCTACCTTGTCTTTGATTCTGACTTTGGTTGCTGCCCCTTCCACTTGTACTTGTAGGGTTGTTTCTTCCTCCTCTGTTTTGGCTTCTTCCTTTACCTTTTCCTCTCTAGTTTTATCTGCCTTGAAATCTTCCTCTTCTAAAGGACATTTGGGTCTTGAAGGCATGTTCTAGAGATGATTTTTCTGTTCTCTTCAACCTTTCTTCATGTGTCATCAAAGATGCGTGAAGCTCATCAATAATAAAGTTTGAGAGATCCTTTGTCTCTTCAATGGTAGTGACTATCACATTAAAACTTGAGGGTAAGCTCCTCAATACTTTCTCCACTATTATTTTTCTTCTATTGTCTCTCCATGAGATCTCATTTGGGTAACCAACCAAATCAACTGTATGAAGAATGAGCCTAAGATATCAGACTCTTTCATGCAAATGAATTCAAAATCTCTTCTCATTAACTGAAGCTTTGTTGTCTTTACTTTCTACATACCTTGATAGGTTGTCTGGAGGGTATCCCATGCATCTTTAGACTTCTTTGCTATTGCAATTCTTGGAAATATGCTTTCTTGCACTGCTTGATAGAGATAGAAGAGGGCTTTTGAGTCCTTCTTCTTATTACTCTTTAGAAAATCCTTTTCTACTTGTGTTAAGGCATTAAACTCGTTTCCATCAACTGGTTCTTCAAATCCATCTTTAACCAGCTCCCATAAATCTTGAGATGCAAACAGGGCTCTCATTGTGATTGTCCAATAGTCATAGTTCTTCCCATTGAATTGTGGGAGCTCAGTATTTTCCATACTCGTGCTTTTGCTAGTTCTTGCCATTCTTTTACTTGCAGCACTATAAAGCAAGATTATGTAGCTTAAAACAAACTTTCTCACTGCTGGAGAGATAATCTCTGAGTTGTTGAACCTTCTCTCTATTGGAGAAATGCTTCAACAAATTTCTACTTCCTTCAGCTTCTTCAGCAACTACTGAGAGCATGGACTAGCTCCGATACCATGTTGGAATTTTATGAGAACTCCTTAGCACACAGTGAGGAATAAAATTTCCTCTGTCAACACAGAGATTTCATAAAAAAACTTGCAAATGGAGAAAAAACATACATAGTGGAAAAAAGAACATTGTTTTTCATTAAAAAAAACTCGGCTAATACCTCAAAATTTGTTGTTCTGGATTTTCAAATACATTGCGCCTCTGGTGAATATTGCACACTATCTCACATAGTCTACTCTCCTCATTTCATGCGCTGCTACACACAAAAATAAAAATCACTACCTTTCACAATCGGCATTTACCGCATATGCCCACTTATGTTTATTGTATTGTAAACATATATGCATATGTTTACAATACATGTCGTAGACAATGCATTTACAAAAAAACTTAGCCTAAGTTAAAACTTTCTGAAATAAAAATATATCGTGGGCATATTACAAAACTATATGACATAAAACATTAAACCAAACATTACAAAACATTGTGAAATATGTTTTATCGCATCGATTAAAACGCCAGATGACGTCAATAGAAACTTATGCGATAGAATGAATGTGAAGGACCTGCGATATTTTATCGCATCGATTGGAGCATCGGTTGACTGGGCGTCTAGAACTTGCGACAATGCACAATTGGTCGACGCCTGGTGAGGTGGCGGTGGTGGGACAGTGCTATCGCATGATCGCGGAGAGGTGATGACATAGGCACTGGGCTATGCAATAAGCCTGTGATTGGTTGACGATCGGGCAATGTGGACTGGCAGGGTCCACAAGACGCGTAAGCGCAGAATGGTGCGATGAGCACCCATTGGTTGTGGGGAATGTGACATGGAGTGTTTTAAATTTAAAACAAAGGCGCAACAATAAAAGTGGTTGGTGCGAATGGTTTTATGGCAGGAGGTAACGTGGTGTAGACCACGATTTGGTAGATTGGGAGAGGGCTACGACCATGTGAGAAGAACGACTATTGCAAGGGTTTAAGACACAGAACTTCAATGCACGGTTGAATGCAAAATCCAAATAAAAATGTTGTTGCTCCTGTCATTCAAAAATCAAATCAAAATTGAAGTTTTTGTCCTGTTGTTCAAGTTTACAGTTGGGAGTAAATTCAACATTCGATTGTGAAATTGAAGCTTATTCGACATTTCATAAATTATCTTATGAACAGAGTAAGTACCTAAATATATATATTAATGCTACATATAAATTGGCATCGTTACATTTGAAACGAAAAGTGCAAAAATTGAAATGAGCATATGCGTATACATATATCCATAAATATTTTTCGATTTCTTCTTTGTATATCACTCAATTAACTGTCCCTCGACATGGCCCTCCAGTTCTGAGCTCGAATCCTTCATCACAACATGATGTTGTATTTGTCATTAAAGTCATCCTCGCAGCAAGAGGCAGCAATGGAGGCATTTTGATTAATAAGAATAAGGGATTATCCACAGTATCATAAAACATTGGTCGACGTTTCAAATCCCAATGGGGATCCATCATCAGGATGAGAATGAAGAATGAAGAAGGTCGCATAAGGTCAAGGTATAAATAGTGGAGGGAAATGATGTTTGAGAGGAGCCGACAATAGATAACAATAAATTAATTTTAATTATAATAATTTTTTTTTAAAATTTAATAATTTTATTTTTATTTTTATTTAAAAAAAAATTAATACAATTTTTATATTTTAATAATAACTAAATTGTTTAATAAATATTTAAATTTTTAATTTATTAATTTTAATTTAAAAAAACTAAGTGCTTAAATTATTTAAAATATTTAAAATTTTAATAAATAATAAACCCTAAGACTTAAATTAATCATACTAAACTAATTTTATTTAATGTTTCTAAAAATTTTTATTTTTAATGTCTAAATTTTTTTATTTTAATGTCTAAAATTTTTCGATTAATTTTAACCCATGTCTAAATCTTTTATGACTAAAAGTATTATAATTACCCCAAGGTATTTAATTCCTAACCTAAACCTTAACCTAGACTAGAATCTACCAACTATTAAACTAAGTGTAATTAAATAAGAAGACGAGAGATTTATTAATTATAAATAAATTATGAATATATGTTAATGATAATACTTAATGTATATTAATATAATTAATTAAAACCTAATAAGTTATTATGATTTATTTAAATCCTAAGTTATTTTTAATTTATAAATTACTTTTAACTGAAATATTTGCAATTTTACTTCCCCTCACTGATAATAATTATTAATTAATTAATTTTTATAAATAGAATACAAATTAATTAACACAAATTATTCTAGTGAGTGAAATAAAAATCTTTGTATGGACATGACCCTAAACTGCTTACTAAAAGGGGAAGAAGCAAACCTGGTAATTTATACTTGGGAAGCAGACGAACCTAATGAGCAAATCTGTCTAATAAGAGGCCGCCAACTGTCACTAATGTTGAATCCTCCGTCCTTTTTTATGTTATGCGGGTGTTTTATAATCTCCACTGCTTCTCTAATCTTTCATTTCTGATAGGTTTCCTCCCTTGCAATGATTTTAGCAAGGGCCGAGGTTTGAGATCTCTCATGTTTAATATCGACACCATGCTCCTTCAGATGCTTTTGAAGAGAGCACCCAGTTTCACCAATATAACTCTTCCCACATGAGCAGTCAATCTTGTAAACACCTCTAAGCTTCCGCTGACTAATGCTATCTTTAACTGAGAGCATATTTTGTCTAATGGTTCTTGCTGCTGAGAATTGAGCAAAAATGTCACTCCTTCCCAAAACCCTGGCAATCTTATATGTCACACCTTTGATATATGGCAGAAAAACCATTCCACTATTCCACTGAGGATCCTGACGATTCTTGGATACGACAATGCCTTTTGCCCTGTTTATGGATTTTTTGATTTCTCCTTCCTTATACCCTATACCCAGGAAAACATATGTTAGGTGAGAGAGTTCTTCTTCTAGATGCTCTTCATCGTAAATTCTCAGCGCTTTGACAGCAAGAGTGCTTAGGATGCCAAATTTCTGAGCAGTATGATGGTAAGACTTGGTGTGCAGGTAACTGCCAATGTGGGTTTTCTTCCTATAAACCTGATGCCCTAATGTTCCATCTTTCTTTCTGGTAACTAGGACATCCAAGAAAATAATACTCCTATTTTCTTCCAAATCTCTCATAAACTTAATTTCTAAGGAAATTGAGTTGAGGTGATTGAAGAATTTATCAAGGTTCTCCCTACCATGTGACCACTTTATGTTAGTGTCGTCCACAAATATTTTCCACCAAGCTGGACATAAGGGAAAGGAGGCAAGGGATTTATTTTCGAAGCTTTCCATAAATAAGTTGGCCACAATGGGGGAGAGTGGAGATCCCATTGCGACACCAAAAACTTGTTCATAGAACTCTCCTTGGAAGCTGAAGAAGGTGGATCTTACAAAAATCCCTGCAAGCTTGGTTGTTTCAGGTTCCGTGACCTCAATAATAACCTTCACTGCTTCATCTAAGGGGATTTTGGTAAACAATGACACCACATCAAAACTAACAAGGATGTCGCTCTCCTCAACCCTCTCTTATTTTATAAGTTTAATGAAGTCACTAGAGTTTTTAATGTAGGATTCAGTTTTCCCAACGAAAGGTTTGAGAATTTTTGTGACATATTTCGCCAGCTCATAGGTGGGGGATCCAATGGTATTGGCAATTGGTCTAAGGGGAACCTCGTCTTTATGAATCTTAGGAAGCCCGTAAATTATCAGAATGACATCACAGGAGGGGGTCAATTTCTTCTTCAACTTATCATTGAGATGGGAGTTCGAGATTTCCTTCTTAACTTCCCTTAAGACCTTTGGCAAGGGGCTGGACTTCAACTTCTTGCAGCTGTTGTAGTCAAGATGCTCCTTCATTTTCCTAATATAATCTGTCTTATCTAAGACGACAGCAGCCCCACCCTTGTCTGCCTTAAGGACAACAATTTCGTCATTGTTTTGAAGGGCTTTAAGAGCGCCTATCTCCTCCTTGCTAAGGTTGCTTTTAGGGGGTTTAGCTTTTCTTAGAATCAGGGAGCATTCCTGTCTAAGTGCCTCTTTGTCATCTAAAGGTAAACCTATAATGCCCTCCTCAATGCTACACAAAATTCTCTCATTTGGAATACCCTTAGGAGCAACAACAAATCCCAAACCTTTGCCGAGAATCCCACGGTAATGTTGACTTAATTCTACCAAGGAAAGGTTAACGACCTTTTTGTTAATGGATTCATCATATAAAAGCTTCATATTAATATTTATCTCCACATTATAAAATGTCTTCCTAGAAATATTTCTATCCTTATCTAACTCCTTACTAATATATGTCTCCACGTCCCCTAACCTGTTGTTCGTTAAAAACGAATTCATATTCAAAGCACCACATTTTCCCTTTATTGTTGTTTGCGAATTAATGTTTTTTAAGGGATCATAACACTCTCCACAATTAGGAAAAATACTTTGTCCCACATTATTAATCTCACCGACCAACCACTGATTATCACTGAATTTGTTTTCCACGTCTTTTCTAACAGCTTGGCTTAGGTTAACGACATCCATCCTACTTGAACACTTCGTAGGGTCCACGTCTTTCTCTCCTATGGAACAAATTGAAAGGTTCTCATGGTGGCTTCCAAATGAATAGTTATAATCGAGATTTACGAGAACCTCTCCCTCATGAGGACCCGAGTTAAAATAGGAATGAGCCATGTCCATGGGGTATTTCTCGTTTACGTGCCTGCTGACTATTTTGCTAGGGTTAACATCATTGGCTTCCCTTGAACAACCTGCAGGGTCCACGTCCACCTTACTGATTGAAAAATACTCAGGGTTACCGTCCTCATTTCTGAATAAAAAACCATTATCCAACCTCATCACAAATTCACCCCACGTTTCTCCCCTGAGAGGGAACGTTGGTGACATCGAGTTTAACGGGTTAATGCTGCTGGAAAGGTTCAACGGTAACTTTGGAGGAGGAGTTATCACAGACATAGAATCTCTGATTTTTAGAATTTCAGGGTAGGAGAACGATGACCTATGAGCCATACACCGACTGCTTCCCGCATTAAAAGATTCATTGATACTTATCAAACCAACTCACTCAACCACAATGGGCTCATTCATCGGCTTTATGAAGTTACTATTGTCTTCATCAGAGGAAATAGTTGCAATACCTTTTTTGGAGAACCGTTTGACAGAGGTGCTGGAATTATCGTTAGTAATCAAGGATACCTCACCTTCTCCGTCCTCGAGAGAGTCAGCACTATAGACGAAGCCTGTCCACACACTACATCTTCCGGAAGATTGTGGCTCATGCTTAGAAGGCAGGAAGCCATTATTATCCGTCACTCGAGTATGATCGAGAGCCAACCTCTTTAATTTAACCATATTTTTCAAATGTTTTTCCCTAGCTAGCTGACCTTCATTATGTGCTCTGATAGCAGCCTTTGCATCAATGTTTTTCCATAAATCGGGATTGATAAAATTGGCAAGCTTCAGATGCAAAGAAAGGGCTATGCGTCCTAATTTATCTAACGCTGCACGAGTTCGCTTAATCTCACCTCGAATAATGTTAAAACTAAGTTTAAGAAAATATCTATTGTATCTCCAAAGGTGCAGGATAGGTTTAATGCGGGCGAAGGTAGGGATCAAGTTTAAGTCATGGCATTGTTTAAGAAAATGGAGGTCTATGGCCCTTCTTTCAATCTTAATTCGAGTTTTCACCGGATAACAAATATCTACCCAGGAACCATTAGACAAAATATGCACTCAGTTAAAGATAGCATTAGTCAGGGGTAGCTTAAAGGTGTTTACAAGATTGACTTCTCATGTGGGAAGAGTTATATCGGTGAAACTAGGCACTCTCTTCAAAAGCGTCTGAAGGAGCATGGTGCCGATATTAAACATGAGCGATCTCGAACCTCGGCCCTTGCTGATCACTCCTCGAAAACGAAGCATCACTTGCGCCTTGAGGATGCTAAAATCATTGCAAGGGAGGAACACTATCATAAACGAAAGATTATAGAAGCAGTGGAGATTATAAAACACCCGCATAACATCAACAGGGATGGAGGATTTGAGATTAGAGACAGTTGGTGGCCTCTTATTAGACAGATTTTCTCATTAGATTCGTTCAATTCCCAGGTATAAATTCCCAGATTTGCTTCTTCCCCTTTTAGTAAGCAGTTTAGGGTCATGTTGATACAAAGATTTTTATTTCACTCACTAGAATAATTTGTGTTAATTAATTTTTATTCCATTTATAAAAATTAATTAATTAATAATTATTATCAATGAGGGAAGTAAAATTGCAAATATTTCAGTTAAAAGCAATTTATAAATTAAAAATAACTTAGGATTTAAATAAATCATAATAAATTATAGGTTTTAATTAACTATATTAACATACATTAAGTATTATCATTAACATATATTAATAATTTATTTATAATTAATAAATCTCTCTTCTTCTTATTTAATTACACTTAGTTTAATGGTTGGTAGACTCTAGTGTAGGTTAAGGTTTAGGTTAGGAATTAAATACCTTGGGGTAATTATAACATTTTTAGTCATAAAAGATTTAGACATGGGTTAAAATTAATCGAGAAATTTTAGACATTAAGTAAAAAAATTTAGACATTAAAATAAAAATTTGTAGACATTAAAAATAAAAAAATTTGAAAACATTAATAAAATTAGTTTAGTATGATTAATTTAAGTCTTAGGGTTTATTATTTATTAAAATTTTAAATATTTTAAATAATTGAAGCCCTTAGGTTTTTTAAATTAAAATTAATAAATTAAAAATTTAAATATTTATTAAACAATTTAGTTATTATTAAAATATTAAAATTTTATTAAAAATTTTTAAAAATTTATTATAATTAAAATTAATTTACTGTTATCTATTGTCAGCTCCTCTCAAACATCATTGCCCTCCATTATTTATACCTTGACCTTCTGCGACCTTCTTTCATTCTTCATTCTCGTCTTGATGATGGATCCCCGTTGGGATTCGAAACATCGACCAATGTTTTATGATACTGTGGATAATCCAAATTCTGCAAATAATGATAGCCACAGAAGTTTAAAAACCATAAGAATAAGGGACTTCAAATAGTGATACGTCCCAAACAACATCAACAATATTCCTATAATCACGCAGCCACGAAGTACTAAAGTCGCCATTATAACGACAAGTGGATTAATGAAAGGCTTTAGATAGAGGGCTAATGTTCCTCTGACACTGCATGGAGTTTTGCAGGAAAGTGGAGACATACCAATGGAATTTTCATTTGGGCCATTGAAATTAATAATATGAGAAGTATCACCCACTAATTCTGAGAATTCACGGGGAGGAAGAGGAAGAAGTAGCAACACTAGAGTAGAGGAGAAGGGAAAATAGGTGACTGATTTTCCAATTGCCATTTACTCTACTCCTTCATAGAGCTCCACACCCTCAAACAATGAATTTATTCCTCTAAGAAGAAGGAGCAGGTCGAGTTATGGGTAATGAAGAGCTTGTTGCAGCACACTTACAAAGCTTCAGGAAAAAGAAGAGGAGACTATTAATGCCAAATCAGTTGCTGCAAGATGAGACTTTATGCCATAAGAAAAAAATCAAAATTATCACCATTTTATTGGAATCTGACAAAAACAATGAGACCCTTAATATCTTCCTGCAAGAAGAAGGACCGAGGGAGTTCGGTAGGGTACTTTATGAAGTTTAAGTCTCCGAAATTTTCGATTACCAAATAAGAGAGTAGTCTTTAGTGAGACTTTTTAAAGGCTTTTTTGGTATATTTTTCCGATCTAATTTCTCTAAAATCTGTCTGGAATTTATAGAAAACATAATTTTGATGGGTAACCTTGCACAATAGAAGTGCCCTAGGGGTTTTTTAGGGTGCTGAATTCATATGATGCAGGGGCATTGGACCCAGGACACTTTTGTACATAAATAAACCTAAAGGGGGGTCTCATGTTTTGTTTCCCTATGTAAATATCCATAGTTGAAAAATTTTAGTCCATTAGAGGGAGAAATGTAACTGCCCGAATGATTAGTGGGCATAGGAAGCGATAGTCCATTTCAGTCTGTCATAGCATTAGTTTAAATTGTAACTGTAGGAATTGAAGGGTTTGTGAGTCATCAAGGAAATTGAAGCGATTCATTCTAACAGTATAAAAATAAACCTTTGTGACAGAATCGAGAGAGAGCTGCACATACCTACACAAGCCTACTCCTAGACCTGCCTGTACCTGTAGAGAGCTGCATGGGGGAAGAAGGCCATCAGATTGAAGATCTGGCCAGCTGTTAATTGTAAATCAATCCATCATGTAAATAAGAAATGGTTCAATATCTTTGTGTCTTGTGGAGTTAATTCATGTGTGAATGTATATCTGCTTTGCTTGAATAAATTCGGTGTGAACATATGTACGCATCCTGAGGGAGGATAATTGAAATTAGTGATAATTAAGAAACCCTGTGAGGGGATTAATGGTGCTCTGCATATAGTTAGAGGAACCGATGTTAATACGGTCGACAGTGTATCCCAACTGGTAGATAGTGGAGTTATATATATTCGTTGAATATAAGAATGAACGTAAATTGAACCATGATAGAGCTCTGAACGAAGCCCTGTATTTAATGGGAGAATCAATGTATAGTACGCAGAAGGCTGAATGCAAGAAAACCAAGTCGAATAGTCCATAAGGATTTCATCGGAGTTGTATAGTCGTACTGTGGTTATATGAACTGTATAACGAGGAGCGAAGGCGCATTAGAGCTATGTTAATTTGAATAGGCGGAACCTGGCGTGAAGAAGGAGCAGAACCTTGCGAGAGGAACAGTGAAGGCGGTTTAGAGCTGAACGGTGGGTTTCATCACACTACCTATCGTCGGAAAGCAGTATTTGAGGAGTTGGGAGTGATTCCATAGATCTGCTGACACGCGTCCCTGAACGAAATTGGAAAACCGCCGTTTAAAGCACACCATCGCACGTTAACGTTCACACCAGGATGCTGAGTGATATGTGTACATGCCGTTCATCTGGGAAAGAGCCATCAGACGGTGGTTGCTTGCTGTAGATGCGCGAACGATAAACGAGGTACGGGTGTGAATTTGATTGGTTGGTTAAAGTTCGTATCAGGACGCCGAGCGATATTGATACATACCGTTGATCTGGAGGCTCGATATCTAACGGTGATCGCTTGCAGGATTTGCACGAAGTTTAATTAAAGGTACGGTGTATGCATTCCGCAATTGTATTGTGGGCCAGGGTGGAGATATATGTAATGAATTCAGGTTATTAATGTCAGTTGACGTATTGTAATCTTAGTATAAGGTCCGATGGAATATATTAAAAGAGTTTAATTAACGTTGAATTGTGTATGATGGCGCCTCGTGGTAAGGCCATAAGTCTGTGGTTACACGGATGTTCGGGCCAATTGAGACCTTGGGTTTAATAACCAGCGGAAGGGTGACTAAACACACATACACCTAGTGTTAGTTGCGTGGAGCCATGTGAAGATGGACTATTGGGTTATGGCTATAGAAGAAATGTTTAATTAATATCTCAATTCTCTGAATTGAGATATTAAAAATGACCAGACTTGTTTATTTAAATTTGCCAGCAAAGAAGGAAGGGAAGTGTGAGATTGCCAGATTGAGAATATGATTGGACATGGAAATTTTGGATACATTTACACACACATTGAGGATTGGGACGGAGGTAAACCGGGGCCAAGGGTGGCCTTGCCATCAAGTGGTATCAGAGCTAGAATTTAGTTAGCTCATTGAAGAGTTTGTTTTTGAAATGCACATATACTGAACAGGAAAGAATAATTGATGTTAGAATCTATTGCAGATTTTATTTGGCATGCAGTGAAGGTCTCCAAATGAACAGAATCTGGACTTGAAGACAGAAGATTGCAGCAGGTAGAAATGCAGTGCAGGTGAGGAGAGAAGGAACAAGATCATTCAGGGATCTTGAGAGGTAAGATGATGAGCCTTATTTGAACTCTGGTTGAAAGGTATTGTTTGCAGAATACAGAGTGCAAGAAATTGAGGAAGACATCTCAGCAGAAGTAGGTCATAAGCTTTGAGAGCAGTGATAGCAGAGTCCAGCAAGGGATTCTGAGTGCATAAAGAGTGTGGCAGAACCTAAAATAATTCCCAACTGAGGTTGGATGAAAGAAGAAAAGGGATGTTCTTGAGAAAGTTGCAGAGTGAAGCCTAGAGAGCAGAGAGAGTGCTCAAAAGGTTCCAAAGAGAGGGGACCAATACTTGCCAAAAGCCGGAGCTCAGGAGAGAAGCTTGGTGAGGTAAGTTGTAGCAAGAGAGCTGGTTGTTGCAGAGGCTTAGTGCAGCTTGTGAGTGAAGAACTCCTAGAGAAGAGAATGGCTACTGAGAGCCATAACAGAGATTGCAGAGGTTCTGAGAGAAACCACAGCAAAAGAGTGTGTGAAGATGCCAAAGAAAATGGCATGAGGAAGAAGAAATCCACAGATGAAGAATGGCAGAAAGAATTAGCTGAGATCAGGGAAGAGTTTAATGAACTCAAGAGAAGGATAGAAGAAAGCCAGAGAGCTGGTTGGCTCATGAAGAAGAAGATAAAGTGGCAAAGGCTACAAAGGAAGAAGGAGCAGATGATGAATGCTTAGAAGAAGAAAGAAATACTCAGAGTGATTGAGTATCTGGAGAAAGACTTGGAGACTGAAGCTTCAAGTGGGACCAAGGGGTCCAAGAGCCTTACATCTAACATATTTTGTATGTTTGTAGGAACAGTAGGTGAGGGAAAACAAATTGCTGATGTTGTCACTGAGCAAGAAAATGGAGCAGCTACATGTTTTGAGGATGTCCATGCACAATTGGAGAAAGATTCTGCTTTCTAACATATTGGAAGCAGAAGAGCTTTAGTTTGTGATATTGACAAGAAGCTGGAGGCTGAACAGCTTGGGGACTCTGAAGAAGAGACCATTGAAGAATCTCTAAAGCATATGAGAGACTTGGAATAGCAGGAAGAGGTGGTGATCAAATCACCAAATGGGACCATGAGGTCCTATGTTATTACAACTGACAAGTTGTGTGTGAATGCAGGTGTTAAGGAAGACAGTTCACATGATGGGACTGTGATGAATGAAGCTGACTATTGCCAAGCAAGATATGATGAGTATATTTCAGATGAAGAACAGATTGAACTATTGCAGCAAGGGGAAATCATTAATTCCTTATTTTTTAGAAGAGATTGTTTCAGTGGTGTTGATGATGAGTTTGTCATTCATGCTGATAATGACAGGCTGCTATTGATGAATGGCCATGTGGAGAATGACAGATAGGTAGCTGGAGTCTTTGCAGAGATGGGAAATCAGGATTTTATTCTAATGAAGAATGAGGAGATAGTGGCAGCAGAAGATAAAGAAGATTGTGGTGAGATGCCAAGATTGTGGCATGAGCAGAGGACAGAACCACAGAGAGAAGGTGTTCAGATGGTAAGGGCAGAGATGATTAAAGATGAGAAAGTTCCTTCTTGTGAACTAGAGAAGAAGGACATCCTTGAAGGGGATGGTGCAGAAGGGAGACAAACTGATGGTCTCAAGAAATGTTTGAAGAATTGGAATCAGCATTCTGATGTGCTAATTGAGGAGAAAAGAAAGTTGGGACAACATATTGAGATGCTGACAGAAGAAGGGAAGGCTCTGAGGCCTTGTAGACTTTGTTCTAACAAATGTTTGATGAATGCAGATCCTGTTGATGATGGAGATAAGTTGACAGCATGGGGCAGTGAATTGACAGAGAAGGAGAATTTTGTGGAAGAATTTAAACCATGGAAGGGAGAAATTGAACTGCTAGAGAGTATGTTGAATCAGTAGGCCATACAAGAGAGAAGACCTCAATTTCATAATTGGGGATTGCAGAATGTGAAGACACAATGGGATGAAGACAGAAAAGAATTGCTGATTGAATCATCAGTAGGGACCATTGGGTCTTGGGGTTTTGGAACCGATGAAGTGACTGTGTTGACAGGCAAAGAAGAAGAAAATCCATCACTTGGAGCTGTCTTAGAAGAAGAAGAGCTGTTGTAGAATGAGGGTGAGCAGCTGAGTGAAGACGAGATAGCATCTCTCATATGCAGGAAATTGTTGCTATTGATAGCAAGGAAGAATTGGCTTGTTCAAATAGCCCAGAGAAGATTGAAGAAACTGTATGGAAGATTGTTGGGGCTGCTACGGCAGTGGAGAACCAGAGTTTTACTTTGACAGAAGATGAAGATGCAGTGGCTAGAGAACTTGATTTGATTGCTGGAGTTAATCAAGGAGAAGGAAGGCAATTGCGGAATATTTCCAGGGCAAAAGAAGAAGATGTTGAACCTGAGTTGTAGCATGGAGAAGATTTGTTTAGGCAAAGGAGATGGCAAGAATGTTTGCTGAAGATATTCAGAAAAGAAGGTGAAATGCCAGAGCAGCAGCTTGGAGTGTTGTTGGAGAGAGGGCTGAAGCAACAACCTGAAGTGTTGCAAGCAGAGGAGCATAAGTTTTACTGTTGCAGAGAGGGTATGGATGATTGGGTGGCAGTAAGCATAGTGAATAGGGCAGCAGTAAGAACTGAAGAAATAATAATGCAGCAAACAAAAGTAAGTGTCCAACAGTCAGAGGAAAGATCTGACAGAGAAATTGAATTTATAAGAAAGTTAATGATAAAGATGCCTCAGAAAAGGGCAACAGCAAGGAAACAAGGAAGCAGCAGCACAAGCAAAGCAGACAGAGGATGCAAAGGTACAGCTTGTGGAAAGCTACAACATAAAGTTTGGAAGCCAGGAGGAATGCGAAAGAAGAATGTTGCAACAGATAACCATTTGCAGAACAACGTATGGGATCTAGGCAGATAAAGATGAAAGCACATGATCAGGAGATCATGAATCATTTGAACCTGGGAAATCTGATGCAGGGGCATTGGACCCAGGACACTTTTGTACATAAATAAACCTAAAGGGGGGTCTCATGTTTTGTTTCCCTATGTAAATATCCATAGTTGAATAATTTTAGTCAATTAGAGGGAGAAATGTAACTGCCCAAATGATTAGTGGGCATAGGAAGCGATAGACCATTTCAGTCTGTCATAGTGTTAGTTTAAATTGTAACTGTAGGAATTGAAGGGTTTGTGAGTCATCAAGGAAATTGAAGCGATTCATTGTAATTGTATAAAAGTAAACCTCTATGACAGAGTCGAGAGAGAGTTGTACAGACCTGCACGAGCCTGCACCTAGACCTGCCTGTACCTGCAGAGAGCTGCATGGGGGAAGAAGGCCATCATATTGAAGATTTGGCCAGCTAGTAATTGTAAAACAATCCATCATGTAAATAAGAAATGGTTCAGTATATTTGTGTCTTGTGGAGTTAATTCATGTGTGAATGTATATCCGCTTTGCTTGAATAAATTCGGTGTGAACATATGTACGCATCCTGAGGGAGGATAATTGAAATCAGTGATAATTAAGAAACCCTGTGAGGGGATTAATGGTGCTCTGCATATAGTTAGAGGAACCGATGTTAATACGGTCGACAGTGTATCCCAACTAGTAGATAGTGGAGTTATATATATTCGTTGAATATAAGACTGAACATAAATTGAACCGTGATAGAGCTTTGAACGAAGCCCTGTATTTAATGGGAGAATCAATTTATAGTACGCAGAAGGCTGAATGCAACAGAACCGAGTCGAATAGTCCATAAGGATTTCATCGGAGCTGTATAGTCATACTGTGGTTATATGAACTGTATAACGAGGAGCGAAGGCGCATTAGAGCTACGTTAATTTGAATAGGCGGAACCTAGCGTGAAGAAGGAGCGGAACCTTGCGAGAGGAACAGTAAAGGCGTTTTAGCTCTGAACGGTGGGTTTCATCGCACCACCTATCGTCCGCAAGCGGTATTTGAGGAGTTGGGAGCGATTCCATAGAGCTGCTGACATGCGTCCCTGAATGAAATTGGAAAACCGCCGTTTAAAGCGCGCCATTTCACGTTAACGTTCGCACCAGGATGCCGAGCGATATGCGTACATGCAGTTGATCTGGGAAAGAGCCATCGAACAGTGGTCGCTTGCTGTAGATGCGCGAACGATAAACGAGGTGCGCGAATGATAAACGAGGTACGGGTGTGAATTTGATTGGTTGGTTAAAGTTTGTATTAGGATGCCGAGCGATATTGCTACATACCGTTGATCTGGAGGCTTGATATCTAACGGTGATCGCTTGCAGGATTTGCACGAAGTTTAATTAAAGGTACGGTGTATGCATTCCGCGATTGTATTGTGGGCCAGGGTGGAGATATATGTAATGAATTTGGGTTATTAATGTCAATCGACGTATTGTAATCTTAGTATAAGGTCCGATGGAATATATTAAAAGAGTTTAATTAAGGTTGAATTGTGTATGATGGCACCTCGTGGTAAGGCCATAAGTCTATGGTTACACGAATGTTCGGGCCAATTGAGACCTCGGGTTTAATAACCAGCGGAAGGGTGACTAAACACACATACACCTAGTGTTAGTTGCGTGGAGCCATGTGAAGATGGACTTTTGGGTTATGGCTATAGAAGAAATGTTGAATTAATATCTCAATTCTCTGAATTGAGATATTAAAAATGACGAGACTTGTTTATTTAAATTTGCCAGCAAAGAAGGAAGGGAAGTGTGAGATTGCCGGATTGAGAATATGATTGGACATGGAAATTTTGGATACATTTACACACACATTGAGGATTGGGACGGAGGTAAACCGGGGCCAAGGGTGGCCTTTCCATCATCATATATACAATAAAAAAAATGGTTTAAATAACATAAATCAAGATTTTACCTCAATTTTTTCACCTAATTCCGGCACCAAAAACTCCAAAAAATTGCACTAAAGACAACTCCCCAAATAATACAATGGTCCGTCCCTACCACTCTGCGTAGCATCTCTTGACAAGGAGACTATTAATACCAAATCAGTCGCTGCAAGGTGATGCTAGATATTTAGTGACGATGTACCAGAAAAATGAGAATTGTCACCGTTTTAGTGGAATCTGACAAAAACAGTTACACACTTAATATCTCCCTTCAAGAAGCAAGAGCGGGAAGGTCCAGTTTTGGAAATGGAAAGGTATAACTCTCTCAAGTTTGGAAATCTCCGAAACTTTCGCTTACCAACTAAAGTTTAAGGAAATTGGTTGAATTTCATTAGGGAACGTCTCTTCTGAGGTCGTGATCAGGTCCCTTAGAGAGAGTAGTCACACATCATCCACACCGACACTCTAATTGATTTCGTTTGCAATGAGATGAGCATGCTTCGTCTGTTCTGGGGTCTTGGGTGGAAATTTATTTATTATGTCCCTATTCAGTATAATAACCAAATTTCATCTAATCACTCTTCTGATTGAATATTCCCTTCTCAAGCTTTAAGTGATTTCAGGGTTAAGTTGGAAAATGATTATGGGATTTTTGTTCACCAAGGGGTACGCTGGAAGAATTTTCAGGTTGCTTTGTGTGGAGCGTGTGATGAAGAAGAGGAAACTACTAGTGTTTTATCTAGTTTTTGAGTAACTAAACACAGATTTGAAGAAATTCATTCGCTATCGATGCAGTGTTAATGCTGGTCGACAAATGTTATTCATGTATTTCTTTCATTGAAACTTTTTTCTCTTCTATCGTATTTCTTTCATAATTCTTTCACTGATTTATGTGCTTTCATTCTAAATATTGCATTGCATCGACCATTATTATTATTATGTCTATTTTTTTATATTATATAAAAATCGCGAGATAAACCTTACGATGTCGAGCATTTGATATAAACATTACGATATATTTGGTGTGGGTAATAGTTGTGGACCCGTAAACAATTCAACGGTGGAAGGAAGTTAGTAGATTTGACGATTCAAATTAATAACGGACCCCTATGACATCATTAGGGGGTCCGCATTCATAGTTTCGATGTGAGTTCCGCGAAATGGATCTAACTGTTAGAGTTCACTCTTTCCAGATCAACGAAATGTGGGGGCCCAACCTTGTTTTAGTACAAACAAGGAAGGCAGCGTCGGTTTTTGGATTTGCGCCATCCATTAGCGATGGATCTTGGTTGTTGAAGAGATAATGTGATGGTGGTTTAACGCCCGGTCACATGTGCCATATGACCCGTTCTTTTAATGAATGGAGTTTTAAAGGGGTAAGCCCCCTACCTTTAGCCCACGGTTCTATACTTCAAGTTAGAACGCGAGGGCATATTCTGCATAAATATGGCTACATGGGTTTCGATTCTTGAATTGTATTAGCTTTACCCCTATCTTAAAAGGATGTCTAAATGTTGGTTATGTGAAGGGGCATTTGGGTACATTAGTTTTACCCCTATTTTAAAAGGATGTCTAAATGATGGTTCTCTGAAGGGGTATTTGGGTATATCCTCAGGTTCGTAATGACAAACTTTTGAAAGGGCATTTCGGTTGTTATGTGTATTTCTAGAGACAAATAGCATTCAGTTGGATGTATTATTATTATTATTAGACTATATATTGTTGAAATATTTTGGGTTGCTAAGGTTGGCATTATGTATATGCATTTCTTTTTTGTTTTTCACATTTTTAAAAGAGTACTTTTCTACTTTTTTATTATTAGATGTATGAGTGTTGACATGAGCCTAGAATTTGCTGCCTAGGATGGGGTGACAACTTGACGTGATTATGTCATCCAAAGTTGTTAGTGGTATTGACAATAAATCTTTGCAAGGACACCAAGCAATGAAAGTACCCCTCTGCCTTTTCTTATCCATTCACAATCTAATTAGGGTGATGAATATTAATGTTTCCACATTAATTTTCCATGAAAATATATCCAAATACATGTAGTTGTATGTTAGGTCATTGGGAATGACACATAATGCATTTATTTTCCATTCACGATGTACTTACGGTGATGTAGGTATAGATTGCATTCAATTTAGATCAATAGCCATGAATCTCTATGAGTGCATGTTATGATGGTTGAGAATGACACAATCTTCATTCATGGCATAATGACAATGATGTAGCTAACTAATGCATTCAATTTGGGTCGATATCCATTAAGGAATTTATGCCTTTAACAGTGATACGCAGTCAACATATATTATTATTATTTTATTATTTGTGCATCCTTTAAGAAACATCTATGCAAGCTTCAAAGTTAGTGCGGTATCCGACAATTTCATTTCATTGGTGATTGTTTTGTGCTTAATTTTAGTCTAGCCATTACTACCCAACGAGTCCAACATAAGTATTCTTGGGGTTTGATTTGGTGCCTGGCATAGATTGATGGAACGAACATGGTTTCCCTATGAATTTTCTTCATTTTATGAAGATTTGCATCTTACAACATTAAAATATCCGGGTGAAGCTAAGGGAACTACAAAGGACTCGACTAGACAGGTTTGAATCTAGGACTTTTATCGTGTTGTTTTCTGTATATGTAGATATAAACACAACATTAATTCCTGTCAAATTTAAAACATGTCATTAATTGGGTGCCAAATTTTAGTGATAGATTTCACACCATTGAAGTTCTATGTATTGCAAGATATTGCTCCTATGGGTTTTGACCCATTTTAAATAGATGGATATGTTTAGAAAATCTATGGTGTTTGTTATTAATAGTAAATTTTCTTGTAAAGTTGCCCAACTCAAGGAGGGAGGGAATTCTACTACAAGTTTAGCTTAATATTTAACAAAAGAGCGTGAGTTTTTCCTAAATAAGAGATACATCATATGGACTCTAACATGTTTAGATATCAAATCAATTCATTATCCTGCCTAGTAAAACCTTAAGAACTCGGGATTGTAACAAAGGCCTAAGAATTGAATGCTCTAAAAATGCTATATCGTGTCAACAGATCATGTACTTTCTAGTATGTAGTTTGAGATTGCATTTGGAAGATATCAAGAATGATTATGATTTAATGAGTGTTAATAGACTATGTTTACAAGAAACGAAAAAACTATAGATCTAACAAATAGTAGATTTTCAAATGATGATGGTTATATTTCTTTGTTCCACTTGCATGTTGTTATCACATATTACATGAAAATCTTTCTAACTATAAAACCATACAATTGTAACAGAGTTGATTCAATGGTTGTTACTTTATGTTCCCACATAATTGTCCTCACAACTGCAAATGTCTACATTGCATCGAAAACATCAATTCAAGAAATCATTGATTTTGTCAATAGGATATTGAAAAGTGCAAATGACAAATATCTCATCGTAGTTGTTGGTCACTTCAACATAGACATGTTTCAAAATGGAAAAAAATAGAAACAACTTTTGTCATTCATGGAAGAAAATGGGTTTAGTCTTCGTACAACAAAAACCAACAATTGACTTTGGCTTTGTGCTAGATCACTTTTGGACAAATTTGACAATTGCAAGAATTAGATTTTATGTTTTTGATACAAACCATCAAGCCATATATCTTACAATATGAATGATATTGTCTTGAATAATTAGTGAGGTAACAAATCTATTTCTTGCTACCATTTCTGACGACATTTTGAAATGCATTAACTTTTAGCTATGTGATAGGTTCCTTAATATTTAGATTCTTGTTACTTGTGAACTCATCATTATTTAATACAAACTATGTAATGGATAGTGGTTGATATGGAATAGAACATGTTTTCCAATAAAATCAATTGAATTTATATATTTTTACCTATATGGCTGAGAAATGTGCATTGAAGAACATGAAATCTTGTGATGCAATGCCTTCAATAACGTGCTAAAGTAACTAGTTTTTATCTCTTTCCTAACTGTATTTTTTATTGTATTATTTTTCTTATTGTAGACTTGTTCCCATTTGATAAGCGCAATATTGATTTGAAATCTTTTTTCATTTACCATGTTTTCAATTGGTCAAGATAGTTCATTAATTCAATTGTCCTTTTCCAAGACAACAAACTCCAAAATAGAAATATGGACACTTACAACACATCAACTTCTAGCTTTGAGATTGCATATCAAAAAACAATGTTAGAACATGACACAAAATGATCATATTTCACTTCGATTTTAGTTTCATTTGTTTGAAAAGTGGTTCTTTTTCTAGGAAATTGCATTCCTCTTTAACAAAAAAATTTCCTTTTCAAATATGCAGATGTAAGAAATGCAACCACAACCCTGCTCAATTATCTAGAAATAATCTACATGCCTCAAAAATTCTTTTGAAGGTGATTTACTTGCAATAAAATCCAAATTCACCTTTAAAGAGCCAATTACTTCATGTTGATTGTACTGACGAAGATGGAAAAATGAAAATAAAATAAACATAAAAATTAATTTAAGAAAACATTTTAACAACTTTTTTAAACTAGGAAATAATGTTTATATAAAATATTTGCAATCAAATCTAAAGGAATATATGGTAGAGGTGACGCCTAATATTTCATTCTTATGTGAGAAGGTACCATAGTCGAAAAGATACCAAAAGTTTGCAAAATCCATAGATTGGCATAAGATAAGATGATGCAAGAGATCAGTATGTCACCTAAGATATATGCAATTGGTTTTGTGGCAGCAATAGTCATAGCCTACCAACAAAACAACATGTTTCTTGAAGTTACTATCAAAGACAGTGAAACAACAAATAATATTGTAATTGTAAATTTGATATTATAATGAAAAAATTGCTTATTTTTTCTACATAAATTTAAAAAATAGATATTCTATTGTCTTTCTTAGTTTTATATGTCTACTCATTTATTAACATGCATTCATACAGTTGCAAATTAATGAAATATAGAGAGTACAATTTCTGAAAACACAATATGAGCTACAAGAAAAAATCACACCACTATACATTTTCAAAAACATTGTAAAAACCTCCCACGAGGTGTAGCTCAATTGGTGATCACCTTTTTATGAAGTCATATGTAAAGCAAGAGATTCGAAGTGAAAATCCCTGTGGTTAGAACAAAAAAAAAAACATTGTAAGAACCGGTCTAAGACAAGTTCAGATACTATGTCCTTCTGCGACAAGATTTATTGACACTCTCAATGATGACTTTTCCAAGGCACACTTTTTCTATTTTGTTGAATAAAAACACAAGTGTTTTCTCAAATTTTTTCCCTTTTAATTAGAATACGTTTCATGTTTTCATGCAAAAAATTATATCTTTCTTTTGGAAAATATTTTGGGCTCATGATTCCATTGACCTCTGAAATAGGTACAAGGTCCATTAAGGCCAAAAAATGTGTTTTCTCCACCATTTCAAAAAATATGCGACAATTGCAAATGAGATTCAGAATGTGCAATTTGTAAAGAAAATACAATATGCAGCTACAACATAATGTTGAATGCATATTAGACACCGATGATGGAAAAATAGAATGCATGTTGCAAATGCCACAACTAGAAAAATATTTTCCATGGATTTCTACAACAATCTTTGAACAATACCAAGATAACATTTCGTCAACAATTTTCCACTTACGCGGGCTTTGTGTCAAAGGGATTTTTGCACTGGATGTTGACAACATTGTCGATGCTATTGAACCATTGTAATCAACATTAATCTCTGGTAACGATATTAGATGATATACCTATTTGTAATATATATAAAAAGTTTTTCTCTATTGATTCTTTTTCAAAAAAAAAAACCATAGTTTATTTCTTGGACGATAATGTTGGTTCACTAATATGTTTATGCGATTTTCTCTTATTCAAGGTTGTGATGAATATATGAGAAAAAAATGTGCTTTCAACTAACCTAATGGTTGACTACACAACAATGTTATGAGTGATTGCAATTTCCCAACTACTTTTTTTCCTTTGCATTTTCTTGAAACAAAGCTCATAATGGTAGAATTTTTTTCATGGAGTGTACTATGCCAAAAAAAACATCTTTTTGATAATTTTTGTTGCAGGGAAAAAAATATTGTTATATATGTTTAAAAAAAAACATTTAAGTGATAAGAACTTTATTGATAACTTCAGTGTTAAACCCTGTAATAGCTTATTGTTTTTTGTTGTGAATATATTTGTCTTTCTCGAATAGCCAACATTGCGTTGTGTATTATCTTGACCATACCACATGTAGTATGTTCCATTATATGATTACTAAATCTTAATTTGATATGTAATTGGAAATTGTTTCTTTATTTTGTACCATAATTCATTGTTATTTTAGCCCAAATTATTGTGGTTGATGTAGTTTGATTTTGTTATTATAATAAACATGTTTTCCTAAAAGATGGTTAACTATTTTGGTACACGATAGGACATCTTTCCTGTAATGATTATCAAGAAATGTTTAATATTAATGTTTTGGACATTGATAACATCACAAATTTGATTTACTCTAAAAACTCAATATTTGTTTTCGTAAGAAATTTTACATAATGTGAAATACAAAAATTACCTACCGAGTGAAAATAATTTATGAGTTAACCTTCTTTTGGCAAACTGGTAATCCAAAATTTCTTTCAATCTTTTTTGTTCGATTTATGTTGAAACATGGATGCAAATCTTTGTATTATCTCATTTTCTCACAATTGTAGCCTATAATCACATGAAAATAGTGATTAATTAAATGTTGAAAATGACAATAAGAAATGTTGGAAATGGCACCTAGAAAGATTCTAATTTAATTTTCCCTTCAATTAAATTAGAAGAAAATTGAAATTCCACATCACATGTAAAATTGTATGAGTTAACTAAGTTAGTTTGACTTAGTTCATTTAGTTAATTCAATTTGGGCATAAATTGAGTCATGTAGAGTGGTTCCTAAATTTTAGGAGCTTCTGTTGAGTTTAATTTGAGTTGTAATAATTTAATTTAGTTAAATTGATTTAAAGTTAGTTAAAATAGTTCCAACTATTGGAGAAACTTGTGAGAGGTCTAGTAGTGAGTTATGCACTCTATGATGAATCAATTAACTAATGATTCAACCATAAATAACTCATGCATGTCAGAACTGAGAGTTACATGTTGAGATTAGAGTTCAAGGGAAGTGTATCATCAGTTGTATAATCATCAAAATTGTATAGGTGGTGCATGGAGTCAGAGGAAGGCCCTAGATGGATTTCGCAGTATTGGATGAGGATTTCCCTAATTAATAGGGGCTAATTACCCAAGGAAACAACACAATGAAGTAGGAGCTTGGAAGGCTAGGAAATTGGCTAAGCGTTGGCTAGAGTCTGTTTAGGAAACCGTGAGACAGATATAGATAGTGCATAGGTTTATCAGGTTGGAGAAAAGCATTGTAATCTTCTCATATTTTCCGAATAATGCAATATACAGACAACATGGTTTTTAGTTGTGGATTTCCCAAGGAAATCATTGTGTAATGTGTTTATTAAACTCTTTCTCTTGTATGCTTTGTGATTTCACGATCGTTTAAATCAGTTTATGCAATTGGTAGAGTATATTCAATTCTATTTTTTTTAGCAAACTAAAATTTCAAGTTTGAATCTACCTGGATTTTCTAAATCAAAATCTTGTTTTTCATCCGATGGAAAGGAATTAAAATAATATACATAAAACGACCATCAAACTTGGGCTGATTTTTTGAGTAATAGGTAATTTGTTCTTCTTTAAATAAATCTTTGCATAAATTAGGGGATATTTTATTTGTTTAGATAAAAATCATTACTCTCAAAAATTGCACTATGGTTATACATATAAGTCTTCAAATTCTAAATAAAGAATGCACAAGAATTTTGGACCATTTAAATGCATGCTAGAATAGAGAGAGTTTTTTAGATAGGAAAAAGCTTCATCTTCAATGATACACATAGGTATGGATGGATTAGATAATATGATATATACAAGTAGGCATGGGTGGATGGAATTGATTGAGAGGTATGACACCAGAAGGACCTGTTAACACCCACAAAATTTATTGTTCCATTATATGGCAAGAAGGTGCTTCCCTCAATCCAACTATGGGTTATATAATCTAACTACGAATATTTCTTCATTAAACAAAAATAATTGTATTTAAGCCTACAATATGTAAGCACCAAAAAAATCCAATTATGCAATATATTCCAAAGAGGAAGGATGAATTATTTTTAAATCCACCAAGTTCAAGATTGTATATATATATAAGTGCACGGAGGAACTACAATAGAGAACCCACAAGAACATTCCTCTTACCTTTTTATTAGCCACAGGATGTACTTTAGCTCACAACCCCTTTTCTTTGTTAAGGACCCTTTCAATAGCTTGTGTTTTCAAGCACTACCACACTCTCAGAACCCCATACCCCAACCTTTTAATTGAAATACACATGTAGGCATGAATCAATGGTATTGATTGAGTTCTGTGACTTCAAAACATGTTGATTTCGGAAAAAATTACTGTTGCATTATATGATAGGAAGACAATCCTCTCAACCCATCTATGGCTTATATAATCCAAGTCAAAGGGTTTCTTCATTAAACAAAAACCACCAGATTCAAGTTTGTGTTGTATAATCACCACACGACCCAATTATTACGCCGAAGGTGTTTTTTATTATGAGGTTCTAGTAGATGACACTGTAGAGATTCGTCATCTTCGACACAATCTCTGACACGTGTCCACCTAATGCGCATTTAAGTTTTAATTGCAGTCATAGTATGTGTCCTCCTCATGATGTTTACTCTCACATTTATGCTCCTCCTCTCTACTGAACACTGCAAGCGAAACATTAATGCAGGAGATGAAATAGGGTCATCTCTTCTAGCCGCCAGACCTAGGGTTTCAGGAGTCGACCATGCAGTAGTGGAATCACTTCCTATCTTAAAATTCTCATCCCAGAATGGCATGAAGTAGGGGCTAGAATGTGCGGTTCATCTCAGCATGTTTTTGACTCCCTGTATGGCATGAAGGAGGGCTTAGAATGCATGGTTTGTCTCAACATGTTACAACAATGCTCCCCAAATGCAAACACATGTTTCACATGGATTGCGTGAATACATGGCTCCACACCCACTCCACTTGCCAGTTATGCCGTCACAGGTTGAAGCCAACGATTTTCTTCAGATGGAGAAATTGGCCTCCATGCCTTCTGCTAGATTTAGTGAGACATGAGTAGAAAAATAAGATAAATTGACTCGGAAGAATGTTGTAGGAGTTTTAAGTGCTTCATTTGGTCAATAAGAGAATGCTTCCTTGGAATAAACACTTGCACAATGAGATTTGGAGCTTCTAACCATCAATCGTGAATGCTCTGATTTGGTCAAAAAACTAACTCCTTTGCAAGAAAAATTGACTAATTTGCAAGCTAAAAATGTTTTGAATGAATCTGCTTTAGTTACTCTTCAAGATAAACTCGATGTAATCCTCGATACTGAAGCTGAGGTTGCAAACTTTCTTAAGGTATTGGAGGATGTAACAAATGCAATAGTAGTTGAGAAATTATCAGAGAATGTAACAAATGCAACAGTAGTTGATGGAATTGCGATTGATCCTTATGTTTGTAGTAGACCTTTAATGAATGTAGAATCAACTTCTCTTTTTGATTCTGGAAGTAAAATTTGTGTTATTAAAGCAGAGTTGGAAACTGATATTTCCAGTGTTGTCAACTTCGTACAATGTATAAATCAACAACCTAGAAATACACATCTCATAGCTTCTGAAGTTCATAGGCTAGATGCCAGAATTTCAGAATTTGTTGATCGGTTTTCGGTTAAACGGATAAGTAGAGAAAATTATTTGATCTTGAAACCAATTATAGCTCTAGAGGAAGTTGATGAATCCAAGGGCGCATTGTAGTTCAATGGGGGTGAACAAAGAGAACTGTGGATTACAATGAGGGTAGAGATAATTGAATATGAATTGAAGTGTCTGCATTTTCTTGTTGAATATATTTTGGGAATATATTTTAAAGATATCTGTATTTTGAATATTTCAAAATTCAATGGTTGGCAACAAGGTGAAATAAACAAATTTATCTTACTACTATTAGTAAGGTCTAAAATATTTCTTAAATTTAGGATTGAAATAATAATGTTGGTTTAACTCCATCGCCCCGCACGATCGGTGTTCCCTTTGCACCCTTGTGCAAATGCTAATATAATATATTTGAAAAGTGAGGGATGCGTCCTTTTTAAAAATCACCATGTTCAAGCATATATATATATATATATATATATATATATATATATATATATATATATATATATATATATATATATATATATATATATATATATATTCACACAGACGAGTTTCAATAGAGAACCCACGAGAAAATTCATCTTACATTTGTCTTAATTGCATAACTTTAGGTTACAACCCATTTTATTTATCAAGCTCCATTTCAATAGCGGTTGTCTCTGTGGTTATAAACATAATATCTGAACCCCAGACCATAACCTTTTTATATTGTACATGCTTTCAAAACTCGCTGGAAAAAATCTCTAGGGGACGAAGATTCCCCTTTGTCAACTACTCAATTGTCTTTGTTTACATGAACTGACAACCCCAGTCCCCAAACCACGAGGGTTTTAAACTGAGTCACTTGTTCCTTCTTCCAAAAGTTCTAGGGTAAAACCTTCTTGGGAAGAGATATTTCCTTCTTTCTCTACCAATGTACTCATTATCCCAGTGTTTCTAAAGTGTGTCAAAGCCTTCCTTGACAGATCACCCAAACGCTTAAAGGTACGTGTCAACCCAATATTTTAAATTAATGTGACCCTGGTGCATTAAAATTCCATGTGATCCCAATGTTTAAAAGACCTTCCTTGTTTGGAAACTCCTAAGGGGAGATTCTTTTAAGAAATTTGTATCTTGATGGAAATCCAACAAAAGAACTTCGTATTTCTTCCCCGACCGCCATTGATTAACAAACTTCCGTCGTTTTCAAAGGAAATCTAAGTCTCGAGTTTAATTTGTTCTTAGTTTAGTGTTGCAATATTTAACACAACAACCCAATGTGCATTCTCAATCATCCTTGCAAAACTTGTGCAACACTTTTGAAACACTTGCGATAGATGAATCAATATTCCTTACCAAGATGCCTCCCAATATTTGTATTATTGATCACACAATTTGATCAATGATCAACAATCATCATTGTTACAACTTATAAAGGAAATTTTTGGCCCTATTCAAAGGATTTGCAACTTTCTACACTCCATTCCTGCACATATCTTCAAATTTATCTCTCTTTTTAGCTTTAATCTCGCCCAACCTACAACAACCTCGTGTTCAATGCAAATTACGTGAATAACAAAATAAAGGGTATTTGCAACAATGAACAATATTGTTAGAATTGCTCAATCATTTGAACCCGAGTACTCTCTTATTAACAAATAATTTCCATAATCCCATCTTGGCTTAATATTAATTTAATCATTCCTTTTTGTCCCTTCTGATCATACTTGGCCTTCACACTTATTATTCTCACGTGAAAATGTGAAGCTGGGTTACACTTTTTGCCCTTTTTTGAGAAAAAAATTTCATTTTTTTCGGTTCTTTAACTTTCTGCAAACTATAACAATTTTTCTGTTTAGAATTCCTTTTTGCGATAAAAATAAAAGTTGTCAGAAATTTTGTTATCTTTCTATTACTTATTTTTTGAAATTTTTTTATGTAGATTTGATATGTCAACTTAGCATTTCTTTCAGTGTGTGTTTCTTAACAATCAAATGATTCATAAGAAGTCATGTTATGACGCAATGTTGTATTCATTGAAAAATTGTTTTTTTGAGAAAACAAAACGTGTTACAACAATCTAGACAGAGTCTACTTTGGTTTCTTCATATTTACAAAGCTAATGGATGCATATAATAATTACTGGAATTTTTTGAACTGGTCCAATACGAAAAAATGCATATTTTGGATATGTTTCGCGACACAACAAATTTCTTAACATATAAGTTATAAACTAAAAATCTAAAAGCTACCCATTAGAGACGACAGACCAATGTAATGCCCCATAATTTTTTCAATTTTTTTTACAATGTATTTTGGGAGATACAAAATTTTTATTTCACTCAATCACAATGACCCTCAGAAATTGTTTGCACCCATTTTATTAGAAAAATAATTAAAATTAGTAAATGTTTATGAAATTCCATAAAAGTTACATTTCCTGAAAGTAAATTCAATTCTGAAAATGCTTGTCTTGGTTCCGACAGTTAATTAAAAACCTTTCATAGAGTTTAATCATTCCAAAGTTGCAGAAACGTATTTAGAGCTTGGTTTTTGCGTAACTGGTGACGTGTTAGTTCGACCGAACTTTGATTAAAAGTTTGGCCGAACTATGTTTTACGCCGATGGCTCATTAAGTCTAATGACTTAATAGTTCGGTCGAAATTTTAATCAAAATTTCGGCCGAACTTTTGTATAATTTTCCGTCGGCCGGAAAATTTTGCAGAGCCCCTACTAAAACACATTTCGCGGCAATATAAATTGCCGCAAAATCATTCATAATTTTCACACATTTCGCACATTTCATCTGATTTTACAAAGGTCTTAGTTTGGGTTTAAAAATTTTTCTTCAAAGTTTGGATTTAAGAGAATTTCTTGGATGCAGACTGATTTTGCAAAGAATTGTTTTGGGTTTAAAGAATTTTCTTGGAGAACATTTCTTGGAGGCGGCTTGATTTTGCAAAAAATTGTTTTAGACTTAAGAAATTTTCTTGGACGTACATTCAAAGGAAATTTCTTGGAGGTATGTACGTGTTTTGAGTTGAAGTAAATATTTTGAGCTTCGTTTCATTTTTATAAGACATTTTTTGTCGAATTTTTTAAAGTAAGTGTTTTGGATTGGAGTATGTATTTTTTGCAAAAAATTTAAAATTAATTTTTTAAAATTACATATTTTGTGATGCTTTTTCTAATTGAGTTATTGTCTAATTTTTTGAAGGAAATTTTTTGAACTTCATACCCTATTATCATGGGAAATCGAAGGACTTGTGCGAGAAAATATGATCGAAAAAGAGACTATGAGGAACGTAGAGAAGAGATGAGACAATCTTGCAAAAGAAAGTTAGAAGCCCTCTCAAATATTGAAGAGGAAAATCAACCTCAAGCGGAAATTGAAGCATGTATGTAGATATAAATATTATGATCTATTGATATATTTAAAATTTTCCTAATGTAAAATGTGAAGCTTAATCTTTGTTTGATGAACTAATTTGAAAAATATTTTGTTTAATGTAAAGAGACGGAGATATTCCTCAAAACATTGATGATGAGATACAAAATTTTGAAAGAAAGTGAAAGAGATATTGAACCAATGATTGAAGATGGTGAAAATATTGAAATAAATCCAAATAAAGAAATTGAATCACAAGGTATGTACATATATATATATATATATATATAATATATATATTAAACACATGCACATATTACTGAAATTATAGATATATTTATTAATTTAGTTATTTATTGAATATGTACTGTTTTTTCGAATATGTACAGATGAAATCACTATCGATAATGAGATGTTAGAAAATGTTGACACTCACACATATGGAGATAAAAAACCTGACCATGCTATACGATATCGTGTTAACTACATTTTTGAAAAGTATTTCTTAAATGAGCAGGTGACATTTCAGGCTCAAATGTTGAAAGGTCTCCTATCACTAAGGAAATTAAAAGAAGCTACGACACTACTGGGTATTCGAAAATCAACCAAAGATAAAAAAATGAAGGAAGATGTGATAAAAAATATGAGTAGTGCTATAAAGTCAATTAAGAGATCTAGAGAGAAAGATGTTTCAATTGTACGTAGAGGAATACAGATGGAAATGGTTTCATCAAGTACTCAAGAGAATCGTTTGGTAACATCTATGGCACGAGCACTGGGAACCTCGCGAAAAACTTTGCACAAACATCGGAAATTTCAGCTGCAAATAGATGTAAATGATGAACTCGCTTGTTGGAGAGCTATTTGGAGGAAACCATACAAAGATAGACTTGGAGAAAATGTTAAAAAAATAATATATGAATATTGGAAGAACAATTCGTGTGTTTCACCAACTGCAAGGCATGTGATGCGAAGAAGAATAGCACGAAATCAGTACGAAGAACATGAAAAATATTTCTTGGAAACCACTCAGATAGAGATATTCAACAAGTTCAAAGAAGAGAATCATCAAATTGATGTTTCACTCAGTGCTTTTGTTCAAAAAAAACCATGGTATGTAGAACCTATCACCATACATGACACTTGTTGTTGCCATTATCATGTGGAATTTGAGTTATATTATGACACATTCCTTGATTTCGGTAGAACATTATGGAAGGATTCACCTACTCCTTCCACTATCCGTGATTTCATATCTCAAATTCTATGTGAAAGGGAAAGCGATGAACTATTTTACAAAAAGAAATGTGTTGGTGGTAAAAAATGCGACGATTGTGGAAATTTGACTAAATTTGAAAACAAATATCGTATTAATATAAATGATCAATCATTGTCCAACATGAAAGTGAAATGGAAGAGATATGAATATATCGATACATCGATTCAAGGTGCAAATAGTGTTAAAAGAATTGAATTATTAGAAGACAAAAAATTTCTGATAAAATTTTTGAGAAAGTTTGAGGCAGAAATTTACAAATACACCAAGCATTCCCATAGAGCTCGATGGCAAGACTTGCAATTCAAAAAATCTCGTGAGTTTTTTCCACCAGGGACCTTTTTTCAGTGATTGATTTTGCAGAAAACTACACATTTGTTCCAAAAAAAGAAATTCAGAGTGAATACTATCATTCTGACCAAGTCTCCATGCTCGTCCATATTCTATATAGACATGCTGAACAAAATGTCGATCATATATAAAGCATGAGTGAAAATCGACATATCATTAAAGAATATCACTTTTATATCAGTGACGATCGTACACATGATACATGTTTTGTACAACATTGTTTTGGAAAAATTTATGATTCCTTGAAAAATCGTGGAATAACATTCAATGAACATTGGGTATGGTCAGACGGATGCGTAGGTCAATTCAAATTTGCACGATCATTCTTTTGGTTGTGTTGTCTTCATAAGAAAACCTGCATTAAACATTATTGGAATTTCTTTGAGACTAGCCATGGAAAAGGAGAACATGATGGTGCAAGAGCATGCATAAAACGAGCACTTCAAAGATATCAAATGAACCACTCTGCAAGCCGACTTGTGAATGCTAAAGAAGTTGTTCAATGGTGCATCGCTGCTCTAAGCCATGCGACTAACTCATCAAGGGAAGTGCGAAGGTACATTCAATTTAATTTATATTGGAAATCTAATTTTAAACATTGTACATTTATCATGCAATGAAATTATCTTTGATTGTATTTTGATATCATATTTACAAATTCTTCTTCTAATTTTCCATATAAAGTTTTTCTGGCATATTTGGATCAAATACGTAGATAGATCAATTGGAAGTGATGTTGAAACAATAAAAGGGAATCGAAAATTGCATTCAATTCAAACAAAGTCGTCCAGAAATGTGTTTGCATTGGATAAAATAAAATATTCTTGTTTTTGTGATGTTTGCATAGACAACACAAAATCCAATGACGTTTGTGAAAACAAAATGTATGTGAACGATTGGAAACATACAGAGCTAAATACAAAGGGGAAAATGTCTATTGCAATGTTTGAAGAAATGCAATCAGAGGAAACTACAATATCATCCGATGGTGATCGAGTTTCTGATCTTGTTAGAGAAGGTAACATTTGAATTACTTTCTAATGATTTAAAGATCTAGAAATAAATTTAAATATGTATAATTTTGTTAAGTTTATTTTATTGTGCAGGAGATGTTTTTGCTGTAATTGCACCTATTGACAACAATGAAAATGTGAAGTATTATTTGATGCGTTGCACTGAACGAAAAATGAAATTATTACAAGACTATAATGATCACGGATTTCAGTATGACAGAGGGTCTATTATACTGAAAGGTTATTTTTTTAGACAAAATCATCAAAGTGGAGACTTTGTTTACTTTGAAGACTATGAACCTGATTCCATAAGTTGTCAATATAGTCACTTGGTGTGTGCAACACGCATAAAGTTGATAGAAGTTCAATCAAAGAAAAAATCGAAAATTAAGAGATGGAAAATGTCAAAATCCGATCATGAACGGATTATTGAAGATGGAATTCCATTAGAATTTTTTTGATTGAATTGTCCAACAATTTATTCTCTTTGGATTAAATATGTTTTAGAATTTCCAGTACTCAACTAAAAATTGAGCTGCTTATGCTATTTGTGAAAGTGTTTGCACATGTACAAATTGTTTTGGTACAAGCACGTGCTCTAGTATCAACTGAAAGTAGCTTTTCTATACATGTGCATTGATGAAAAATGTTATATGTATTGGATATATATATATATATATATATGTACTAGAATGAAATTAATTGTTCTAGTTTTACTATGTGCATTGATGAAAAATTATTTACGTACTCAATATATATGTTCTAGAATGCAATTAACTGGAACTAGTTTTTCTATGTGCATTGATGAAAAACTAGTTGGATTTTTTGGTAAAAAGTATGGACACAATGTAAATAAATCATTTGCAGTATAGTTTTGTACGAAGATTCCTTTCAGAGAAGAGACTCGGAGCACTTCTCCGACTTTTGGTGGGATTTGACCCACATCTCTATTCCTGATTGAAAATCTAGTACAAAATTTGTTTGTCCAATGGTCGGATATGTTCAATGTGCATTGATGAGAAATGTTACTTGTATTGGATAGATATGTTCTAGAATGCAATTAATTGTTCCAAGTAGTTTTTCTATGTGCATTTATGAAAAACTTGTTGGATTTTCTGGTAAAAGGTTTCCACAATGTAAATAAATCAACAAGGCTACCTATTTGAGTGCATTAACGACATTGACCCAAATTCAAAAAACATATATATGTACTAGACTTATATTTCAAATCAAAATCAAAGGGATAATTTGTACATATATCTATTTCTTTAAACTCTTTTTTCAATTAGAGCTCAATTGATACATGGTTAGTTGCATTGAAAGCTATGTTCTTCCTATTGGAAATTTTTCATTCAAACAAGACTACATGTAGAGATCAAAAGCAAACTTAAAATTCCAAATGTACTTCAACCATCCAAAAGGGATTTGTGCAACATTAATTGACATGCCATGCCAATTATAGTGAACAACTATCTAATAGAAACATTTAACATTATATACCACATGTGCCAAATGTAGATTGAAACCATCCAAAACTTTAAAATTTTAAAAACTTTTGATAATATATCGTGCAACATTAAAACATTAAACATTTAAAACATTAAATATCACATGCGAAATGTAGATTGAAACCATTCAAAACTTGATTTTTAAAAACTTTTTGATTATATATATCGTGCAACGTTACTTCACATGCCATGCCAATTATAATTCAACTAGATCCAATAGAAACATTTAACATTATATACCACATGTGCCAAATGTAGATTGAAACCATCCAAAACTTAAGTTTTAAAAACCTTTTGATTATATATCGTGCAACATTAAAACATTAAACATTTAAAGTTAATTAAATATCACATGCGAAATGTAGATTGAAACCATTCAAAACTTGAGTTTTAAAAACTTCACATGCCATGCCAATTATAATTCAACTATCCAATAAAAACATTTAACATTAAATATCACATGCCAAATGTAGATTGAAACCATCCAAAACTTTTAACTTTTAATTTAACAAAAACTTATATATCACAACATCACTTCACATGCCAAATGTACCCCAAGCATCCAAAACTTAAATTTTAAAAACAAAACAAATTATAACATGTATGTCATTACATAACATGCCAAATGTAGTTCAGATGACAACATTAATTTATAGATGACAACATTACTTCACATTCACATGCCAAAAGTACTAAAACCATCCAAAAATTAAATAAAACAAATTATATTAACAATGTAATAAAATATGTCCAAAAATTGTAGATCTCACAAGTATCAAACTGTATCAAGTTTAACAAATTTTAAGACCATATAAATCTTGAAATCAAATCTACAAATCATGTCCATCAAATAGAGACAGATCTAGCGTCTTTCCTATCAGGGTCTCAATCCGCGCCCTATCATGTGAAGCATCATGGGAAACCTACATACACAATGCACATGTACTTGAACATTAAAATTTGATGTTTTAAAAATGAGTGAGAATATATATATCTATAACTTCATGTAAAAAACAAAATATAACAAAAAAATCATTCAATACCTCATGAGGTTCCCTCTCCATTTGATGAACAAGTCCTGCCCCCATAGGAACATCTGCAGTGGTAAACTGTACAATATACATGTGTAGTTAAATATATATATATATATATATATATATATATATATATATATTAAAAACTTTCAAATGAAAATGCACGTGTACATATATAAACTTATTTTCAATAATATTAAAAAAAGGAACTAAAGACAACTTGTTCAAATGCTGTGGATGTTCCTATCTCCGTCACTAGAGTCTGTGGATTAAAGAAATCTTCTATAGGAACCTAAATTCAAAAAAATTTAAATAACTCAAAATATAGATCTCTCTCTCTCTCTCTCTATATATATATATATATATCTCAATTTTTAATGGAACTTTTTGAGGTAGAATATATATATATATAACTTTTAAACATAAATTTTAAACTTGTGAAAAATTGTCCATACTTGTGGCTCATCTCCCAAGGAAGTAGAAGGTACATCTCCCAAGGAAGAAGAAGGTACCACCATCCCAAAAACATCGGACGGAATCGGTATCTGTTAAAACATTTTATCAAATTATATATACATACATGTACATGTGTGCACAATTATTTATTTTAAAATCACTTAAAAAACACTAACATTTGCCAACATATCTTGATGGTCAGACCCATCTGCATTGTTTGAACTAGAGGTCCCGAACGTGATATTAAAATTTTCGTCATGCATCATGTGTGAGAACTTCAAATGGTGTTTTAACATATAATCATACATTTTTGTTAGATTAATGTTACAAATACAAATAAATGTATACATGTACATACACATGTATTTATTACAAATTGTACACATGTATATATGTATGTTAAAATAATTTCAAACCCTAAGGTCATTAGTTACACATACTGTTCCGGTGCCCTCTTTTTCATGAAAAATTAGGTCTTGCAAACCATTGTGACAATTTTTTTCATATATTCGGAGATCTTCAACATTCATGTTGTCAATCTCCTCATCTGTACAATACACAAAATTGGCACGTGCATTTTCACGTGCTCTTTGTCGATTTAAACAAAGATCGACTCTACCCAATCTGCTGCTAACATTGTCGATCATAACATCCCTTGCTTCTCGACTTATTTGATAAGTCGCATCCATCTCTGACCACATAGTTTTGACCCAAAAATGTCGACTCACCAATGGCAGCTCAGGGCGAGGAAACTCCACATCTCGCTTAGCGCCCTTACGGTTATATAATCAACCTTTCCCCGGGCCAAAAAATTCTGACGGAAGGTCATTTTAGTTGGGTTTCATACCCAAAAAAAAATTCTGCGTAAAACATTTGTGCAAAATAAACAGGAACCTCGTCGTTCCATGGGAGCCTTCCATAGGCCGCAAGGTGCCTATCATACAAAAAGCGAGCTATGTCTGGGTGCTTGAAATATTTCACCTTCAACATTTTTCTTTTTGGCCCTTCCTTGAAATTAAACATTGACTTGACCACATCTCTTGTAACTTTTTGTTTTATATCCTCCCATTTATCTAGACCCATTACTGTTTCTTTTCTCTTTCTCATCACTTCTACAAATGTATCAGTTGTTGGCCCAAGAATTTTGTACACATTTACAATTTCGCCCAATGAATGTGTAACTATTTCAAGGCTTTGTCGACTCTCGGCAGGTAGAGACAAAACCACGCGATCTCTCTACAATTTTGCATGAAGTCTTTCACACCTTTGTAAGGTGCATTGCGCCATGTTTGTTTCCCATGGTATATCAGTAATTTCGGTTGGATAAGTTGTGTTGGGTAGACAACCTTCTTCTTCAATGTAGTGATTTTCCCTGTGTCTATTTTGACCACTAGTTTGAACATTTTCGGCCTCTGCATCAATATATATAAAATTTCGTATATTAGAAAAAACACATGTAAAAAAAGTTTTAAAAATTTAATGAAAAAAATATTGAAATTGATGACAACCTTGACGTTGTTGGTTAGCATCTTCTCCAACATGACCCTGCTGAGAGCCAAACCCAGAACGACCCTGCTGAGAACCAGACCCAAAATGACCCTGCTGAGAACCAACAACCGTTGATTGGCCTTCGGGGGAATAAATATCACACCCTTCACGCAACCTACTACCACTCATTGATGGCCCTCTAAGTGGATTTGAACCACCACCAACCTCTCGAGACGAGGGAGAAGCTTCATAAACAAATACGAATTTATAATAAATTGAAAAATACATTCATGTGTACATATAAATACATATACATATTCATTGATTAAATTGTGTGAACCATACCGCGACTGGCTGAACCATGAGCACGCTCCATGGATGGAGTAGAAACCCTTCTCCTCTTACCTCCTAAAAATTAAAAAATGAAACTTATTAACAACTAATTTAACTCACAAAGTTAATAAAAAATAAATTCCATATGTACACACATGTATGGAGATTTAAGATTATATTTAAATACCGTGAACATCCCCCGATCCTTGAAATCCAATATGAGATTCGGTTGATCTTCGTCGTTCATCCTCTATGATATATATATCTATTGGTGGACATTTACACAAAATAGATTTCAGAAAATCAATTTGTAATTTAGTGTACACAAATTATGTAGAACACAACTTTCTTGAAGCAATAATTGATGTGTGAAATTCAATTTAATCGAAAAAGAAATTATAAAAATGAACAGTTCACCAAATTGCACTTTACATGGTGGGAGCACACTTGGTATAAAATTTACCACTTATACACTTTACTTTGTGGGAGAAATGACACATGTACATAATTTACCTTAAAGTTGTTGTGTTTTATGGATATTAAAATGAAGAACTTCTATTTAGATACATTCCATAGATTGAATATAGGGGAATTTACTAGATATGTCACCTTTCATAAAAGATGAGATCCAGAGGCTACCTGGCCCTTTACAGACTCTGCCTATAGAACTTGTAGAAGTAAACACTAGAGGCATTAACAATATCAAAGAATGTTTTCATGCTCAGACATGGGAATGTGTCTCTTTCCCTACACAGAAAAATAGTTCAAGGTAGTTAATCTTCATAGACATGTCATCAAGCAGGTCAATGTGATCATCCCCAACTTACTTTTCATGAAATTAGGCTTGGAATCCTCTACAACTTGGTGGATGGAGTTGAAAGGGAACTAGGTCGAGGCCTTTACAAAATACATGCAGTGAATAACACTTACTAGGTTATGCCAACAAATAAAGTGGGAGAAATGTTTTCTCCTCGAGGTTATCCAATTGGGTGTGTAATACCAACTTCACCCATTTCCTAACAGGTTTCTCTCTTAGGTTACAAAGTGTCTTAGGCCATTAACTTCCATAGACCTTAATATATTATTAGAGATGGAATTCTATTTCTCAAGTGTGTAAGAGAAGAAATAATTCTTGTTTAGATTTTAACAATGGCTAAGATGGTCAAATTTTTATTTCAGAAAAAAAAATAAACTACATATGCAAGACTTCATTATTTAGATGCAAATTTTTTGTCAAATGCAAAAGTTAGTAGGATGTGCAATATCTATGCCAATTGCAAGAATATTTAGGGGATCTCTTTGCACTATGAGCAGGAAACAATTTATTGGTTCTCATACTCCCGAGTTGCTTTCTCTATGGAACCACAAAATTCTAGTAGAAGGCCAAGTCATGAATCTAATTTTGTTGATTGCTAAAGGCGAGAATCACCATAGCTAGTCCATGTAGTCCTCCACCACTACCCCATATTGATAAGTTGTTAACAATTTTCCTCATTATTTCAAAGAATAAGAAGCCAACCAAATATTTTTATCATGTTAATGATGTTTGAATTTTCATTATCACAATTTTTTAGGGAAATAATAATGGTTGTGGTCCATTCCTAAAGAAAAATAAGACCTACCCCTTTAATTTCAAGTTTCATCATGATAGTTAGTGAATTGTTTGGAAATCTATGAAAACTGCTTTTGTGCCTTTGGAAAGAATTTTGGTTTTTCCCCCTCTTATTTCAAGCAGATTTAAAGAAATGTTGCTTCTAAAATTTGTACATGTGTCAATTTTGATAGGCTTTATGTTGTTGGGCAACTTTTTATAGATACAAGGGATTTTCACATGACTTTTTTCAATCGTTGAGACTTCTCAACTGGGAATCATTTTGTGTGACATTACTAAAATGTAATATATTTTATTGATAGTTAAAGGAAGCATTTTATATTGAAAATGAATTAGAAAAAAAACTTTCAACATTGAAACTAGGATTCATCATGTTCAAACATTCTTCCATAGAACATCCATCGCATTAGAACTATAGAAATGAATAAGAAAAAATCTATGGTAGGACATGATGTCATGATCCTCATGATGATTGAACACTGAAATTGATGCACACTAACTACCCATTACTAACAATATTCATGATTTTAAGCACAAAATGTGTACAATATTATGCCAGATGTCATCTATTATCCGGGTAGCAACTCAATGGCACACATTATTTCCTATCTTGTGGACTTTTAGTTTTATCTTATTCAAAACCTTATTAGTTACATATTTTTCAATTTCCCGTGGATTCCTTGAATTTTTTCTCCTACCATCTCCCTCTCTCACTCCCCAAATTATTGTCATCAAACATGCCCCATTGAGGATCTGGAGCAATGTTTGCACCATACTTAGAACTGTCATTGCTGCTAATTGAAATTGGAGAGTCATGTATAATAGATTTCTTGCTTAAGTGGCTCTTACTTGGACAATATCCTGAGATGAGTTTGACATGATGGTCATATGAGGCTGGAAGCTACTTGGTGTAATTTTCCTTAAATCTTGAAAAAAACAGAGCCAAAATGTCATTTTCGATCATTTTTTATTAAAGCTTCTACATACAGCAGATGTTATCACAATTGCAACACAATCATGTTCCATGAGCATGAATTATGAATGTTGCAAGCCAAATTGCAAGGAAATTTGCATTCATTTTAGGCAAAAGAAGGCTATGACATTAAGGTCCATGCTAGAAAAAATTATGCAAATAAGGTTGCTGAGTCTTGATACTTACCATGTGTTTCAAAGCCATAACGAAGGTTGGCTTTGAGAGTGTCCTCCCAAAGCCCTCTCTTGAGATGAAATTTAATTCAATGTCTCTTAGAGTTGCAAGGTGGAATTGATAGAAATATTTGATTTCTTTACCATAGATGGATATCTCATTTCATCTATACCTTTCTCTACCATCTTATTTCCAAGTGAAATGGGAATTTTCACATTTTGAATGCCATTAGGGCAGAAATGTGAAGCTGGGTTACACTTTTGTGAGAATTGGGGGCCGAAAACTTTTTTTGGCAATAGTTCGGCTGAACTTTCTTGGAAAGTTCGGCCGAACTCGTGATTCCGTTTAGATTGACGGCACACTGACGGCGCGGGCAAATAGAAGTTTTGCCGGAGATGGGAAAATCGGCAACAAAAGTTTGGCTGAACTTTTACTTTTAAAATAGTTCGGCCGATCTAGTTTCTATAAAGAAATCGCCCGCGAAGTTGATTTGTTTACCGGTCTCATTATTCACGCGTATTTTTGTCACTGTTGCTGCTGGTCTTTTCGCGCGTTTTTGCTCCTCCTGTCTGCGCTTTTGGTCTACTAGAGGTCTGTTTGTCTATGCTGTTGCTCCTCCCATCTGCGCTGTTGCTCCTTTCGTCGGCGCTTTTCGTCTACTACAAGGTATGTTCTCTCTGTAATAGACATTTCTGTAATAGAATGAGTGTAATAGACATTTCTGTTAAGATAGTTCTCTCTCTCTGGACACACCATCATTAGGTGTCTGTTGAATTTTATGGCATTTTTTGTGAATTTTATGGCTCCACTCTAGCTCTAGTCCTAGCACGGTTGACTTCCACTAAGGTTAGCAGCTCCACAAAAATTCTACCAAGTTCATAAACAATACTATAACTTTCTCCAAGTTCATATCCATGATGATATTCATAATGTACTTCAGATTCAACTGTGCAAAACTGTAATTTTAGGTTTATAGGGTATGATGAGCAGGTCTCTAGGCCGAAGCAGTTAATAAGCAAATATATTTCCATCCAATCCTTAAAGTCCCTGATTCCTTCACAAGAGTGTAGCCTTTGCAAGGAAACATAGCCAGCAGAAGTGTGGCTTGTGCTGCTGCATTTCCAGCAAGAGAAAGCTTGTTGAACCCAACTTGTTGCAGATGGTCTCTCTAGTTGTGGAATCTTACTTCACCTATTCTTGCAGGCCCACCAACTACCAAAATATTCTTGATCTTGCAGGAAAGAAGTTGTTGTTCCACAACATGCCTCTCATGGCTATCCTCAGGATAAGCTGCACCTAGAGAATCAAACATAGCAGAATAATAATGTATTCCCTCCACAAATCTATTTAGAAATGACCCAACGTGGCTCAGATCCTGTTCTACCATGGTGATAACCTTTGGACAAAGCCTCCTTAGAATACATAATGTGTTAATATCAGAGCTTGTGACATCATATAGAGAATGTTGTAACCAATGCACAACCAATGCATCCCCTTTTCTGACCTTAAGCCTCTTTAAATTTTCATCAATATTCCCAGCCTTGTCTGAAACAGCATGAAATTCAAAAGGAATACCCAATGTCTCAGCAAAGTTTGAGAGCCTCTTGCTAGTTTCCTCCAATGCTTTCATGGAGGTTCCCAGGCCTGTAATTCTCACATAGGGAGGACTGCCCGGTCTGGAGGCCAATATGTGAAACAATCCTGGCCATTGCAGACCTTGCATTATGTCAAGGTCAATGATGTGCACACTATTTTCACCTTGGAATACTTGTTGGATTTCCTGATTTGCAGTGAAATGAGAAAACTTCACAAATTGTTTGATACAATTATATACTTGGAATGTTGATACAATACTTTGGTTTCGTGATTCATTCATGATAGGAGAGTAGATTCCTAAGTATGAGCTGATCAACCGACATGATATGGCCTCAGCAAAGTATGCAGCCACACAGTGAACTGAACTCCCATAAGGTGAAGAAAGCTCATAAATATAGGGCAGGATATTGTTTGCCTCTTCATGATTGTCCTCTGAAAAAGATTCTGCATACTGTAGAAGAAGAGCTAGGAGATGCAATCCTTCTTCTTCAGAACAAGAATTTGTAGTTGGGCTATTAATATTCTTTAATGTTCCTAAACCCTCCTTCCCTGCTACATCTGATTCATTGAATCTCTCATCCTCCCTTCTTACTAGAGTTTCTTGCATTTTGCTAAATTGATGATGTAATGGCAATGATGAAATATTTAGTCTTTGTTCTTCTGTTGAATGTTCCTTCTCCTTATATTTATTCTCAAATTTGTGCTTCAATGGAACTCTAGTTTTAGATTGAGTTATTAATCTATTGTTTTTGTCAATTATTTGTGTGTTATGATTTGGAAGAACACTAAATTGTGTGAAGTAGAGAAGTCTAGATTCAACTGCATATTTTATAAAAGGGTTAATGCAACAATAAATATTTCTATGCAAGTATTTAAGAATATGGTAAACTAGTACGTTAGGAGAGCTCTTCTTGAGGTGATTTATCATTTCTTCTACCCAGGGATCAACTGCATCCTCATCCATTGTTTGCAATGATTGTCCAATATTTCTATCCCATCCTGCTATTGCCTCTTTCTCATTATGCTGCATCCCCCAATTTTCCCATCCATGGTGGTAATCATAACTTTCTCCATCAGCTACACAATATATATATGACTTCTAAAGGAAAAAAATTATTTAAATAATTGTTAAATTTTAAAAATATTAAAAAAAAAAAACAAACCTTTTTCCTTTTAGTTTGAGTTGTAGCTTATTATTTTACAATCGTAATGTAGCATATAAAAAATTGAAATGAAAATTTCATTATAATATTCTTGTAATACATTTCTTCAAAGAATAAATGCTTAAAAAAATAACGATGGAGGAGAGAAGCATAATGATATAGAGCGTGATTTTCTAATCACGAGGGAGTTACAGTTATGCCTACTATATTAGGCTCTCTCTCTTCATTGAGCTGTGTGTATGGTATGGTTTCATTTAGACCATTTTCAACCACAATAGTGTTCTCTTTGTCACTACTACAGAAATAAAAAGCACATGTTAGACATTATCATATTCACATAGGCAAAAAAGGGTTTTCTTTAATTTTACATATTAAAATGTCTTTGAAAAGTTATTTCTATTTAAAATAAAAAGGTGAAAGATTAGTTTCAGAAATTACTAGAACGAATAGATGGTAAGGTCCACAACAACAACTGCAAAAGCAATGTAATATAACCAATCAACCTACATCAACAAAACATATGGTCTTGAATGAGCTTTTGGACTCTTTAGATATAAATGTACACCGTGGAAATGTATCTTATATAAAACTTTAATCCATGTGCTTAACCTTAACATTGACACAAATGGAATACAATTTTGCTCACTGCTTTATGATAGAAAAATATGCGGATGAGTATTTCCCACATATCTGAAGTCAAAAGGGATAGATTAAAAAGGGTTGCTCTGGTCATCTATAAAAGATAAATTAAAGAAGCATGACATATTAGTAATTCAAATTAGATATGCGTACCAATTATGTAAATATAACACAACAAATATATGATTCAATACAAATGTCACATAGAAGTCATATTTATCTCATGGGCCTTCAACTTAAATTATATATCTAGCATTACATTAAGCTATAGGAGATAACTCAAAGAAGCATCAGATAACAATAATGTAAATTAAACATGTGTAATAATTATGTCCATGATAGTTCAATAAATAGATAATAATGCAAATGCCATATCTAAGCTATATTTCATCTAAGTAGCTTTCAATTTAAACTTATATCTAATGTTAAATTATATAAAAGAATAAAAATAATCCAAACTTCAAAATAATATTTAGAGTTAGTATAAAATGTGACATATAATTTTCCTGCGTGGAAAAACATAGTTACCGAGAGTTCAAAACTCATGCATTTGAATACAAAGTGGGTATACGAATGAGCAAGTAGATTTTTTCTAGGAATGAGGAAGTGAAGTTTGATAAAGAGCCACACAAAATTGCAAATTCATACCTTAACAAAATTGTTCTTCTTTTAAAGAAAACGTGTCATGTAATCAACATTCATCGAAATATATGATAAACTCAACACAATTTTTTGAAAAATAGTATACCATTTTTTACATTTCACATAATACAAATAGATAAATATTACTTAAGTATTGTTATAAATATTTAACTACCCATTGAGGGATGGCCAAGTGATTGAGACAGGGCATCATCACAATAAAAAACCAAGTACAAATTGCAGTAATCGTAGAATCATGCTTTACATAAGGTAAAATTGGGGTTCATGACTTACTATAGATAAAAAAAATTTACCCTTACCAAAAAATATATATGATAAAAATTGACAAACTACATAAGCTTAAGCTTAAGGGGATATAATCCTTCTTGCCTTCCATATAGATAATGAAAATGATTGTTCCAAGTCTCATGTTGCTTCTCATGTTACTTTATAAACCTTGATTGGAAAGAAAAATAGAAGGGCGGAAATGTAAGAAATATAAAACATAATGAAACACAATGTAAGAAATAGAGAACATAATGAAACACACACATACATATCTAGACAATCAACACAATTATTTTCCTAGGAAATCCTTATGGGAGACAAGCAACCCTAAAAAGTAATGATGCTCTACTCCTTTTTCCCTAGGAAATCCTTATGGGAGAAAAATAACACTAAAATGTAAACATGCTCTACTCTCTCTTTTCTGGTATGGAAAATATGTAAGTACAAAGAAAGCGGTAATCTCTCTAGAGTTAGCTAAGACTTTTGGCATGTAAGGTTGCTATAAAAACTTAACTTCATACATTTTTCTCTCTAACTTCACACTCCTAGTTGTATTTTCAACTATGGAACAAAATACAATAACACAAAATGGAACTCTTATTCCTCCTGGTGGCCAAGTATTTAACATAGCGTGATAGCCAACTAGGTGTAAGATTTGACTCCGTCAACCATTAATGAGGTTTGCGATTTTAGACCTTTTAGAGTCTTGTTAAAATTCCACATGTAGCTAGCTTGCTATGCATTAGTAATGGGGCTAAAATGATATTCTCTCGTACCACGGTGGTCAACATGATAGGTCAACTTACTAAAGGCATAAATTTTGAATGAACTTCATTTGATGTTTTTCTTGCACCATTGGATATGTCTTTAAGTGTAGAATAATGGTCAATATTTCGACACAAGGGATAATCATTTGACCCCCAGAAATGTCATTTAATACCTCAAAATGACTCCAAAAGGTTTTAGACCCCAATTCTCCACCCATCATCAAAATGACCCTACAAGTTGATTCTTTCAGTTTTTTACTCTATAAGCATCAAAATATATGAAAAATAATATAATTATCCAATCTAGATCATTTAATAATTTGTTAAAATTATGAGTAAGATATACATCATGGAATTTAAATAAATAGCGTTAATTCATTGAACACCCTTGTACATTCCTTGTTGATACTTTGAAAGTAATACGTTTTGAAAAATAATTTGTTTATGGATTCTATTTTCCAAATTCTCTCAACCATATCAAAAACCTTCTTATAATATTTGAAACCATCTATATACAACTTTTCATTTGTTTCGATAGGAATTAACATATTGAAATATTAATTGTATTTATGTCTTGTGTGCTAAGGAAGGGAGGTCGTGAACCTTAGGAGAAGAGATAGTATTTGTTAAGCTAGGAGGGATACTTTTTATGAGATAGAATTAATTTAAAATGCTTCGTAAGATTCTGTAACTTTCGAACCATAATTACAAATTTATTTGTCTTTTTACTTACCATTTAGTTGCTAAAAGTTGAAGAATTTATGTGGGTAACTAATTAATTAGGTCTATTTAAATCATTTACCACTTTTGGGTTTTTCGTTTTCGTGGTTTCATTCATAATTTCACTTTTTTGCAAATTGTCAATTTCAATTTTTCACACCACATGTGCACAGTCAAAGGACCTAAGGTCTTTCCCATACCAAAGTATGTTCTTTTAAAACATGTTTTCTTGGTGATATGGGTGATTTATAAATGATTGGGAGAGTGAAATTCCTCATTTAATACACAATATGTTTGGTTCATGCCACTAAGCCAAGAATTTTAAATTCAACTGACTTTTAATATAACCAACTAAATCCTGCAAAAAAAGAATAAAACAACTTATGTTAGGGTTGTGGATTTAGGCATTGAAACAACACACCATGATATTTCAAATTTAAAAATAATGGTTTGAGTCCTAGGTAGCTTAGAATCCTATCTAGAGGTTTGTTTTCAAAATAAGGATGCACTCCCATTTGATTCTCATGATTAGGCTGTAATCATGAGGCTCTTGCTCAAGAGTGGACCTTCCCAAAATCTTGTGACGTCTTTTCACAAACAAAACCATCACACTGAAAAACACATGATGCAAGAAACATAGCTCGCTGACATATCATTTTTCTCCTTCAAAGAAAAAAAATTCACATCATGTGAATATCTCCATGTACTCTTACATATTGGTGTACAAAACCATCAACCAAACACAAGTCGACAAAACATGCCTCTTCAAACAATTGACTCTCAAGTCAAATAATAGCTACTTTCAACATCTTGCTTCATGCAGCATGCACCAGACTTTGAATTTGCAAAGAAATTCATGAAACATCAAAATACATGAAAGGCCTTAATTGGATAAGAAATCTAACCATCCCTTACCAAACCATTTCAATGGTGCTTCTTTCAGCTGCACTTCATCATCATGTGAATCATCCTGACCCTCATCGATTATGGAATCCTCTTTTCCATTCTTGTCAATATATCTTTCCACCTTCTTCAAATGTCGTGGATGATTTGTTCGATACAAAGCCCAACACTTGTCTACAAGGTGACCTTTCTTATGGCAATGAGTGCAAAACAATTGCATCTTATTTTCAACATCATTTTCCTTGTCCAATGGGCCTTTGAATTTTTGGCTCATTTATTTAGAAAGTTTCATGTGCATGGATATCTTCTTCCAAAATCTATAAACATTATGATTATTCAAACCACAAAAGGAACATGCAAACTTTTCCAAATCTTATGTGAATATTTACCATGTTTATCATAATCAAAAGCAATTTGATTAAAGGCAAATTTATACCTTGAACATTCACCTTTTTCGCCTTCTTGAGGAGGTGAATTTGATGAGGTAGTGGCTCTCCTCTGAATACTAGCAATGAATTCAATGACTCTAGAGCTTTCAACATCCTCTTCTTTTACATTCTCATTAGTTGCATGATTATTAACATCTTCTTGCAAAGTGGGTGTCAAACTTTTCCATTCATCATGAACACAAACTTCACAAGCTTGAGGTAATAAGCACGAAATGAAATTCCTTCTTGGAATAGCTTCATGTGCCTCCTTGGCTTTGGAGCATTCTCCATCATGTTTTCCATAACCAAGACCCAAATAATTAGGCCTTTCCTCAACAACATTTGGCTCAACTATGCCTTGTACATGTTTGCCTTTAACCCTTTACTTTCATAGCCCATTTTCATCAAAAATTTGGACCTTATTCCTCTAGTGTGTCTCTCAAAAGCACTTACACATTCATTTTGAGAGGAAATTGAATACAGAAACCAATAGCTAATTCTTCTAACTAACCTTGACTAAAATGACCTAAATTGTACTTTGATACCAATTTGATTTTAATATGGACAAACTAGTTTTTTTGGGCTATCTCCCTCATCAGTTAAATAAAAATGTGTTTAGGATCGTCTAAAGTTAGCCAATTGGAAAGGGGTTTATGTGTCAAGCTTTAAGTGTATTTTGTGAGAAATTTATGAGTTAATTAGCTTTTAAAAACTCATGTTTACAACAAATAAAATGAAAAATTTTTATTTTGGAAATTTTTTTCCCTCAATACAGATTCCGGTCATTGGACATGTAAGAGGAAGAAAGAGGGAATTCACTTTTCAAATTCTAGACCTTGTCTAAACAAAAATACACTAGAGGTTCAGTTTTCAAATACATTCACTTATTTGGAAAAGTTCTAGCTACCAAAAGTCCATATGCCAATCTACCTCCCAAGAAATCCATTTATTACACCACTGGTTAGTTTTTTGTCTTCCTATTTTCTTTATCAACCTCTTCTAGTGATTCTTGAAATGTGGATACTTAAATCCTTCCTAAAAATTTGAGCTCTAAAACGAGAAGACATACAAGGTCATTTTAATTCATTCCTCTATCCAATTATAAAAACCAAGTGAATATTTCTACATATTGATTTCTGTCTCATAAACTGTACAATATAGGTCAAATTTTTCCTTTAACTTATTTAAATATTGTTAGCGCACAATTGTTCAATGGTTTGATGAAATTTCATTGATAAAGGCATGATTATGCCAATCCATGTTGCATATTTCCATTAACAATGTTTACTTACATGTAAAACAATGTTGTCTCTGCTTTTATGTTATTTTGAGTTTGCTTTTAGTGATGAAATTGGAATATATGATATTAATTTATGACTTGCAATTATAGCTGCTGAGATACTATTATTTTTCTCTAATATATTGTTATTTCTAGTCCTCTGGGTGCTTTCTTCATATATATATATATATACTAATTGAAGGGATTCGTAATTCTATATTTTACCATATTGCTTGCTGGTTCCATGTAGATTTAATTGACATATAATAGGTGGTTTCTGTTTTTGGGATGTCTGTAAAGTTTTTGGCACATCATATTGAATTTCTATAATTTGTGTAGCTCCCTAACATCTAGATAGTACCTTCATTGAAAAATTTGAGGGGGGATTCAAATTCACATTGGCTAACACCCTCCTCTGGGATAAAAATTTTAACAAACACAATAATAGATCTAAACAATTAGTGACGTCACCAAAAGATATAGCCTCTTCAAGGTATCATATTCTCTCATCAAGGTCAAGAATCTATTCACCAAAATTGTCCTATGGAAATGATGGTTTAAGAAACAAAACTAGACAAAAACCTTCAGTGAGAACAACAAAATCTAAAACCTCTTCAAGGTCTTCAATCTGCTTGTAAAGTTAAATTGTGTCATGATCAAGTCCAACAACAAAGAAACATTCAGTGACAACACCAAAATCTACAACTTCTTCAACGTCTTCTAAACCATCTTCAAAGTCAATATTGTGTGCATCAAATTCCTCAGCAAGGTCATCAATGGAGTCATCAAAACTACTATTTCAAACTTCAATACCAAAAATAAGTCAAAAGAATTCAATTTCTCCTCCAAAACCTTCTTCTCTGAGCAAAGCTAGCATGATGTCGTCGAGAAATTCAGTAATTCCACAAGGAAATTATATCAAAGTTAAAACAAATCCTTTTCATCCATATTTAATGCCTACTTTTTCAGGTGGAACACCTCCAAATTTAAGGACCACAATGCCATAAAATACAACTTTACCTAATAGGTGTAGACCTAGAACCCCCAACTTTGTGTGACATGTACAATTGAAGATCTTATGGTAAGCAGTGTGAGAAGAGAGTAATGGTCACTGAGTTGAGCAAGAGAAATAGTTTGGTATGACAACCTTACTTGTGATAGGTCTAGCTAGCAGACTACCAAACTACATGGTAATGGGTGAAAATGTGAAGCTGGGTTACACTTTTTGCCCTCTTTTGAGAAAAAAATTTCATTTTTTTCGGTTCTTCAACTTTCTGCAAACTATAACAATTTTTCTGTGTAGAATTTCATTTTGCGATAAAAATAAAAGTTGTGAGAAATTTTGTTAGCTTTCTGTTACTTATTTTTTGAAATTTTTTATGCATATTTGATATGTCAACTTAGCGTTTCTTTGAGTGTGTGTTTCTTAACAATCAAAGGATTCATAAGAAGTCATGTTATGACGCAATGTTGTATTCACTGAAAATTTATGTTTTTGAAAAAACAAAATGTGTTACAACAATCTAGACAGAGTATACTTTTTTTTCGTCATATTTACAAATCCAATGGATGCATATCATAATTACTAGAATTTTTTGAACTGGTCCAATACGAAAAACTATGTATTTTGGATATGTTTCGCGTCGCAAGAAATTTGTTAACATATAAGTTATAAACTAAAAATCTAAAAGCTACCCATTAGAGACGACGGACCAATGTAATGCCCCATAATTTTTTCAATTTTTTTTGCTATGTATTTTGGGAGATACAAAATTTTGATTTCACTGAATCACAATGACCCTCAGAAATTGTTTGCACCCATTTTATTAGAAAAATAATTAAAATTAATAAACGTTTATGAAATTCCGTAAAAGTTATATTTCCTGAAAGTAGATTCAATTCTGAAAATGCTTGTCTTGGTTCCGACAGTTAATTAACAACCTTTCATGGAGTTTAATCAGTCCAAAGTTGCAAAACCGTATTCAAAGCCTGGTTTTTGCGTAATTGGTGACGTGTTAGTTCGGCCGAACTTTTAGTCAAAGTTCGGTCGAAATATGTTTTCCACCAAAGGCTCGTTAAATCTAACGTCTTAATAGTTCAGCTGAACTTTTGATCAACAGTTCGGCCGAACTCTTGTATAACTCTCCGTCGGTCGGAAAGTTTTGCGCAGCCCCCTACTAAAACACATTCCGCGTCAATATAAATTGCCGCGAAATGATTCACAATTTTTGCACATTTCGCACACTTCTTCTCATTTTACAAAGATCTTGGTTTGGGTTCAAAAAATTTTCTTCAAAGTTTGGGTTTAAGAGCATTTCTTGGTTGATTTTACAATTTTGGGTTTAAAGAATTTTTTTGGAAGACATTTCTTAGAGGCGCCGTGATTTTGGAAAAAATTGTAAAACATTTCTTGGACGTACATTCAAAAGACATTTCTTGGAGGTATGTACGTGTTTTGAGTTGAAGTAAATCTTTTGAGCTTCGTTTCATTTTTATAAGACATTTTTCTCTCGAATTTTTTAAAGTAAGTGTTTTCGATTGGAATATGTAATTTTTGCAAAAAATTTACACTGAATTTTTTTAAATTAAATCTTTTGTGATATTTTTTGTAATTGAGTTATTGTCTAATTTTTTGAAGGAATTTTTTTGAAATTCATACCCTATTATCATGGGAAATCGAAGAACTTGTGCGAGAAAATATGATTGAAAAAGAGACCCTGAGGCACGTAGAGAAGAGACTAGACAATCTCGCAAAAGAAAGTTAGAAGCCCTCTCAAATATTGAAGAGGAAAATCAACCTCAAGCAGAAATTGAAGCAGGTATGTAAATGTAAATATTATGATCTATTGATATATTTTTAAAATTTTCCCAATGTAAAATGTGAAGCTTAATTTTTATTTGATGAACTAGTTTGAAAAATATTTTGTTTAATGTAAATAGATAGAGATATTCCTCAAAATCTTGAAGAAGAAAATCAACCTCAAGCAGAAATTGAAGTAGGTATGTAAATGTAAATATTATGATCTATTGATATATTTTTAAAATTTTCCCAACACAAAATGTGAAGCTTAATTTTTATTTGATGAACTAGTTTGAAAAATATTTTGTTTAATGTAAACAGACAAAGATATTCCGCAAAATATTGAAGAAGAAAATCAACCTCAAGCATAAATTGAAGTAGGTATGTAAATGTAAATATTATGATCTATTGATATATTTAAATTTTTCCTAATGTAAAATGTGAAGCTTAATTTTTTTTTGATGAACTAGTTTGAAAAATATTTTGTTTAATGTAAACAGACAGAGATACTCCTCAAAATATTGAAGAAGAAAATCAACCTCAAGCAGAAATTGAAGCGGGTATGTGAATGTAAATATTATGATCTATTGATATATTTAAAATTTTCCTAATATTTATTGACATATTTATTAATTTAGTGATTTATTGAATATGTACTATTTTTTCGAATATGTACAAATGAAATCACTATCGATAATGAGATGTTAGAAAATGTTGACACTCACACATATGGAGATAAAAAACCTGACCATGTTATACGATATCGTGTCAATCACATTTTTGAAAAGTATTTCTTAAATGAGCGAGTGACAGTTCAGGCTCTAATGTTGAAAGGTCTCCTATCATCAAGGAAATTAAAAGAAGCGACGACACTATTGAGTATTCGAAAATCAAAAAAAGATAAAAAAAATGAAGGAAGAGGTGATAAAAAATATGAGTAGTGCTATAAAGTCAATTAAGAGATCTAGAGATAAAGATGTTTCAAATGTACGTAGAGGAATATAGATGGCAATGGTTTCACCAAGTACTCAAGAGAATCGTTTGATAACATCTATGGCACGAGCACTGGGAACCTCGCGAAAAACTCTACACAAACATCAAAAATTTCGACTGCAAATAGATGTAAATGATGAAATCGCTTGTTGGAGAGCTATTTGTAGGCAACCATAGAAAGATAGACTTGGAGAAAATGTTAAAAAAATAATATATGAATATTGGAAGAACAATTCGCGTGTTTCACCAACTACAAGACATGTGATGCGAAGAAGAATAACACGAAATCAGTACGAAGAACATGAAAAACATCTCTTGGAAACCACTCAGATAGAGTTATTCAACAAGTTCAAAGAAGAGAATCGTCAAATTCATGTTTCACTCAGTGCTTTTGTTCAACAAAAACCATGGTATGTAAAACCTATCAACGTACGCGACACTTGTTGTTGCCGTTATCATGTGGAATTTGAGTTATATTATGACACATTCCTTGATTTCGGTAGAACATTATGGAAGGATTCACCTCCTCCTTCCACTATCCGTGAATTCATATCTCAAATTCTATGTGAAAGAGAAAGCGATGAATTATTTTACAAAAAGAAATGTGTTGGTGGTAAAAAATGCGATGATTGTGGAAATTTGAATAAATTTCAAAACAAATATCGTATTGATATAAATGATCAATCATTGTCCAACACGAAAGTGAAATGGAAGAGATATGAATATATCGGTACATCGATTCAAGGTGAAAATAGTGTTAAAAGAATCGAATTACGAGAAGACGAAATTTTTCTAATAGACTTTTTGAGAAAGTTTGAGGCAGAAATTTACAAATACACCAAGAATTCCCATAGAGCTTGATGGTAAGACTTGCAATTCAAAAAATCTCTTGAAATTTTTCCACCATGGACCATTTTGTCAGTGATTGATTTTGCAGAAAACTACACATTTGTTCCACAAAAAGAAATTCAGAGTGAATAATATCATTTTGACCAAGTCTCCATGCTCGTCCATATTCTATATAGACATGCTGAAAAAAATGTCGATCATATAGAAAGCACGAGTGAAAATCAACATATCATTAATGAATATCAATTTTATATCAGTGACGATCATACACATGATACATGTTTTGTACAACATTTTTTTGGAAGAATTTATGATTCATTGAAAAATCGTGGAATAACATTCAATGAACATTGGATATGGTCAAACGGATGCGCAGGTCAATTCAAATCTGCACGATCATTCTTTTGGTTGTGTTGTCTTCATAAGAAAACCTGCATTAAACATTGTTGGAATTTCTTCGAGACTGGCCATGGAAAAGGAGAACATGACGGTGCGGGAGCATGCATAAAATGAGTACTTCGAAGATATCAAATGAACCACTCTGCACGCCGATTTGTGAACGCTGAAGAAGTTGTTCAATGGTGCATCGCTGCTCTAAGCCATGAGAAAAACCCATCAAGAGAAGTGCGATGGTACATTCAATTTAATTTATATTGGAAATCTAATTTTAAACATTGTACATTTATCATGCAATGATTATTTTTAATTGTATTTTGATATCATATTTACAAATTCTTTTTCTAATTTTCCATATAAAGGTTTTTATGGCATATTGGAATCGAAGACGTAGATATATCAATTGGAAATGACGTTGAAACAATAAAAGGGACTCGAAAATTGCATTCAATTCAAACAAAATTGTCCAGAAATGTGTTTGCATTGGATAAAAGAAAATATTCTTGTTTTTGTGATGTTTGCATAGACAACACAAAATCCAATGACATTTATGAAAACAAAATGTATGTGAACGATTGGAAACATACAGAGCTAAATACAAAGGGAAAAATGTCTGTTGCAATGTTTGAAGAAATGCAATCAGAGGAAACTAAAATATCATCCGATGGTGATCGAGTTTCTGATCTTGTTAGAGAAGGTAACATTTGAATTACTTTATAATGATTTAAAGATCTAGAAATAAATTTAAATATGCATAATTAAATGTTAAATTTATTTTATTGTGCAGGAGATGTTTTTGCTGTAATTGCACCTATTGACAACGATGAAAATGTGAAGTATTATTTGATGCGTTGCACTGAACGAAAAATGAAATTATTACAAGACTATAATGATCACGAATTTCAGTATGACAGAGGGTCTATTATACTGAAAGGTTATTTTTTCAGACAAACTCATCAAAGTGGAGACTTTGTTTACTTTGAATACTATGAACCTGATTCCATAAGTTGTCAATATAGTCACTTGGTGTGTGCAGCACACATAAAGTTGATAGAAGTTCAATCAAAGAAAAAATCGAAAATTAAAAAATGGAAAATGTCAAAATCCGATCATGAACGGATTATTGAGGATGGAATTCCATTAGAATTTTTTTGAGTGAAGTGTCCAACAATTTATTATCTTTGGATTAAATATGTTTTAGAACTTCTAGTACTCAACTAAAAATTGAGTTGCTTATGTTATTTGTGGTTTGCACATGTTACAAATTGTTTGGGTACAAGCACGTGCTCTAGTATCAACTGAAAGTAGTTTTTCTATACATGTGCATTGATGAAAAAAAATTTATATATATATATATATATATATATATATATATATATATATATATTCTAGAATGAAATTAATTGTTCTTGTATATGTTTTCCGACCGTATGGTACAAATTATTTCACTTTATTTTGTAAGGTCAGATTCGGTCCCCATATGGCCTAGCCTCCAAGGGACGAGATAACAAGTGGTTTTCCCCACTTGCCTGAATCTCAGCTTTTAAGTACAATTTTACTGTTTATGGCAGGCATCTTACATGATGTCCTAGCCAAGGATAGATTCTCTTTGTTTCAAGTTTTCGGTAAAAGTTGTCACCGAATGACCTACTAGGATATTATAAATACTAGCTTTGTAAGATCATTTGCCATTCGAAAAAATTCGAAATTCTTAGACTGTCAATCAATTTAAAGTATCATTCACCCTAGGGAGTGTAAAATATTCAATGTAGGTTGGTGACGATGCTCACTCCTAGATTGAAGCAGCTCCAATGACCAATTCTTTAATGAATTCCAATGCACTAGACCAAAGTTGGTGACCTACTTGGTTTTTCACCCAAGAAATTCCAAGGTACTCTTCTTACCTTTGGCCCCCAAAGCTACAATGGAGTTATAGGAAGGTGAAGAAAACAAATTTCGCTGATAGGAATTTGGTCATGTCACATCCCTAATCTCCCCTTATCAAAAAGTTCCTATCTACTACATTATCCAGCATGTACTCAAGATCACTATTTCGTAATTAGAATATCACAATATCATAAGTTCTCACAAAAATACATGGAATTCCATTACGACACTCATCTAACAATGGGAAGCTCAAAACCTAGAAAGCTCCTCGTCCCCTTAACAATAATGTGTTTAATTTATTCTTTTAGGTGAGGATTAGGTGTGAATATTGTTTTCACATACAAAAATAATTAATTGTTTAATTCCATAAATTTGATTATTCACCAAAATACATGTCATATCCACTATTTGTCTCTCCTACAAATTCCCATTATTTTATTAAAATATGATTTTATCTCACCCAACTATCACATGGTCCTAAATTTACTTCTAATTGTTCCCTATGCCCTAAATCTACTCCTAATTGTTCCCTATGCTTCTTTTCCCTTACTTATTTTTAGAAAGTTATTTTCCTAGATCCATCATAACTATGGATCTATCAAGCGCCGAGAGGGATCAAATATCTAGAGGTGCAAACCTCTTTTTTGAGTGCAAAACTTGAGTCGTGTGCAACCAAGGAAAAACTATCGATAATATGATGAACATATGATTAATTTTATCAATAATATGTAAATGCATCTAATATTAATATAACCATTTTAAATATGCGAAATATGTTTGAGATTTATCAAGTCATTTTAATTTTAATTTTTCTTAGTTACCTCAATTTGTTGAGACGATAAATATTGTAGAATAACTTTTATAATGGAAAATGATCAAATAAAATTTTTTAATGCAAAGTGACAATGTAATAATATTGAATGATAGAATGTGAATAATTAGAATGTAATCAATTACAAATAGCATTTATTGTGATCAATCTTAAACTATTTTCTTCTTCTATTCTTATTGTCACCCTTCTTAGTTTTGTCATCTTTCTGTATCGATTATATTAAAAAGAAAGTAAAAATCATAAATCATAAACCATTTAAATATTTAGCTCAAACTCTTGTAGTAAACACCATACCTTGTCTCTCTTGCTCTCCAATATTATTAGGTTTAATTATTATAACACAAAAATCGTTCTACATTGTCAATAATTTTTTGCGCTTACATTGAAATCAATGAACACTATTAATCCAATGACTTTACAAGTAATGTACCATCATACATGCAATTATATCAAATCAGAAATCAACATATACAATGAAATCAATGGGGATTGTCTTGTTACAAGTAACATTTCAATTTACCACATGTGCAAATGTAGGTTGAAACCATCCAAAACTTTAAGTTGTATATTGAAAGCATCCAAAACTTTAAGTTTTAAAACCCTTTTGATTATATATTGTGCAACATTAAAACATTAAACATTTAAAGTTCATTAAATATCACATGCAAAATGTAGAATCTTGAAACCATCCAAAACTTGAGTTTAAAAACTTCACATGCCATGCCAATTATAATTCAACTATCCAACAAAAACATTTAACATTAAATATCACATGCCAAATGTAGTTCAGATGACAACATTACTTCACATTCACATGCCAAAAGTACTAAAACCATCCAAAAATTAAATAAAACAAATTATATAATAACAATGCAATAAAATATGTCCAAAAATTGTAAATCTCACAAGTATCAAATTGCATCAAGTTTAAAAAATTTTAAAACCATCTAAATATTGAAATCAAATCTACTGTAAATCATGTCCATCAAATGGAGGATCTAGCGTCTGGGTCTCAGTCCGCGCCCTATCCTGTGAATAGGAAACCTACATACACAATGCACATGTACTTGAACATTAAAATTTGAAGTTTTAAAAATGAATGAGAATATATTTATATCTAGAACTTCATGTAAAAAACAAAATATAACAAAAAAATCATGCAATACCTCGTAAGGTTCCCTCTCCATTTGATGAACAGGGTCTCCCATAGGAACATCTACAGTGGTAAACTGTACAATATACATGTACAGTTAAATATATATATATATATATATATATATATATATATATATATATATATATATATATATATTAAAAACTTTCAAATGAAAGTGTACATATATAAACTTATTTTCAATAATATTAAAAAAAGGAACTAAAGACAACTTGTTCAAATGTTTTGGATGTTCCTATCTCGAGTCGCTAAGTCCCACAGTTAAGAAATCTTCTATAGGAACCTAAATTCAAAAATTTTAAATAACTCAAAATATAGATCTCTCTCTCTCTCTCTCTCTCTCTCTCTCTCTCTCTATATATATATATATATATATATATATATATATATATATATATATATATATTCTACCTCAAAAAGTTCCATTAAAAATTGATATATATATATATATAAATTTTAAACATAAATTTTAAACTTGTGAAAAATTGTCCATACTTGTGGCTCATCTCCCAAGGAAGTAGAAGGTACATCTCCAATGAAGTAGAAGGTATCGCCATCCCAAAAACATCAGACAGAATCGGTACCTGTTAAAACATTTTATCAAATTATATATATATATATATATATATATATATATATACATAGATGTACATGTGTGGCAACAATTATTTATTTTAGAGTCACTTAAAAAACACTAACATGTGCCAACATATCATGATGGTCAGACCCATCTGCATCATTTGAACTGGAGGTCCCGAACATAATATTAACATTTTCATCACGCATCATGCCTAAGAACTGCAAATGGTGTTTTAACATATAATCATACATTTTTGTTAGATTAATGGTCACTAACACATACCGTTCCGGTGCCCTCTTCCTCATGAAAAATTAGGTCTTGCGGACCATTGCGACAATTTATTGCATATGTTCGGAGATCTTCACCATTCATGTTGTAAATCTCCTCTAATAAATACGATCATACGATAAACAAAAATGGCACGTGCATTTTCACGTGCTCTTTGTCGATTATGGTCACTCAATTCATTAACATTGTCGATCATAACATCCCTTGCTTCTCGACTTATTTGAGAAGTCGCATCCATCTCTGATCGCCGAGTTTCGACTCGAAACGGTCGACTCACCAATGGCGGCTCGGGGAGAGGCAACTCCACATCTCGCTTAGCGCCCTTACGTTAATATAATCGACCTCTACCGGGCCAAAAAATTACGAGAAGGAAGGTCATTGTAGTTAGGTTTCATACCCAAAAAAAATTGCATAAAACATTTGTGCAAAATTAACGAGGAACCTCATCGTTCCATGGAAGCCTTCAAAAGACGCAAGATGTCGATCATACAAATAACGAGCTTTGTCTAGGTGCTTGAAATGCTGTACCTTCAAAAATTTTCTTTTTGGCCCTTCCTTATAATTAAACATTGACTTGGCATCTTCTCTTGTAACTCTTTGTTTTATGTCCTGCCATTTATCGGGACCTATCACTGTTTCTTTTCTCTGTCTCATAAGTTCTACAAACGAATCATTCGTTGGCCCCAAATTTCTGTACACTTTTACCATTTCACTCAGTGAATGTGTAACTATTTCAAGGCTTTGTCTACTCTCTGTAGGTAGAGACAAAGCCGTGAGATCTCTTTGCAATTTTTCATGATGGCTTTCACACCTTTGTAAGGTGCATTCCGCCATGTTGGTTTCCCATGGTATATCAGTAATCTCAGCCGGATAAGTTGTGCTGGGTTGACAGCCTTCTTCTTGAATGTAGTGAGCTTCCCTACGTCTATTTTGACCACTAGCTCGAACATTTTCGGTCTCTGCATCAATATATATAAAATTTCATATATTAGAAAAAACACGTGTAAAAAAAGTTGTACAAATTGAATGAAAAAATATTGAAATTGATGGCAACCTTGATGTTGTTGGTTAAAATCTTCTCCAACATGACCCTGCTGAGAACCAGCCCCAGAATGACGCTGCTAAGAACCAGACCCACAGTGACCTTGTTCAGAACCGGCAGTCGTTGATTGGCCTTCGGGGGAGTAAATATCACCCCCTTCCCGCAACTTGCTACCACTCATACCTCGACCGGTTGAACCTTGGCCACGCTCCATGGATGGAGTTTAAACCCTTATCCTCTTACCTCCTAAGAATTAAAATATGAAACTTATTAACAACTAATTTCACTCACAAAGTTAATAAAAAAATCAATTCCATATGTACACACATGTATGAAGATTTAAGATTATATTTAAATACCGTGAACATCCTCTCAAACCTGAACCTCCATATGGGATTCGGATGATCTTCATCTTTCATCCTCCATGATATATATCTATTGGTCGACATTTACACAAAATGGATTTCAAAAAATCAATTTGTAATTTAGTGTACACAAATTATTTAGAACACAACTTTCAAAGAAATAATTGATCATGTGTGAAACTAAATTTAATCGAAAAAGATATTATAAAAATGATAAGTCCACCAAATTTCACTTTACATGGTGGGAGCACACTTGGTATAAAATTTACTACTTAAATACACTTTAGTTTGTGGAAGAAATGACACATGTACATAGTTTACCTTAAAGTTGTTGTGTTTTACAGATATTAAAATGAAGAAATTCTATTTAGATCCATTCCAGAGATTGACTGTAGGGGCATTTACTAGATATGTCACCTTTCATAAAAGATGAGATCGAGAGGCTACACGGCCCTTTACGATTTCTGCTATAGAACTTGTAGAAGTAAACACTAGAGGCATTAACAATATCAAAAGAACGTTTTCATGCTCGGACATGGGAATGTGTCTCTTTCCCTACGCGAAAAAAATAGTTCAAGGTAGTTAATCTTCATAGACATGTCATCAGAAGCAAGTCAATGTGATCATCCCCAACTTACTTTTTATGAAATTAGGCTTGGAGTCCTCTAAAACCTGGTGGATGGAGTTGAATGGGAACTAGGTTGAAAGGCCTTTACAAAATACATGCTAGTGAATAACACTTATTAGGTTATGCCAACAAATAAAGTGGGAGAAATATTTTCTCCTCGAGGCTGTCCAATTGGGTGTGTAATACCAACTTCACCCATTTCCTCACAGGGTTCTCTCTTAGGTTACAAAAGTCTTCCACCTTATTAGTTATATATTTTCCAATTTCCCGAGGATTCCTTGATTTTTTTCTCCTACCATCTCCCGCTCTCACTCCCCAAATTATTGTCATCAAACATGCCCCATTGAGGATCTAGAGCAATGTTTGCACCATACTTATAACTGTCATTGCTGCTAATTGAAATTGGAGTCATGTATACTAGATTGCTTGCTTAAGTGGCTCTTACTTGAAAAATATCCTAAGATGAGTTTGACATGATGGTCATATGAGGTTGGAAGCTACTTAGTGTAATTTTCCTTAAATCTTCAAAAAAACAAAGAAAAAATGTCATTTTCGATCATTTTTTATTAGCTTCTGCATACAACAAATGTTATCACAATTGCAACACAATCATGTTCCATGAGCATGAATTATGAATGTCACCAGCCAAATGGCAAGGAAATTTGCATTCATTTAGGCAAAAGAATGCTATGACATTAAGGTCCATGCTAGAAAAAATTATGCAAATAAAGTTGCTAAGTCTTGATACTTACCATGTGTTTCAAAGCCATAACAAAGGTTGGCTTTGAGAGTGTTCTCTCAAAGCCCTGTCTTGAGATGAAATTTAATTCAATTTCTCTTAGAGTTGCAAGGTGGAATTGATAGAAATATTTGATTTCTTTACCATGAATGGATCAAGACATGTAATTTAACTTTACGAGTAGATTGAAGACCTTGAAGAGGTTTTAGATTTTGTTGTTCTAACTGGAGTTTTTTGTCTAGTTTTGTTTCTTAAATCATCATTTCCATAGGACATTTTTGGTGAATATATTCTTGACCTTGATGAGAGGATATGATACCTTGAAGAGGCTACATCTTTTGGTGAAATCACTAATTGTTTCTCTATTATTATGTTTGTTAAACATCTCGTTTAGGGCGAGGCAACTCCATATATATTGTACACAGTTTATGGGACAGAAAACAATATGTAGAAAAATTCACTTGGTTTTTATAATAGGATAGAAGAATGACTTAAAATGACCTTGTATGTCTTCTCATTTTAGAGCTCAATTTTTTAGGAAGGATTTAATTATCCACCTTTCAAGAATCACTAGAAGAGGTTGATAAAGAATATAGGAAGACAAAAGACTAACCAGTGGTGTACTAAATGTATTTCTTGGGAGGTAGATTGGCATATGGACTTTTGGTAGCTAGAACTTTTCCAAGTAAGTGAATGTATTTGAAAACCAAACCTCTAGTTTATTTTGGTTTAGACAAGGTCCAGAATTTGAAAAGTGAATTCCCTCTTTCTTCCTCTTACATGTCCAATGATCGAAATTTGGATTGAGCGAAAAAAATTTCCTAAATAAAAATTTTGCATTTTATTTGTTGTACACATGAGTTTTTAAAAGCTAATTAAATCATAAATTTCTCACAAAATACACTTAAATCTTGACACATAAACACCTTCCCAATTGGCTAACTTTAGACGATCCTAAACACATTTTTATTTAACTGATGAGGGAGATAGCACAAAAAAAATAGCTTGTCCATATTAAAATCAAGTTGATATCAAAGTACAATTTAGCTCATTTAAGTCAAGGTTAGTTAGAAGAATTAGTTATTGGTTTATGTATTCAATTTCCTCTCAAAATGAATGTGTACGTTCTTTTGAGAGACACACTAGAGGAATAAGGTCCAAATTTTTTATGAAAATGGGCTATGAAAGTAAAGGGTTAAAGGCAAACATGTACGAGGCATAGTTGAGCCAAATGTTGTTGAGGAAAGGCCTAATTATTTGGGTCTTGGATATGGAAGAAATGATGGAGAATGCTCCAAATCCAAGGAGGCACATGAACCTGTTCCAGAAGGAATTTTATTTCGTGTTTATTACCTCAAGCTTATGAAGTTTGTGTTCATGATGAATGGAAAAGTTTGACACCCACTTTGCAAGAAGATGTTAATAAACATGAAGCTAATGAGAATGTAAAAGAAGAGGATGTTAAAAGATCTATCTAGTCATTGAATTCATTGCTAGTATTCAGAGGAGAGCCACTACCTCATCAAATTCACCTCCTCTAGAAGGCAACAATGGTGAATGTTCAAGGTATAAATTTTCCTTTAATCAAATTTCTTTTGATTATGATAAACATGGTAAATATTCACATAAGATATATAAAATAACTTGCACATGTTCTTTTTGTGGTTTGAATAATCATAATGTTTATAAATGTTGGAAGAAGATATCCATGCACATTGAAACTTTCTAAATAAATGAGGCAAAAATTCAAAGGCCCGTTGGACAAGGAAAATGATGTTGAAAATAAGATGTAGTTGTTTATTACTCATTTCCATAAGAAATGTCACCTTGTGGACAAGTGTTGGACTTTGTATCCAACAAGTCATCCACAACATTTGAAGAAGGTGGAAAGAGATAACGACAAGAATGGAAAAGAGGATTCCCTAATTGATGAGGGTCAAGATGATTCACATGATGAAGTGCAGCTAAAAGATGCGCCATTGAAATGGTTTGCTAAAAGATGGTTAGATTTCTTATCTAATTAAGGCCTTGCATGTATTTTGATGTTTCATGAATTTCTTTGCAAATTCAAATTATGGTTCATGTTGCGTGAAGAAAGATGTTCAAAGTAGAGTTACTTTGACGCACTTAAATGCAACAAATATGGAAATTTGTACCTGAGCTCTATTATTTGTCTTGAGAGTCGGTTGTTTGAAGAGGCATGTTTTGTCGACTTGTGTTTGGTTGATGGTTTTGTACACCAATATGTAAGAGTACATGGAGATATTCACATGATGTGAATTTTTTTTTTCTTTGAAGGAGAAAAATGATATGTCAGTGAGCTATGTTTCTTGCATGATGTGTTTTCAATTTGATGGTTTTGTTTGTGAAAAGACGTCACAAGATTTTGGGAAGGTCCACTGTTGAGAGAGAGCCTCATGGTTATAACCTAATCATGGGAATCAAATGGGAGTGCATCCTTATTTTGAAAACAAATAGGATTCTGAGCTACCTAGGACTCAAACCATTATTTTTAAATTTGATATATCATGGTGTGTTGTTTCAATGCCTAAATCCACAACCCTAACATAAATTGTTTTATTCTTTTTTTGCAGGATTTAGTTGGTTATATTAAAAGTCAGTTGAATTTAAAATTCTTGGCTTAGTGGCATAGATAAATATGTGTACATATTAAATGAGGAAATTTTTCTCTCCCCGAATACATTTCTAAATCACCCGCATCACCGAAAACTTATGTTTTAAAAGAACATACTTTGGTATGGGAAAGACCTTAGGTTTCAAATATTATAAGAAGGTTTTTGATATGGTTGAGAGAATGTGGAAAATAGAATCCATAAACAAATTATTTTTCAAAAAGTATTACTTTCAAAGTATCAACAAGGAACATGTACAAGGGTGTTCAATGAATTAACGCTATTTATTTAAATTCCATTATGCATATCTTACTCATAATTTTAACAAATTATTATATAATGATCTATATTGGATAATTATATTATTTTTCATATATTTTGATGCTTATAGAGTTAAAAACCTTAAAGAATCAACTTGTAGGGTCATTTTAATGGTGGGTGGAGAATTGGGGTCTAAAACCTTTTGGAGTCATTTTGAGGCATTAAATGACATTTCTGGGGATCAAACGATTATCCCTTGTGCCAAAATATTGACCATTATTCTACACTTCAAGACATATCCAATGGTGCAAGAAAAACATCAAATGAATTTCATTCAAAATTTATGCCTTTAGTAAGTTGACCTATCATGTTGACCACCATGGTACGAGAGAATGACATCTTAGCCCCATTACTCATGCATGGAAAGCTAGCTACATGTGGAATTTTAACAAGACTCTGAAAGGTCTAATATCACAAACCTCGTTAATGGTTGACAGAGTCAAATCTTACACCTAGTTGGCTATCACACTAGGTTAAATACTTGGCCATTAGGAGGAATAAGAGTTCCATTTTGTGTTAATGTATTTTGTTCCATAGTTGAAAATACAACTAGGAGTGTGAAGTTAGAGAGAAAAAATGTATGAAGTTAAGTTTTTATAGCAACCTTACACGCTAAAAGTCTTAGCTAACTCTAAAGAGATTACCTCTTTCTTTGTACTCACATATTTTCCATACCAGAAAAGAAGATAGTAGAGCATGTTTACATTTTAGTGTTGTTTTTTCTCCCATAAGGATTTCTATAGGGAAAAAGGAGTCTAGAGCATCATTACTTTTTTAGGGTTGCTTTACTTTTTTAGGGTTGTGTCTCCCATACACGGATTTCCTAGGAAAATAATTGTGTTGATTGTACAGAGATATTTATGTGTGTGTTTCATTGTGTTCTCTATTTCTTACGTTGTGTTTCATTATGTTTTATATTTCTTACATTTCTTCCCTCCTATTTTTCTTTCCAATCAAGGTTTATAAAGTAACATGAGAAGCAACATGAGACTTGGAACAACCATTTTCATTATCTATATGGAAGGCAAGAAGGATTATATCCCCTTAAGCTTAAGCTTATGTAGTTTGTCAATTTTTATCATATATTTTTTGGTAAGGGTACATGTTTTTTATCTATAGTACAAGTCATGAGTTCCCCAATTTTACCTAATGTAAATCATGATTCTAGGATTACTACAATTTTTACTTGGTTTTTTATTGTGATGATGCCCTGTCTCAATCACTTGGCCATCTCTTGATGGATAGTTAAATCTTTATAACAATACTTAATTTTTTTTTATCTATTTGTATTATGTGAAATTATGTAAAAAATGGTATACTACTTTTCATAAAATTGGGTTGAGTTTATCATATATTTCAATGAAAGTTGATTAAATATGTTTTCTTTAAAAGGATCTAACAATTTTATTGAGATATGAATTTGCAATTTTTTGTGGCTCTCTATCAACCTTCACTTCCTCATTTCTAGAAAAAATCTACTTGCTCATTCGTATACCCACTTTCTATTCAAATGCATGAGTTTTGAACTCTCAATAACTATGTTTTCCACGCAGGAAAATTATGTCACATTTTATACTAACTCTAAATATTATTTTGAAGTTTGAATACATTATTCTTTTATATAATTAACATTAGATATAAGTTTAAATTGAAAGCTACTTAGATGAAATATAGCTTAGATATGGCATTTGCAAATTATTATATTTATTGAACTAAAGGACATAATTATTACATGTTTAATTTACATTCAAATGCTTCTTTGATTTATCTCCTATAGCTTAATGTAATGCTAGATATATAATTTAAGTTAGAGCCCATGAGATAAATATGACTTCTATGTGACATTTGTATTGAATCATCTATTTGTTATGTTATATGAACATAATTGGTACGCATATCTAATTTGCATTTCTAATATGTCATGTCATGCTTCTTTAATTTATCTTTTATAGATGACCGGAGCATCCATTTTTAATCTATCCCTTTTGACTTCGAATATGTGGGAAATACTCATCCGAATATTTTTCTATCATAAAGCAATGAGTAAAATTGTATTCCATTTGTGTCAATGTTAAGGTTAAGCACGTGGATTAAAGTTTTATATAAGATACATTTCCATGGTGTACATTTATATCTAAAGAGTCCAAAACCTCATTCAAGACCATATTTTTTGTTGATGTAGTTTGATTGGTTATATTGCATTGCTTTTGCAGTTGTTGCTGTGGCCTCACCATCTAGTGATTTTAGGTAAAAAATTATTTACATGGAATTTTGAAGTATACTACAATGTTTATTATTTATCACTACTAGCCTTGATGATTTAGTCAAGTTAGTTTTGATGTTGCTTGGTTACCCATATTTAATAGTTGTTCATGTTTAATTCATTGTTAAGGCTTTGTATTGGCCTATGAGGATGTATTTTTCTCAAATCCATAATGGCTAAAAGAATGAAATTTATCTATGAAAAAGAGAGGTCATATGGAAAACAAATTGTTTGCAAGTGTGCTTTTGAACCCATAGAACTTGCAACCCAAATATGGATACAATACTAAGTAATACATAGCCTCCTCATCTAACTTAGCCAGGGATTTTCAATACTATATTTGAGTTGGCTAGCTCGATTTCAAGATATCAAAATGTTAGATTATTATTTTTATAGATTTTGATTGTGGTAGTAAAATGTTGGTAAAAAGTGGAAACTACAAATAATATTATTCTAGATATATGTAAAAAGGACATGGTAGAGAAAATCAAACAATATTAAACTTTGCATAAATCGTTTAGATATAAATACATTTTCTATTTTTGATTGTAAATTCCAAGGCTTAAAGCAATAATTTTTCTAATAAATTTTTTTAATTAATAAATAGAAAAGAAACATTTTCAATCAAAATCACATCCAACATATAATAAAAAAAATAAAAAAAATTTAAAACTTCATACACTGACATTACTATGGCAAAGAGCATAAAAATATATGTAAGAAAAAAATCATTTCATATAATAATGGAGAGCTTCAAATATACAAAGAAAAAAATCTTTCAGCCTCCTTGTATCCCAGAGAAAGAGTTTCTCAAACAATCATATTTTAAACAATTAAAAGTTGGAGAAAATCATCTATTTTTCAATTTCAATTAAATATAAAAAATTAGTCAAATATTTCAAATTTGTTTTTTGGCTAATTCTATTATCCCCCGCACAACAAGCCTATCAATTGCATACTACTCATTGTTGCTGATCAAAAGATGCTCTCTAGTACTCAATATGAATGGTACCCACAAGGCTCTGTTTTTTTTGGACGTGGTAGATTGTTACAGCTAGACAACTCTGCATAAGAGCTCATACAGGCACACAGTCCACCACATCGCACCTATTCATACAAGTCTGCACATTAAACCTGGTAGATGATATGCGCTGTCTATATACTATCTCTTTTAAGCCCACACTTTCAAGGCTATCAATCTAAGAAAACGTAGGTAGCATGAGTGAAATTTTCATGTTATAGATTCTTCCTTAATGTTGTTTGTCTGTTATGTTTATCTGTATTATCTTATATTGTATCCAGGTGGACTTTTCAAGATTAAAAATATGTAAATCATGTAAGGAGTGAGCTCTTACTCCTTCGTAATGGGTCTTTTTATGATTATAAGGTTTTACTTCAGCTATGCAAGGAGTGAATTTTAGACCTCTATAATGGGTGACCCTTCCTGGAGATTATCTGGGCTAACTTCTTTCTTAGAAGTTGCTCTTCGATATCTTCATGACCGGATCTCTGTTATTTCCAGCAATCTGTAGTTGTGATTGTAATGAATGATACATGTACTGTTTTAATACAACGATTTTTTTCTTCTGAAAAAAAGATTGTTATGGCCAGCAGGCGAGCCTAATATATCTAAAACAGTGATACTGGGTAGACTGTTTAGGCCAGCAGGTGAGCCTAATATTTGGTAGACTATTTTTTCTCACTGTAATATATCTAAAACAGTGTTTCTTCTCTTGTGAGGAAAAAAAAAGGTAGGGAGGGATTTAGATCTTCGAGATGAGCGGGCCGACAAACACCAAAAATTTAATACAACACAAAAATTTTAATACACAGACATTTTTTTAAAATACAGATACATTTAATACACAGAGACATTTTTTTAATTCAACACACAAAAAAATTTCAAGGGCGTATGGACACTTACCCGACGGAGTCGACGAGCACGGACGGCAGGAGCACCAGGGCGGCGGCAGCAGCAACAACGCGAAAACGATAAACCGAAATAACAACGCGCGAACAATGAAACAGTAAACCATAAACATTCGCGGGCGATTTATTTATAGAAAATAGTTCGGCCGAACTATTTTAAAAGAAAAATTTCGGCCGAACTCTTTTAGCAGTTCGGCCGAACTTTTGTTGCCGGTTTTCCAATCTTCGGAAAAAATTATGTTTTCCCGCGCCGTCAGTGTGCCATCAAACTAAACAGAATCACGAGTTCGGCCTAACTTTATAAGAAAGTTCGGCCGAACTATTGTTGAAAAAAAATTTAAATGATTCTCTAAAAGTGTAACCCGGCTTCATGTTTCACCCTTTATTTTAAATGTATCTATTAAGAAAATTAGAACATTCATTCTTGAATGAAAAATGTGTGGTACGTGTTTTGTAATTTCTAGTTTACTATCAACTGAAAGTAACTTTTCTATTTACACTAATGAAAAATGTTGTGTATTGGATATATGTTTTAATGCAATTTTAAAATTTTATGATTGTTTGACACATTTATGAACACCTGTAATTTTACGATTGTTTTTAGATATATACATCGATATGTATTATACTCCAATAATTTTTACATACATTCAAACATGTACTTCAATCATTTTTATGTACATATATTCATGAACTTAAATATGTAAGACCATCTATGACTGTTTTAAATGACATGTATGATCATGCAAAACTTACTTAAATATCACCTAAATAATAGATATATCCTAAAATTATATAGCATTCACACACATGTTTAAATGCATAACATGTACTAATGTATGTGTTAAATGTAATTTGAAATCCATCTAGATTCATTTTATATTTAAAAAATAAAATGACAACTTGAGTTTTAAAAACAAAATATTATATCATAACATGTGATCACATGCCAAAGGTAGTTCAACTATCCAAAATTTACACATGTGTTTTGTAATTTGAAATTTCCATCTAGATTCATTTTATATTTAACAAATAAAATGACAACTTGAGCTTTAAAAACAAAACATTATATACATGTGATCACATGCCAAATGTAGTTCAACTGTCCAAAATATACACGTGTTTTGTAATTTGAAATTTCCATTGAGATTCATTTTATATTTAACAAATAAAATGACAACTTGAGTTTTAAAAACAAAACATTATATATCACAACATGTGATCACATGCCAAATGTAGTTCAACTATCCAAAATATACACATGTGTTTTGTAATTTGAAATTTCCATCTAGATTCACTTTATATTTAACAAATAAAATTTGACAACTTGAGTTTTAAAAACAAAACATTATATCACAACATGTGATCACATGCCAAATGTAGTTCAAATATCCAAAATATACACAGGTGTTTTGTAATTTGGAATTTCCATTTAGATTAATTTTATATTTAACAAATAAAATTTGACAGCTTTAGTTTTAAAAACAAAACATTATATCACAACATGTCATCACATGCCAAATGTTGTTCAACTATCCAAAATATACACGTGTTTTGTAATTTGAAATTTCCATCTAGATTCATTTTATATTTAACAAATAAAATTGACAACTTGTGTTTTAAAAACAAAACATTGTATCACAGATGTGATCACATGCCAAATTTATTTCAACCATCCAAAATATACACGTGTTTTGTGTCACAACATGTGATCACATGCCAAATGTAGTTCAATTATTCAAAATATACATGTGTTTTTTAATTTGAAATTTTCATCTAGATTAATTTTAAATTTACTGATAAAATGACAACTTGAGTTTTAAAAACAAAACATTATATCATAACATGTACATGCAATCTTAACTATCCAAAATTTAAAATCATTCTTGATAAAAGTAAATGTAATTCAATTATATCCAAAATATGAAATATATCCAGAATTTATCTCACATGAACAATAAAAGAAAATATATATAGCAATGTATAGTGTTACAAGTATCGAGTTATATAGAAAAGTAAATATGACTCCATAAATAAGACTCTATATAGAAAAGTAAATTTAAGACTATCTATCAAATAAAATGTTGCACATATGAGCATCAATCAAATAGATATGGATCCGGTGTCTTTCCCGGCGGCGCCAGAGCATCCTTGTGCTATCCTGCGAAGAATGGGGAACTTGTACACAACATGTAAACATTAAATTTAGTGTTTTAAAATTGAATGAGAAAGTAAAACTTCATGTAAAAAACAAAATGAAAAAAAATATTGTACGATACCTAATGTAATTCGCTCTCCATTGTCTTGTGTTTTTCATCCATCAATACATCCTCCATGATGGGGTGTACAATATACATGTACGAGTATATATATATATATATATATATATATATATATATATATATATATATATATATTAAAAATTTTCAAATGAATATGCATAAACTAATTTGCAATAATATTAAAAAAAAAGTTAGACACATTTTTGTTCAAATGGTGTGGATGTTACTATCTCCATTATACACTGCATTGCTAGAGTCATTGGATAACGGAAATCATCTCCAAAAACTTAAAATTCAAAAATTTTAATGTTGTAAAATAACTCAAGATCTAGATCTAAATTTTTAATGGAACTTTTGAATTTCAATATATAACTTAAAAACGTAAGTGAAAAAAATGAAAAATTGTGATGGTGGATTTGGCACATCTCGTAACATGGAAGAAGAGGGTGACTCTGAAAGAAAATCATCTCCACAAACCTAAAATTCAACAATTTTAAAGCTGTAAAATAACTCAAATCTAGATCTCATTTTTTATTGAAACTTTCACTTCAATTTATAACTTAAAAACATATTTAGGTGAAAATTTGTTCATACTTGTGACGGTGGATTTGAAACATCTCCTAATAGGGAAGAATATGGTACCTCCATTGTGAAAGCATCGGACATAATCAAAATATGTTAACATTTAATTATATACATGTACATGTGTACACAATTATTCATTTTAAAAATATGTCATCATAATACCGATATAATAATAGATTAAAATAATTGTACATCAATATCATGAACACTCAAAAAGCACTAACATTTACCAACATATCATCTTGATTTTGAGAACCATCTTGATTGTGAGAACCAGAAGCTTCGACCGTGATATTAAAATCTTCATTCATCAAACATGTTAACTGCAAATGGTGTTCACATATATGATACATTTTTTTTAGATTAACATATACAAATAAACGTGTATATTTATTTATTACAAATTTTACATGTTAAAATATTCACCCTAACAATTAACACATAACAATCCCATGCCATCTTCCTCATGAATAATTAGTCTTGCCAACCATTGCGTCAATTCTTTGTATATGTTCTAAGCTCTTCAATACTCATGTTGTCTATCTCATCATCTGTATGATACAAAAAATTAACACGCACATTCTCTTGTGCTCTTTTTCGATTCAGAAAAACATTAATTCCACCAAGTCCACTCTAAACATTTTCTATGATGACATCCCTTGTTTCTCGACTAATTTGAGAAGTACCATCCATCTCTGGCCGCAAATTTTCCACACGAAGAGGTTGGATTACCAATGGTGGTTCGAGGCGAGACAACTTAGCATCATGCTTATCGTCCCTATGGTCACATAATCAACATTTCCCAGGACCAAAAAATTTAGAGGGAAGGTCATTATAATTGGGTTTAATTCTCATAAATAATTCTGCATAAAATAAATTTTCAAAATAAAGAGGAACCTCGTCGTTCCATGGTAGTCTTCCATAGGTAACAAGGTGTCTATCATAAAAATGGAAAGCTATATCAAGGCACTTGAAATATTGCACCTTTAGCATCTTTCTTTTCAGCCCTTCTTTGAAATTAAACATAGACTTGGCCATTTCTGTTGTAACTCGGTGTTTAATAACTTCCCATGTATCGAGACCCATTATTGTTTCATTTATTTTCCTCATCACTTCTACAATAATATCAGTGGTTGGCCCAAGATTTTTGTACACATCTACAATTGTGCTTAAAGAGTGAGAAACTATTTATAAGCTTTCTCAACTCTCAGCAGGGAGTTTCAAAGGCATAATATCTTTCTTCAATTTTGAATAAATATGTTGACATCTTTGTAATGTGCATTCCTGGATTTTTGTTTCTCAAGGTAAATCGTAAATGTCAGAAGGATAAGTTGTGGTTGGTGTACAACGTTATTCTTGAATAACAGATTCTCGCCTACATTTTTTTCGAGCAACGTTTTCACCCTCTACATCAATATGTAAATTTTTTCATAAATAAAAAAACATGTGAACAAATTTGTACAAATTTGATTTTTGACCATAACAAAATTATATAAATAATTTAACAAATTAATAATTGAATGAAAATAATATTTATATTAATGGTCACCTTGAGATGGTTGGGCATCATCATGCGCACCCTAAAGTCGTTGAGAACCAGAATGACCATCGATTGGTTGATAACCAACATGACCACCCATTGATTGTCCATCGGGGGAATGTATATCACCACCTTCACACAATTGTCCACCACCTATTGATTTCCCACCAGGGGAATGTGTACAACCACCACCCTCACACAACGAGAGGGAAGTTTCATAAAAAAATATGAACTTATAATCAATTCAAAAATACATACATGCATATAAATACATGTACATATGATTGATAAAATTAGGTGAACCATACCACAATTGCGTGAACCATGGCTAGGCTCCATTAATGGAGTAGATACTCTTGTCCTTTTAGCTCCTAAAAAATAAAAAATGAAATTTATTAAAAACTAATTTAACTCACAAAATTGAAAAAAAATCAATTCCATATGTATACATATATGTACATTGGAATACAATTATATATATATATATATATATTCAATTAAAAAAACAATTCCACATGTATACATGTATGTATGGAGATCAGACTATATATTCAAATTTCATTTAAAAAAATGCACATTAATATAAATACCATGAACATCCCTCGATCCATGATCCCCCTCTCTTGCAGAGACATCGAATTATACTGATGTTCATTTTTCATCCTCCATGATATATATATATAGTGGAAATTTACAATTATTTTAAAAATTACTATTTAAAATAAATTCAAAATAATTCAAAAAATTAATGTAATTTAGTACACAAATCATGTAAAACACAACTTTCAAAGCACAAATTGACATGTAAAACTCACCTTAAACAAAAATTTGTTGAAGTCCTGCATATTTTAATTTTATAAAACATGAATTTCACCAAGTTTCACTTACATGGTGGGAACACACTTGGTATATAATTGAAAATAACACATGGTAATTAAAAATGACACATTTATAAGTAAAAAACACACACATATCAAAGATATGTTTCAATGTCCATCAATAAATTTTGAAGGAGAGTGTCTCAATAGTAATTCATCTTTGAGAGATGAATCGTGAATTTACATTGCCCTGTATAATACTAATTCATCTTTAATAGAAGAATCTTGAATTGGCATTACCACACACAATAGATCACCAGACATCTTATTAACATTTGCACAATGTCTTATACTAAAAATTTGAAATTTTCTAACAATATTGTTTGTTTTTTCATGCAGTTGTTTTAGCCTCACCTTCTTAACTTGGTACATGTCTTTCATCTTGTTGCACACAAGTTCAGAATTGGTGAAAACTACAATTCCATTTGATCCACACTCCCTGGTTGTTCCCAAGCCTTCTATCAATGCAATATAATATGCTTCATTGTTTGTTTTTCTTCTTGGTATATTCATTTTATTTTGAAAGACCTTATTAGTCACAATATTGCAAAACACATATGTAATCATTATTTTCCCTTGATTGGGATAACAAGAAACATCTATGCATAATGTCCATTTTCAACCACGTTTAGTGGGATTTTTTATTCAAAAAAAAACAAATTCAATAAAAATATTAAATGAACATTTATTACAAATGCATAGGAGAAATGACATGTACATGGTCTCCCTTAAAGTTTATGGGTGAAATGACATGTACATGGTTCCCAAAAACACTAGAAAATGCCTTAAAGTTTATGGGAGAAATGGTATGTACATGGTTTTTGAAAACAATATCATTTTCCTTCAAAATATATCAAATTAACATTTATTGCAAATGTCTTAAATTTTATTGCAAATGACTTAAATTTTATGGGAGAAATGACATTTACATGGTTTTCCTTAAAGTTTATGGGAGATATGACATGTACATGGTTCCCAAAAACACTAGAAAATGCCAAGTTTATGGGTGAAATGACATGTAGATGGTTTCCAAAAACACTAGTAATTTCCTTAAAGTTTATGGGAGAAATGGCATGTACATGGTTTCAAAAAACACTAAAATTTTCTTAAAAATTTATTAAATGAAAATTTATTGCAAATGACTTAAATTTTATTGCAAATGCCTTGAATTTTATGGGAGAAATGATATGTACATGGTTTGCCTTAAAGTTTATGGGAGAAATGACATGTACATGGTTTTCAAAAACACTAGCATTTTCATTAAAAACATATTAAATTAAAGTTTATGGGAGAAATGACATGCACATGGTTTCCAAAAACACTAGAATTTTCCTTAAAAATATATTAAATTAAATTTTATGGGAGAAATGAGTTTCACATGGCTGTCCTTAAAGTTTATGGGAGAAATGACATAGAAATGACATGTACATGGTTCCCAAAAAAACTAGCAAACGAGAGAAATAACATTGTATGCTTTCAAAAAACAGTAGCATTTTCCTTATAAATATATTAAATTAAAATTTATGGGATAAATGACATGTACATGGTTTGCCTTAAGTTTATGGGAGAAATGAAATGTACATGGTTTTCCTTAAATTTTATGGGAGAAATTACAGGTACATGGTTCCCAAAACACTAGCAAATGTTTTAAACTTGGTGGGAGAAATGACATGTACATGGTTTCCAAAAACATTAGCATTTTGCTTAAAAATATATTACATTAAAATTTATGGGAGAAATGACATGTACATGGTTTGCCTTGAGTTTATGGGAAAAATTATATGTAGATGGTTTGCCTTAAAGTTTATGGGAGAAATGACATAGCAATGACATGCCTTAATGTTTGCCTTGAGTTTATGGGATAAATGACATGTACATGGTTTGCCTTAAAGTTTGTCTTAAATTTTATGGGAGAAATGACATGTACATGTTTTCCAAAAACAATAGCATTTTTCTTTAAAATTTATTACATTAAAGTTTATGGGAGAAATGACATGTACATGGTTTGTCTTAGTTTATAGGAGAAATGACACAGAAATGACATTATTTTAAGTTTTCCTTGCGTTTATTTGAGAAATGACATGTACATGGTTTTCCTTAAAGTTTATGGGAGAAATGACATAGAAATTACATGTACATAGTTCCCAAAACACTATCAAATGCCTTAAAGTTTATGGGAGAAATTACATGTAGATTGTTTCCAAAAACACTAGCATTTTCCTTAAAAATATATTAAATTAAAGTTTATGGGAGAAATGACATGTACATGGTTTGCCTTAAAGTTTATGGGAGAAGTGACATATACACGGTTAGCCTTAAAGTTAGCCTTAAGTTTATGGAAGAAATGACATGTACATGGTTTGCATTAAAGTTTTCCTTACAGTTTATGGGAGAAATGAAATAGAAATGACATGTACATAGCTCCCAAAACACTATCAAATGTCTTCAAATTTATGGGAGAAATGACATGTACATGGTTTCTAAAAACACTAAAATTTTCCTTAAAAATATATGAAATTAAAGTTTATGGGAGAAATGACATGTACATGGTTTCTAAAGACACAAACATTTTCCTTAAAAATATATGAAATTAAAGTTTATGGGAGAAATGACATATATATGGTTTGTCTTAAAGTTTTCCTTAATTTTATGGGATAAATGACATATATATGGTTTTCCTTAAATTTTTCCTTAAAGTTTATGGGAGAAATGACTTAGAAACGACATATACATGGTTCCCCTAACAGTCAGGGCCAATGTTCCACCTACAGGGCTGGAGAGTATCTAGTGTTCAGGCCTCGTCTTGAGTCTCCATAATATCAGGTCTGTGGTGTTAAAAATACAAAACACAAATGGTCATCCGATGCAATATAAAATAAAATTTTGTTAGATTCCAAAAATTATGGTCAGTTATACATATATAAACAATAAATTGGCACATTACCCCATGCTTTTGGTGTCAATGGTATTTGAAAAATGGTTTTTTGCCACACGTTTTGGGTTGATATTGATAATTTACCAAACCCATCCATATAAATCATAACACTGCATTCAATATCTGCAATTATGGAGAATGATGCAAATACTCGCATACAAAAGGAGATTGTTACAACTGTATATGATGTACACTCTATATTTATTGTATATCTATTGGAGTACACAATGGTGGTGGGTAACAATAGGAAATATTTACAAAATCTGAATAACCACTTTAGGTGGATGGAGTGTTAGGTGAAAATTTAAAAATCTAGTGTACAAGAGAATATAATACAATCTAGGCGAAGACTCATAGACATTACAACACTAATATTGATAGTTGTTTTGTCAGCGTGTTTTTATTCTTCTTTTGTTGTCTGCATTCACAATTTTATGGAAAACATGAAAAACAGATGCAATAAAATTGCAATGGAGTGTGTAGTGATATAATAGTTGGAAAAAGAGGGGTTCATTTTAATGTATACATGCATCTCCATGGTTTCCTTCCAAGGCACAACAACCATGATCTCATTTTATTGTTTGCTTTGAAGAAGAGAAAGGTGTGATCAGTAATGCAGTAAGATATAGAGGTAATAAGAGTAAACAAGCTCAGTTAATATGTAACTAATAAATAGTGAAAGAAACATATATATAAACAATGTGAAACTGAGGCAGCTACCCACTTAAAGCGATCTCACTGTATCTAACTATATTGTATACAGGGCTTGCTCCTTTATCCAAAAATCAGTGAAAAAATATATGCACCATGCTTATAAGCAAGAGCATATGCAAACAAGATTAGGAAAACAACAAAATTATAAAATTACTATCCAAAAAATCCTAGTCGAGGGTTGCCCCAAGCAGTGGCATAGGTTAAAAACATTCAAATACGAATACTTTAGGTCCAACTGACTGTCTGACTGTAAGCAGTAAGAATTCCCTACCATGTGGTACTTTCTAGGGATGTTTTTCTGATGGACTATAAACAAACTCTATATCTCTGGAAGCGTAAGGAGGAAGATGTAAAAACTAAGCACTATAACCTAAGGTAGTCAGGGTACCGGAATAGCCCAGAGTTCAAAACGGGGAGCACCTTATCCTTCTATGGGAAAGCTAATTAGATTAGGAAAATTGCAATGGAACTGTTGAAATATTTCAATATGAAGATGAGACTCATTCAGGTCATATTTTTCTATTGTCATATATTGGGGAAATTTGTCCCCAGGATTATAATCTTATTGTCTTTGATCTTGACATAGTACTAGACACCAGCTCCACCTTCAAACACTAACCATTTTTCTGGCTTTACTATTCAGTGCTCGACTTGTTGTTTTCCAACCCCTATTGCATACTTTCATACCATAATTTTTGGGTACAACTCTACTCTACATATGGTTATGGGACAATTTCAAACTGGTTTTCATTTGCTATCAAGGAGCCTTAATATTAAGAGGGAAAAAAATTCCTAAAATGTGTGTTGTACAATGAAAAAAGCGTGTACTCGATATAAAATTATGTACATTTGTTTTCAATTAAATATTGGCTTGTATGGCCGCAGTGCTGTAATATTGCTACTTTCATTTAAGTAACTAGGTTTAATACAAAATAATGTGTCATTGTTATTTCCATATGAAAATCTGGGAATTTCGTGGTCCTTTTGGATGCATTTATCGTTTTTTTCTTCTCCTATAAAATTATTACTACGGTCCTTTACTAGAATTGCATGAATAATTGGAGTTTATTAAAAAACGTCTAGACAATAGATTTTTTGAGAAATACCTAGAAATTCAGCGCATGGAAAGGAGGCAAGACACAACGAGAGCGTGCATGGTGAGCAAGCAAAGCAGACGATGAGGCCGCAGATCGCCGAGGATGCAGATTAGAACCTAGACAAAACCTGCAAACATAGAAAATTAGATTTAAAAAAAAAAAACATAAACAAAAAAAATAACATGGCATAAACCATAAATCATAAAACTTACCTTCTTACCTTCGCTTGCTCCCCTCCTTGCCCCTGCAACAGCGCAACACAAAAAAAGTGAGAGAACAACATAGCATCGAGACAAAAACATAGCAGCAAGACAGAAACAGAGTAATGCAATTGTCCCGCAACAACACAACACAAACAGAGTGAGACAACAACAGAGCAACGAGATAGTAACTAAGCAGCGAGACACAAATAGAGAAGCGCAATGGTAACAAACTAATTAACCAAAAAAATTTTGCGGCCTTGGGGCCGATATATTTATAACAAAAATTTCGGCCAAATTATTTAAAAAGGTTCGATCGAACTATTAGTTCGGTCGAACTTTTTTTCCAATTTTCCCATCTCCAGCCAAAACTCTGTTTACCCATGCCGTCAATACGCCGTCAATGTTAACGACAGAATTAGTTCAGCTGAATTAATTTCAAAATTTTGGCTGAACTTTTGAGAAAATTAAATTTCCAAACGTGTTTCTCACGAAAGTGTAACTCACCTTCGCATTTTTACCCGAAGAAATTATTTTAACATTCACGAGGCTAAATGTAGTGTATGGGACAGATTTCTTCTCCATTTGGCTCTTGTATTCAGCCCATTTCCTGTGAATTATCATAATAAACACTTCTAGTTTCTTGAAAAACCCTTCCTGAATAGATTATCACAAGATCTGGTTTCCAAAATATCAGCATAACTTACCATGTTGTCTTTGAAGGCCTCACATTCTAAAATGAAATTATTTTCTGTTTCCACTTTTCCGGAAGAGAAAAAAATACATACTCTTTCCTCCCACACTTCTTTCGTCTTTTCAAACACCATGTTTCACAACAAAGTTGATGAGAATTAGTCCTTAGTTGAGCAATAATAATTTTGTCTCTCCAAGAAATATTGGCCCCTATGTACCCTTTTTGTTGATGATTATGAGTGGGTTTAAAATATTCAATATAGTACTTTTTCTTTCTCCCTAGCTTCTTCTCCGAAGTACGTTTCTGGACATTATCCATAACAAAAGCTTTTATCTCTTCATTGTTTGTGGGACACAATCTCAAGAAAATACCCCATTTGCTAAACCATTTATTATTTTTCCACATCCAAGTCTTCTTTCTCTTGCACAATATTTCATTAAACACAACCTTAGGTCATTTTCCCTCTTCCATTTGCTCAATTTCTTTTAATACCTTATGACTCGCACCATAGAAATTTCTTCAGTAGGAGCAACCCCTGTTTCACTAAAAATACAAGATAGGATAAGGAACTACACATTTAATTTTGAATTTGTTTGTAATCAAACACTTCCAAATTTTCTCAATTTGTTTCCATTGCATGTCGAATGTACTGCTGGCCCATAATTCACCATCGTAGAGAATCATCAAAATCACTGATATCCCAAGACTCTTTTTTAAAAGTACATCACCAAATACTATTACATATGGAATAATAGACAAGGGAAAATATTTGGCATGTATATAATTACAACCACAACATAGAAGAATCTAGGATATTGTATTTGTACATAGGGTATTGTAATTATAAGAGTGAAAAAGCATGTAAGCGTGCCTCCTTTTTCTTTCGTAGTGAGACATATGACGTATCCTTCATCTTTTCGTAGTGTAACATTGCTGTGAAGGTCAAGCCTTGACATTCAGTGTTACCAATGTCAATGGTAGAACTTGTTAAGGTCATTCCTTGAGATTTATGTATAGTCAGCACCTGAGCCATCTTAAGGGGGGTTTGTTTCTTCTTACTTCGTTGTATGGGTGGTATTGGTACATATTTTGGTTGTTTTTTGTCCCATGGAGGTCCAATGTATTTATGAAATTCCATAACAACATACGATCATAAATTTGGAGGGTTATGTCCTGGTGCATATACAATTTGCATGACTACTCCGAGAGCACCATTGATTAATCCTTCTTAGACCCATAAATTGCAAGATAACATAAATTGTTGGCCCAAATAGAGCAATATTTTTTTTTCCAATTGTTCATCATCATGTTGGAGTGCTTCTAAGCCATTTGTTAATTCTCCAAAGGCTTCATGCAATTGGTATATGCAATGATTCAATCATGGATTTGTTATGGTTATCAACAAGAATGTTTGTTGCAAAAATGTGGATTGAAGTGTCAAATATTTGGCATTTTTCAATGGACAAGAATATGTTAGTTCTTGAATGAAGGAGGATACAATCATCTATTTTTGTTGTATCATTGTAAAGGTTTGAAATCATCTAGTGGAAGCGACACTGGGTGCTGAGAATTCCTAGTTGCCGAAACAATGTTTGTAAATTGATTACCATGGTAGCATTTGTACATAAATTCCTCACTGGAGTTGCACCTGCATAAAGAGGTTTTTATATTACTGGTGGAAGTTGACCCAAAACCCCAACAAGAATTATTGAGTGGTTACCAAATGAGCAGTGGTTTGTTTCTGGAAATGCCTTACAAAAGTGACCCTCTATCTGAACAAACAATTTAGAGACTATGAAACTCATCTCATCAATTATAATGTACTTAATGCCTTTCATTTCTTCCTGGAACATTATAAGGGATTGACCGCTTAAAGGTTTCATGTCTTTGATAGGAATTCAAAGCCCTGAATGTACAGTGGTTGTATGTATGATATATGTTGCAACACCAGTAAGGGAAAAAATAAGTATTGGGCTATGGCCAATTGTTGTTCTAGAAGATAGTGCCTCTTTGATGTGGCTTATCAAGTAGGATTTTTTTATGCCTTCAATTCCTTGGATGATCATCTTTAATGGATATTTTGGCTCTGACGCTTGTGAATGTTTCATGACTATGTCCAATGAGTGTTGTTGATTTGTAGATAGTGTGTTTCTGAAAGGACATAGGGGATCTTTTTGTTGTATGACTTCCCCTTTCCTTCGATTGTATTTGATGAATTTTGGTGAAATGTCAAATGTATCTTTAGATACTTCTAGTTGATCCCAAAGGTGGGAAGTGTCGATTCCTCGGAGGCCTAACATGTCAAGAGAGATGAATTGGATATTCCCTGTAGGGACCAATCTTGATAAATATTTCCATTCATTCATCTCCATATCTGATTGCACACTAATATCGGTAGGTTCTTCCTCCTATGGTTGGTCATCAAGAGTGATAATAGGGATGTGATTAGCATGCCATGCATGGTAGTCATTTCTTATTGATGGCAGTGTGGGTGCAGGCGTTAAGGAGAGCTACTCAAATTTTGTAACTATATTTTCTAATTCAGGAGGAATTTGTTCCTGATATTTATTTCCACTCTCGGTCATCAAACTTTATTAAATTTGTTTGATAAAACTAGTAAAATGACCTACGGAAGCTAAAGTCCCCTTATCCCTCTTCAACATGAGAATTCATATTAAACAATGTTTAAAACCTTTTCGCAAGGGTATCGGATTTCAAACCTTTAATAAAGATCTATTGACTAAACTGTCGGGTCCATGCCTTTTCGTTAAACTCCACGCAACTTCGAGTGCGAACACTGTCGGATCTCCGATGTTTATGATCGGACGGCTATCACATAAAAATATCCCCGGAAACTTATCAACCCAAAGTCACGTGAAATTGGTGGTATTTCCACCGTGACGTGTCGCTTTCTTACTCGATCGCGTTCGATTTCAATAAAACAACTCGTACACCAAAAGTTGTGCGAACACAGTGACTGGTTTTTCTAAAACTGCTTGTCTACAAATTTTTGTGTTTTGAAGGTGTTTGACCACAGATTTCCGCTGGTTTACAGTTCTAATCTCGATTATCCGATCTCAAGCAAAGAAACCATAATTTTTCAAATTCCACTGAATCCTCTACATAGAAGTTAATTACACGTAATTTCTACACATAAAACATAAATCCGATGGATTTTTTGGGGAGATGAATCCTCCGGGAATTTTCCAAGCATACAAAAAATAGTTAAATTCTGTAATTTATTAACTCAGAGGAAAAATCCTCTCAATCAAATCCTCTACGGCCCAATTCGATTTCCTCCTTCTCACAGGTTACATTTATAGTTTTTTACATAACATTTGACCTCTTCTTGAGGATCGAATTCTCCTAACTTAGATAAAATCTTAATTACATAATATCTTCCCCTAAATATATCAACTGAAGAATAAATATACGAATCTAATCTAAAACAGTTCATTCTTTCCTAGATACTAGTTCAACCCTATCTAGTAAAATTGTAAATTGACAGCTAAAGGTACTAACACCTTTTCTTGTAAACTTTTTTTTTATTTTTGGAATAATTAATGAAGCCTTTTGTATCTATGCCTCATGCTCCTACATCAAACCCCTGAGGACAAAAATCTTCATGGGCTCCTATCCATGAGCTCCTCCACAGAACTGCCCAATTTCTGCAGCATGGTTTCTGTCATCCAGGTAGCATCCTCAATTGGTTGATCCCTCCACTTGATCAAATATTGAAAATATTCCTGTCCTCTTGTCTTCTTAAACACTTTCTTGTCTAAGATCCTTTCTGGCTGTAATGTCTTTGTTGTGGGTAACTTTTTTACCCAGTCAATCTTTCCTCTATCTTTTGGTGTGTCACCTGTGTCACTATCTTCATATCTGTACAAATCAACAACATTGAATATTGGATATATTCCAATATTAGATGGTAATTCAATTTCATAAGCATTTGCAGAAAAATTTCTCAATATCTTACATGGTCCTATCTTTTTGAATTTTAACTTGTTATACTCCCTCTTTGGAAATATTTCTTTACTTAAGTATGCTAAAACCAAATCACCAACTTCAAAATTAACTTCTCTTTTCCTCAAATCTTCTCTGTTTTTGTACTTGATGCTGCTGTCTTGTAGCTGGTGCTTTACCTGTTCATGTATTGCTTGAATTTATGAAGCAAACTCTTCTCCTTCAGCACTTCTCATTTATGCTTTCGCCAAGTTCCTTAATTCAGATACTCCTCTTGGGTGCATTCCATAAACTATATGGAATGGACTCTGCCCTGTACTTTTGTTAGGTGAATCATTATATGCATACTTTACCTGTGGTAAAACATGATCCCACTGTTTAGGATGTTCTCCTGCAAGACTTCTCAAAAGATTACCCAAACTCCTGTTCACTACTGCAGTCTGCCCATCAGTCTGAGGGTGATAAGCTGAGCTGAAACTTAGTTTAGTACCAAGCTTCTTCCACAATGTCCTCCAAAAATGACCAACAAACCTGGTGTCTCTATCAGAGACAATAATTTTAGGTAACCCATGTAATCTGACAATCTCCTTGAAAAACAAATTGGCAACATGAGTAGGATCACTGGTTTTATAACATGGAATAAAATGTGCCATTTTTTAAAATCTATCAACTACAACATAAATTGCATCATTTCCTGTCTGTGTCTTAGGCAATCCTAAAATAAAATCCATACTTTCCATATCCCAAGGTTTGTCTGGAATAGGTAATGGAATGTACAAACCTGCATTTTGACTTTTTCCTTTTGCATATAGACAAATTTTACAATTCTTCACATACTTTTCCACTTCAGATCTCAGCTTTGGCCAAAAATAAAAATGACTTAGTTGCTCATAAGTCTTATCAGCACCAAAATTTCCAGCAAGTCCACCACTATGTTTCTCCCTAATTAAATTTTCTCTCATAAAACAATTTGGTATGCACAATTGATTCCTTTTGAACAATAAACCCTCTTGCAAGAAATAATCTAACCACTGACTTATGTCTGTCAAAATAGGATTACAATGTGCTTCAAATGCTTCTTTGAAATCCAAATCTGTCTTATAGAGTTCTTTAAGAAAATCAAAACCTAACACTTGAATTTGACTTTCTTGAACAAGAATGCTTTTTCTACTCAAGGCATCTGCTACTTTTTTTTCTTGACCACTTATATGCTTCAATAGAAACTTAAAACTTTGAAGATATTCAACCCATTTTTCATGTTTTTGATTCAATTTAGGTTGTTGCATAATATACTGTAAAGCATGATTATCTGAATATAGCACAAATTCGTTAGACATTAAATAATTTCTCCACTTCTTCAATGACTGTACAATTGCATAAAATTCCTTGTCATAAGAAGAATACTTACTCCTTGTCTCATTCAGCTTCTCACTGAAATATGATACAGGTCTATATTCTTAACTTAATACAGCTCCAATAGCTTCCCCACTGGCATCGCATTTTATTTGAAATGGTTTATTAAAATCAGGCAAAACTAAGATAGGTTTCTCATTTATTTTTTGCTTCAAGAACTAAAAATTCCTTTCAGCTTCAGTAGTCCACTTGAACGGTTGTTTTTCCTTCTTTATGGTTTCAATGATAGGTGCATTGATCTTACTAAAATTCCTTATGAATTTTCTATAAAAACTAGCAAGACCATGAAAACTTCTTACCTAAAAAACACTTTTAGGTGAAGGCCACTCCACAATTTCCTTTATCTTATCTGGATCCATTTTTAATCCTTCAGCAGAAACAACAAAACCTAGATATACCAATTCTTCTTTCATGAATGAACATTTCTTTAAATTTACCAGTAACTTCTCTTGATGTAACTTCCTTAAGACATCATTAAGATTTCTCAGGTGTTCTTCCTTTATTTTGATGTAAATTAATATATCATCCAGATATACTATTGCAAATTTACCAATGAATTCCTTCAATACTTCATTCATAAGCCTCATAAATGTACTAGGTGCATTTGATAAAACAAAAGGCATTACCATCCATTCATACAATCCTTCATTTGTTTTAAAGGTTGTTTTCCATTCATCTCCTTCCCTTATCCTAATTTTATGATACCCACTTGTCAAATCTAGTTTTGAAAAATATCTTGCTCCACTCAAACAATCCATCAAATCTTCAATTCTGGGTAAAGGAAATCTATACCTAATTGTTATCTTGTTAATTGCTCTTGAATCAATGCACATTCTCCAATCTCCATCTTTCTTTGGACTTAATACTGTAGGTACTGCACAAGGACTCAAACTTTCTCTGATCAAACCTTTGTCAACCAATTCCTGCACTTGCTTTCTGATTTCTTCATTTTCAATAGGAGTCATTCTATAAGCTGCTTTGTTTGGCAAATTTGATCCTAGAATCAAATCTGTCTGATGGCTGATTCTTCTTACAGGTGGTAATTCATCAGGAAAATCATCCACAATAATATCACAATAGTTCTCCAACATTTCTTGAATTTCAATTGGCAAATCAAAAATTTTAGTAGAAGTAAATACTACCTTAGGTTTGCAAACTAAAGCAAAATTTACCTCATCATCTTCAATCTACTGCAAGTATTCTTTTCCACTCAGCAATAAAGCCTTTGGATCATACTTTTTACTTGATGTACCTTCTTCTTCCATAGGTAACAATGTTTGATTCATACCATCTTTGAAAAACTTGTAAATGTTTCTCTTTCCATCATGTACCGTCGCTCTGTCATACTGCCAAGGTCTACCCAGCAATATGTGACACACATCCATAGGCATCACATCACACATGATTTAATCTTTGTAACTGTCCATTTGCAATTCTATTTCACATTGTTCCTTTACTATCAGTTGATGTCCCTTCTAAAGCCATGACACCTTGTAGGGTGTTGGATGTTCCCTTGTCTTCAATTTCAACTTCTCTATCACCTCTGTAGAGACCAAATTATTTTTACTTCCACTATCAATTAAAAATTGACATCATTTCCCTTGAACTTTGCACACACTTCTGAACAAAGTCTTTCTCTGTGTTGGTTCAGCAACTTCCTTTGTTTGTTTTAAGAAAACTTTTTTAACCACCAAATATTCTCCTTTCTCTGGCACAATTTCTTTCTCTGTTACAGGCAACTTTTCTGCTTCTTCTTCAGTCTGAGCAACAATTTCATTTCTCTTATTTGTCCCCACATTGTCTGGACATTCATAGGCTCTATGTCCTAATTCGTTACATCTGTAACATCTGACTTCTCTTCCTCTGTTTCTGCCTCCTCTTCCTCTATAAGGACTCATTTTGCCACTTTTATCACCTTCTGTGGGTGCATACTGAGGTGAGATGCTGCTAGCTCCATCTCTTGGTGTTGTAGATCTTCCTCTACCACCTTGGCTTCCTCTTCCTCGGAAAGTACCTCTTCCTTTAGGAGATTTCTTTCTTATGAGTTTTTCTTCAGCTTTTAAGGCCATTTGATAAGCCTCTTCTACTATTTTAGGAGACAATATACTTATCTCATCTTGAATCTCCATTCTGAGACCATTTATGTACCTGGAAATCTTCTCTGTTGTATCTTGAATTTGTCCTGCTCTTATGCTCACTTTGCAAAATTCTTCTATGTATTATTTTACTATCATTACTCTCTGTCTAAGATTCTACATTTGTCTAAATAATGAAAGCTAATAATCACTAGGCAAAAACTTACCTCTCAACTTTGCTACCATTTTGTTCCAATTCTTGATTGGTTTCTTACCAAATCTCCTTCTTTCTGCTTGCACTCCATCCCACCAAAGTGTTTCATGTCCTTTCAAGCTTGTGATAGCAAACTTAACTCTCTTTTCTTCACCCATCTCTTCATAATCAAAGCATTTATTCATTTCACTAGCCTAGTCTATCAACTCTTCTGGATTCAATCCTCATGCAAAAGCTGATACTTAAAGTCTAGGTTTGGATGTAGATCCTAAAACTGATTTAAAGAATCTCATCTCAGGAGTAAGCTCAACATTTCCTTCTTCTTCTTCTTCAGCTTCAGGTTCACTAACATCTTCAAGATCTCTCTTTTGTCCTGCTTCCATTGCTTCCAATCTAGCTTGAATCTGCTGCATAGTCTCTATTACTTCAGCATTTGCAACTGGTCTACCTCTTCTTCTGCCAGCACCACCTCTACCAAGTCTCACAGCCATGTTGGGTTTCTTTTTCTGACTTTTGGAAGCTTGTTCAGTGTCTGAAAAATTCTCTAAAGACTGCTCTGATACCACAAATGATGGCAGTGTGGGTGCACGTGTTAAGGAGAGCTGCTCAAATTTTGTAACTATATTTTCTAATTCGGGATGAATTTGTTCCTGATCTTTATTTCCACTCTCGGTCATCAAACTTTATTAAATTTGTTTGATAAAACTAATAAAATGATGTACGGAAGCTAAAGTCCCCTTATCCCTCTTCAACATGAGAATTAATATTAAACAATGTTTAAAACCTCTTCACAAGGGTATCAGATTTCAAACCTTTAATAAAGCTCTATTAACTAAACTATCGATTCCATGCCTTTTCGTTAAAATCCGCGCAACTTCGAGTGTGAACACCGTCGGATCTCCGATGTTTATGATCGGACGACTATCGTGTAAAAATAGCCCTGGAAACTTATCAACCCAAAGTCACGCGAAATCGGCAGTATTGCCACCGTGATGTGTCGCTTTCTTACTCGATCGTGTTCGATTTCAATAAAACCACTCGCACGCCAAAAGTTGTGCGACCCTAGTGACTGGTTTTTCTAAAATTGCTTGTTTGCAAATTTTTGTGTTTTGAAGGCATTTGACCACAGATTTCCACTGGTTTACATTTCTAATATCGACTATCTGATCTCAAGCAAAGAAACCAGAATTTTTCAAATTCCACTGAATCCTCTACACATAAGTTAATTACACGTAATTCTACACAGAAAACATAAATCCGATGGATTTTTCGGAGAGATGAATCCTCTGGGAGTTTTCCAAGCATACAACTGATAGTTAAATTCTACAATTTTATTAACTCAGAGGAAAAATCCTCTCAATCAAATCCTCACGGCCCAATTCAATTTCCTCCTTCTCAGAGGTTACATTTATAGTTTTTTACATAACAATCGACCTCTTCTTGAGGATCGAATTCTCCTAACTTAGATCAAATCTTAATTACATAATATCTTCCCTAAATCTATCAACTAAAGACTAAATATATTGAATCTAATCTAAAACAGTTCATTCTTTCCTAGATACTAGTTCAACCCTATCTAGTAAAACTGTAAATTGACAACTAAAGGTACCAACACCTTTGCTTGTAAACTTTTTTTTTATTTTTGGAATAATTAATGAAGCCTTTTGTCTCTAAGCCTCATGCTCCTGCATCATTTATACTCTCCCAATTAGCCAAAATATCTTCTTTGGAAAGACCTATGTCTTTAGAGAAAGAGCATAAGGATTTATATAAGAGTATTTCAATCCAATAGAAATCAACAAAGGTATTAGAATCTGTGTTTGGTATTTTATTAAAAAGTGGCCATACATGGAAAATTATGGGGATGTGTCTTTCTTTCACTTTTTGATATTTTCGTGCTTGGAAATATGTTGAATACTTTGTAAGGTCAAGCACACAGATAATATCCATAAAATTAGGACGAGTCAAATATGCATCGATGAAGGTAGACTTGACAAGAAATCATAAAATTCATGAGAGACTCGTTGAAATATCTGGAAACCAACATTTATTTTTGTGAAGGTGCGACTACATGTGACAAGGGGAAACTTTTGGAGCATATGGAAAGTTTCATGGGCAATAATGTCATAATCTACAATTCCTTTTGAGTGAAAGTGTAAATATGCATTTGAGGCAGGATCAATTGGATGTGATGTAGTTGCAATTCTAGTTATGATATAGTGATAGGTCTCAGATCTCCCTCTGCTTTAGAAGCGTATTTGGAAATGTATCTCAGAACTGCATGACAGGAGAGAATGGGTTTGCAGTCTACATCTTCTCTCCATTTTTGAAGTATGTTAGGATTATGGATGTTCAGGCGCTTGTCATTGCCTGTTGGATGATATATCTTTTGGCATGTTTCATCAATGTAGATTGATGATTCAATTTTCACCTTCCAATGGAACATATACGTATATTCAAAAATAGACCCCTTTTGTGTAGACATGTTTTGTTAGTGCATTTTGTATTTCTTTGAAATCTATTTAATATTTGATCATAGTCTTGAATTTGGTTGGTTGTAAATATGTCTTGTGTATCTAACAAGTGAGGACCATCTTCAATGGATTTATGCATAGCCATGTTTGTGCCATGGTCTCTTCTAGGATTCCAAGTTGTAACACGATTATCAAAGAAACTCTTTGCATTATTGATTTGGTTTGGGTCTTCCCAATCCATTGTTTTGGTGTTTGGATCATCAACAAACCATAGGAAACCATGTATATGTGTAAAGTCTCGATGTTTCCTGATCCAGGTGGATATTGGTGGTCACCCGCCTATTCCACTTGGGACTCCACCATTGTCTCTTTCAGTTTTTTAGTTTCGGCACAGTTTACTATTTTTAGCAGTTTTTTGGGTCCTAAACTTCCGGAGCCGTTTTGAGGCCCTAAACGACGTTTTTTTGGGAAAACGGACAGCAACATGTGTCCATGGATTGATGTTGCTCGTTCCAAATTTGTATTCCTCAGATATATCTTTCTAACGAGGTATGGTACGCGTCAAATGGAGATCGTATGCCAAAGATACGCCCCTGGGAATTTGAAACACCAATTTGCCCAAACGGGGCCCATAGTTTTGGCGCTTCATCTCCTAGGGTTAGGGTTTTGGCTGTTTAGGATTTCCCATTGTTTCTAAATAATAAATAGGCCCTCGAGCCTCATTGTAACTTAGTTCAGAGGCCTGCAGCCGCCACATCTCTTCTCAGAGATAGCTACCAGCGCCCTAGCTAGTTTTATTTCCATTCTGTCTGTAAGCAAATTTCAGTTCTTTGATATTAATGAAATGAAGTGTTATTTCCGCTGCATCTCTGTATTTATGGTTATATGTTTATTATGTTGCGTTCCTGCATAAATCCGGATCAGTGGTATCAGAGGGGTCTGCTTTTTCTCGATCCTTCTTTGCATGTCCCCAACGAGGTCGGGGTATAAGGAGCTAGGGCTTGATCTGGTGGAACCTTTGCAAGATCAACCTCGCAAACCTCGACGGACGCCCATGGGGGACGAAAAGAAGGATGAGGGAGCAGGAGATCCTATCAAAATATTGCTCGAGGAGGCCCTCGTAAAACAAAGGAACGCGATGATGGATAACTTTGCTCAGATCCTTCAACGGCTACCCACCGGTGGCGCATTTGTATCTAGCAGCCACTCTGGAGGCGCGACTCCTTTTAAGGTACAAGTAAATTTTGACATTCCCATATTTGAGGGTCAAATAGATGCAGATGCCGTAGATAGATGGTTGAATTTGTTAGAAGGATATTTCTCGGTTCATGACTTTTCAGACCGGGAGAAGATTATTTTTTCACTCCTCAAAGCTACCCCCCATGTTAAGGACTGGTGGGAAACCTACTGTGAGAACAAGGACCAGACAGAAACCTCTCTGTTCTCGGTCGTACCAACTTGGAATTCTTTCCGAGACGCCGTCAAGGAACAGTACTATCCTGTGGGGAGCTATGAGGACAAGTACATACAATGGACCACGCTGCGACAACGAAGGGATCAAGATGTGCATGAGCTGACGAATCTGTTCCATACCCTGCGCACAAAGTTGGGTATCAAAGATTCAGAGAAACATCTGGTGCTAAAGTATCACAGCTGTCTGCACAGATACATTCAGGGGGAAATGGAGTTCCTCGACATCTCCTCGCTTGGTACGGCATACCGGTATGCTGCCAAGATTGAGCAGAAATTCAAGCAGAAGAAGCGAGACTTTGGATCTGCGAATCAAAAGCAAGGGAAAGGTGCTTCCAAACCGCAGAACAAAGGACTGAGCCAAGGCATGGCGGCTAAAGAAAACTCATCGAAGCCACAAGAAAAGAACAGCACCGCAAAGCCAAAGAAGGACACGGGAAAGTGGTGTGAGTTCCATAAGAGCTCCACTCACAACACGAGTGAGTGTCGGGCCAAGCAGTCGCTAGTGGCCGAGATGAGGGCTTCTGAGTCAGATGCATGCTCTGACTCCGAATCAGAACCTGAAAAGGCGAATGAAAAAGGGAAACAGATTATTGATGCGGAACCCAACGCCACTGTTGCCACTGCAAAGATCCAAAAGGAGGAACCGGAAGATCCAGAGGAGGAGGAACGTCTCTTCCACTCCCAGATGTGGGTAAAGGGCTCCCCGGTACAGTTCATTGTCGACAATGGGAGCCAAAAGAACCTCATTTCAGCAGACGCCGTGAAGCGGTTGGGCTTGCCGACCACAGCTCACCCACATCCATACACCATTGGGTGGCTTCACCAAGGACGAGATCTCCGCGTCAGCCGACAGTGTCGCCTTCCCTATAGCATCAAGCCCTTCACAGATGAGGTATTATGTGAAGTTGCTCCTATTGATGTTTCTGATGTATTATTAGGAAAACCATACTTATGGAAGCGTCATGCTGTGTATGAGTCTCGACCTCGTGCTGTTATTCTTACTTTGGGAAATAAGTTGTACAGGATACCAGAGGTACCACCTCCTGCCGCTATCTCTTTGGTTACTGCAAAACAATGCAGTAAGCTCATTTCCCAAACCAGGAAATTCGTTTTCCTGATGATCCGCCCCCAGGGCAAGAAGAAGACTGTGGCCACGACCTCCAGACAGGGGTCCTCTGCACAACAACAACAAATGGATAAGGTTGTGGAGGAGTACGAGGACATATTCACCTCACCCACAGGGGTTCCTCTGCACTGTCAGGTCAAGCACCCGATTGATCTGACCCCCGGTGCGCCACTACCTAATGGACCGATCTATCGGCGCTCTGTTCTGGAGAATGATGAAATCAAGAGGCAGATTCAGGAGCTGTTGCAGAAAGGTCACATCATACCAAGTTCATCGCCTTGTGGGAGCCCGATCGTGTTGGTACAGAAGAAGGATGGGACGTGGAGACTATGTATTGACTATCGGGCGCTGAACAAGATCACTGTCCGGAATAGGTACCCAATCCCACGGATTGATGACCTTCTGGACCAACTCAAAGGTGCAAAATATTTCAGCAAGATCGACATGAAGTCTGGGTATCACCAGGTACCAATTGAACCCTCCGATGTGTGGAAGACTGCCTTCAAAGCCAAGGAAGGCCTTTTCGAATGGCTGGTCATGCCTTTCGGGTTGACGAATGCTCCCGCCACCTTCTTGAGGATGATGGATGACATCTTGCGGCCATTCACCAACTCATTTGTAGTGGTGTACTTGGATGACATTCTGATCTTCAGCCAGACTTGGGAAGAGCACCTTCACCACATACGACAAGTCCTCCAAACACTGCGGCAACACAAGTTGTGTGCCAATTTGGAGAAGTGCACTTTTGGCATGACCCAGGTTCAATATCTGGGATACATTATTGATGAAAGGGGGGTGCATGTGGATCCGGCCAAGATCCAAGTCATTCGGGATTGGCCAGCCCCGACTACTATAACAGAGCTTCGCAGCTTTCTGGGTCTTGCTAATTTCTACCGTAGATTCGTGTTGGGATTCTCTCATATCACTTGGCCCTTGAGTCAAGTCACCCAAGGAGGAGCGAGAGCAAAATTCTTTTGGTCGGAACCTCAACAGAAGGCATTCAAAGAATTGAAAAATCGCCTCTGTTCTGCCCCAGTGCTCACCTTACCAGACTTGCAGCAGCCATTTGAGATCGAGACAGATGCCTCTGACTATGCTATTGGGGCAGGTCTTACTCAACAGGGACATCCAGTGGCATATCACAGTGAGACATTGTCTGAGACAGTTCGCAAGTATCCCACCTATGACAAAGAAATGTATTCCATTGTGCAAGCCTGTCGACAATGGAAGCATTACATTTTGGGGAAGGAAACGATCATCCACACAGACCACCGGCCCCTGCAGTTCATACAGACACAAGGGAAGTTGCAGAATGATCGCCATCAGAAGTGGTCCACATATCTGCAACAGTTTCATTTGAACATCAAGTACAAGAAGGGTAGCACCAATCATGTTGCAGACTGCCTCAGCCGACCACCAATCGTGGCACTCACCACTATGCTCAACTCTTGTGGGCACGAGACTTTTGATTGGCCGCTTCTCTATGAGAGTGACCCAGAATTCGGCCACACTTACAAGGCACTCTTGGGGGGTACGCAAGTTCCAAATTTTCACCTCCAAGATGCACTTTTATGTCACCTGGGACACCTTTGTGTTCCTTCAAGCGAGCGTACCAAGATGATATGGGAAGCACACTACAGTCGAGTCGCTGGGCATTTCGGGGTCGAGAAAACAGTAGCAATACTACAGAAGTATTTCTATTGGCCGAACCTTCGAAAGGATGTCGAGAAGCACATCAGATCCTGCATTGCTTGTGCCATTTCCAAACCGACCATCAAGAAGCAAGGCCTATATACTCCTCTACCTACCCCTAGTCGACCTTGGGAATCCATCTCCATGGATTACATGTCGGGCCTGCCTTCTACTAAGCAGGGAAATGACTGTGTTTTTGTGGTCGTTGACAGATTCTCTAAGATGGCCATTATGGCGGCCTGCAAGAAGAATATCACAGCAGAAGCCACTGCTAAACTCTTCTTTGAACGAGTGTGGGTGCACTTTGGGATCCCACAGTCTATCATATCAGATCGGGATAGCAGGTTCCTCAGCACATTTTGGTCCAGCCTCTGGTCGATGTTGGATACCAAGCTCACCAAGTCCACGGCTTTCCATCCCCAAACAGATGGCCAGACAGAGGTCGTCAACAGAATGATTGTACACATTCTGCGCATGTACAATTCAAAGCATCCACGCACATGGGACGAGAGCCTCCCTTATGTACAACATAGTTATAATCGGGCTCTCCACAGTTCAATCGGCCATAGCCCCTTTCAGGTGGGCTTGGGATTCCAGCCACTATGTTCCATTGATGTAGCCATGCCATTTGCAGCTGCTCAGGCAAATGGGCGATAAAGTATGGCTACATTTGCAGAAGGAGCGCCTCCTTACGGACCCCACGCAAGCTTCGCCGCTCCAGGTATATGCAGGTACACCATCACCAAGGGCGCGGGAACAATGCCTTGGTGAGTATTCCACCATTCCTTGATGCACCTAGTCTTCAATGTGGATCGCCTTCGTCCTTACTTCCCACCTCTACTAGACACCTGTGACATTGCAGAACAACTCACACCAACAGAGTTAAACCCAGACTGCATGGAACAGGCCACCACCGATTGTATCATGGACATGCAAATCAAGAACACTCGCAAACAAAAGATCCAACTATATCGGGTTGTCAAAGCTGGCCAACTCCTGCACCAAGGAAAGTGGTTCACTAGGGACCAACTTCAGCAGAAGTTTCCTCATCTCATGGAGGAACTTAACGCAATGGGGACCATTGCTTCCTAAGGGGGGAGGAATGATCCAGGTGGATATTGGTGGTCACCCGCCTATTCCACTTGGGACTCCACCATTGTCTCTTTCAATTTTTCAGTTTTGCCACAGTTTACTATTTTTAGCAGTTTTTCGGGTCCTAAACTTCCGGAGCCGTTTTGAGGCCCTAAACGACGTTTTTTTGGGAAAACGGAGAGCAACATGGGTCCATGGATCGATGTTGCTCATTCAAAATTTGTATTCCTCGGATAGATATTTCTAACGAGGTATGGTACGCGTCAAACGGAGATCGTATGCCAAAGTTATGCCCCTGGGAAGTTGAAACACCAATTTGCCCAAACGGGGCCCATAGTTTTGGCGCATCATCTCCTAGGATTAGGGTTTTTGCTGTTTAGGATTTCCCATTGTTTCTAAATAATAAATAGGCCCTCGAACCTCATTGTAACTCAGTTCAGAGGCCTGTAGCTGCCACATCTCTTCTCAGAGATAGCTACCAGCGCCCTAGCTAGTTTATTTCCATTCTGTCTGTAAGCAAATTTCAGTTCTTTGATATTAATGAAATGAAGTGTTATTTCCACTGCATCTCTGTATTTATGGTTATATGTTTATTCTGTTGCGTTCCTGCATAAATCCGGATCATTTCCATTCATACCTACAAGATGAATATGAAACTAGTAGTAGAAAGGATAAATTCTTGAGGTTATGTAGAGGTATTTTGAAGTATTATAGTTTATGTACCTGTACCAGTAGTCTATAGCATGCACATATTTTTGTAGTATTTCTTCTTGGAATATTGAAAACCTTATGTACCCCACTGCTAGTGAAGCATTGGATCAACAATTTTCCCTTATGCATAAGTGAATGAAAGTCTAGACATTTTGTATCTGTTGTAATGAGAGTGAAAAACAATGTCGGGCATTGAAGTTCTGTGATCATTTTTATTAGCTCAATCCTTCATATGGTCCAGTATGCTTTAGTCCCATGAAGGTGTGCTCCGAAACGTATGACATGTTCTGGTAGATTATCTGTAGAAATTCTTTGAGATGGGAACACAACTCTTCAGTTGTGGTTGGTGTATTACACTCTTGCCTTCACTTGACAAAGAAGGTAGTTTTTTCTTGAATTCAATGACACATAATCAAAGTATAGAGGTAATATATAAATCAAGGATGGCTACCGCACCTATTTTCATGGTATCTCATTAAGGGTACCACATAGCTATCAAGTGGGATGTTCTTCATGAGTTCTTGATGAGGAAGGACATCACCAATTGGTAAAAGAGTTGGAAATGCCATGCAAATAGACCCTATGTTTTGTACTCATTGATTGGTGATAGACTAATTTTTGGCCATGAAATAATATATGGTGGAGCATTGTTTGTAGTATGAACAAATGCTTTTATTTTTTTCCATTTCTCATTTTGTATTAGGAAATATAAATGGAAAGGAAGACATTGGTTGCTTCTCATGGCTAAGGGCATGGTCTGTTATATCTGTAGTATTTGACCTTGTGGTGTAAGAATTGTAGGTTTCTACAAAAACAGAGTTGAGGTGAGAGGAGACGTTGGTGCAAGTTTTTGGAAGAGATGCAATCGAGTTTAGATCTAATTGGACATAATTGTAATATTTGTCATGTTACATATTATACAACAATGCATTCATGACATGATATTTTGTGACATAACAATCATAAAATTTTCCCTTTCCTCTAGGTCTCTTGACAAGCAAGATGGCAATATATGAAAGAAGACATGGAAGGTGAGTTGTTATTTGGGAATTTTTTTGTGGGAAACTGATAGTATGGACACTATATTTTTATTGACCACCTTGACCATGCCTAACTTCCTATATGGGGCTAATTCGACCAATGGGAATCTTCTCAGCTTGAGTTTGTATTGATAGGACTTCGGGTTGGTCACCAGGAGCTATATTATTCCATTTGGAGAATCGATGGATATTTGTTTCTCTATGGCATTGATTAAAAATGTGTCCATCGGGAGTTGGGCGACAAATAATGTCAGGGTATGATTCCATACATGTAGTAAATGTATGTATGTTAAACAAAGCATCAATATATTTTCAAAAATATTTGGAAGCATTTGTCTGGCTATAGTGTTTGAAATCATGTGCTGGTAAATCCATAAGAGGTGGTTCTTGTCCTGTGTGTGGAGTATCTCTAGGTCTCTTAATTTTTTTTCTCAACATATTTTATCTTACGTTTTTCATTTTGTTGGTTCCTAGATGAAGATAGAGTTGTAGTAATCGGGTCAACATTTTTTCTAGTGGGAGTTCCATGATTCCATTTAGTTCTATTTTTTTGGTGTATTTATAGATAATGGATTAGGTGTTTGTGACAATTGTACATGTTTTTGGTGGGAAGTGCGATTTGTGAAGGTGGTATGAGCGAAACAGTTGATGTCATGCCTTGTTTAAAGAGAACAAGACTTTGTAATAATATTGAGATTTCTGTACTTGTGGTATATGTTGTTGTTGTTTGGAAGAGGGGTCCATCTTTGGCCATTTGGAAAGAATTGATTTGAAAAAATTTTGGGTGATGTAAAGTGTCTTCATTTCCATCATATACCTCTATTTGATTTGTTTGAATTTTTTAATTTTCCACATTTTCACTTGCACTAGATGACATTACTTGTAAGAGAAACAAGGAACAAGTTGTAATTAGAACAAATAAATTGATAACACATTTCATAGGTTTGATAACATTTTTTTGTATGTGGATTTGAAAAATATTTAAAAAAATTGTTAGAGTTAATTTTAGAATATGTATAAATGAATGAGGAAGTTGGGATTTTTTTTCCATAGAACTGCTACAATGGAGGAAAAAGGCTGAAACATAGTGACTTTATGTAATGTGTAGATAGAAAAGAGTGCAAAATTACAGAATGTTGTTTGGAAGGAACAACGACACCACTTTACATTCACTATAGGTTTTTTTCCATTGAAATGATACAATGGATGAAAGAGCCGCAAACCATAAATAATTTATGTAATATCTATATGGAAAAGAGTACAAAAATTACAAAATGTTGTTTGGAAGAAATAACTAGATCACTTTTCTTTCACTATTTAGTCAATAATCCTAGGATGGGGATTTCATCTTTTGGCTTTGGTAAGTCTTCCATTTTATCACATGAAAGGACAATGCATTTGATTTGTTTTTCATTAGAAAATGTTTCTTCATTAACTACTAGTTTGAACAAGTAATTGTTAAAGAACAACTTGGAAAAAATTCCTGTGATTTTTTTATTGTTCCCCTCATAACTATATTCAGATAACTTATCATCAGGAACACCTATAAGTTTTTCTACATCTTCTTGAAATGCAGTAACATTAATTTTTCTTGTTTGGTCTTCAATGATGAACTGGAAAATGTACCTATACTCACATTTAAAGGCATGTTGATTCAATACATTCAACAATTCCAAACACCATCCTCAATAAGTGTGAGGTTTTTTTTGCACATCCGATATTTAAACACAAGTGGGCATGCAGTGTACCAACAATTGTTTTCATTTATAGAAGAAATAGTTTCCTCAACCAAAATGAATGTAGGGGTTTGGACCTTTTCCAATCCCCTCATTTCTTTGTTGACCAAGCGCTTTTGAGTGGAAGGGTGCCCGCCTAAAGCTCCATGTGTGGACAATGAGTGTCAAGTAGAATTTGTCAATGGATTCTCAAACCAGGTTTTCAAATCTTGTGCTTCTTTGAGAATAGGATTGATGGAAATTTGGGATGTGAAAGTTGTATTAATTGATATCCTATTAAATTCAATTACTTTTCCAACATTGAGAGAGATAATTGGAAAGCTATTTGAGATTGAATATTGTTCAAGGTTATTTTTGTTACATAATACTCCCCATACGGTGAGATCTATGCTATAACCTAACATGTCCTTTAGTTGGAGAGTTATCTTATGTGTCTCTATTCCATTCTTTCTCATGATGGTTACTAAAGGGATAATGTAAATAGTAATTCCAATAATATCAACTATACCATTGTTGGCTAAAGTTGGTACCTTATTAATAGGAGTGAACAAAAAGTTGTGGATTGGTATTGAATGTTCATCCTCTAAATAAGATTCTATGGTTGAGTGTTGAAACTTGCAACAAAAAATATTGAAAATGACAATAAGAAGAGTCTTTTAATTTAATTTTCTCTTAATTAAATTAGAATAAAATTGTAATTCTACCTCACATGACAACTTGTGCATGTTAACTAAGTCAAGAAGACTTGGTTAGCTCAGTCAATTCGAGTTGAGGGTCAAACCAGAGGCATGTAGAGTTATCCCTAAGTTTTAGGGGGTCAAACTGCAGTTTATTTTGAGTTGTAATTATTTAACTTAATTATTTGAGTTAAAATCAGTTTAACTAGTTATGGCTGATGGAGGAACTAGTGAGAGGTCTAATGAATTAAATCTAATTTAATTCACATGCAATGACCTCTCCCTGCCCAGCAAGCCTCAGGACTTAGTCATCGGGCAGAGGGGAGTTGCACATAGCTCCCCTCCGCCCAGTGGCGAGGCCCCAAGGTCAGCTAGGTGGAGAAGTCGATTCCCAAAATCAACCTCCCTGCCGAGCTAGCTTCAGGGAGGATGAAATTATTTTTTTATTTTTTTATTTTTTACTTTTATAATTTAAATTTTCTTATTTAGTTTTTTATTCTTTTTAATTTTTTTTTAATTTTTATTTATTTTTTTAAAATTTTTTTATTTTTTAAATTTTTTTATAATTTTTTTAACTCGTTATTTTTTTTTAATAATTTATAATTTTTTTGTTTTTTAATTTTAAATGTTTTTTTTTAATAGTTTTAAGATGGTTTTTTTTTTATTATTATTATTTATATTTATCTTTTATTGTATTTTTTTTAATTATTTTTAAATAGTTTTTTTTTTAAATATGTTTTTTGTTTTTAATTTTTTTCAATTTTCTTGTTTCTGTTTTCTTTTTGTTTATCTCATCAATAGTTATTTATTTTTCATTTTTTTAAATTATTTTCTTAAATGATGTTGTTTTTAAATTTTTTCTTTTATTTTAAATTTAGTTTTTATGTTTTTGTTTTTAATTTTGATCTTTAGTTAATTTTGTTTTTTGTTTTTTCTAATTATTTATGTTTGATTTTTTTTTTCTCCCTTTTTTATATATTTTTATATTGTATTTTTTTTAGCATTGTTTTTTAATATTTTTATGTTAAAATATATATATTTTTATTTACTTGTTATTATATTTTTAAATTTTTTGTCTTTGTTTGCTTTTCATTTTTTCAATGCTTTTATATTCTCAATATATTTGATTGGATATATATGTCAAAATAGAAAATATGTAGAGGTAATAAGTCTAAGAGAACAATTTTTTTGTTGATGGTGTATTTTCTTAGTGGTCGATAGGATTTTTTTTTCATAATCTTTAATATGTTTATCAGATTAGATTTATTAAATTCAAAAGAAATATAATTTTAATATTAAATTATTACTATTATTAATAGTATATATGAAAATACAAATAAAATATATATATTTCTCAATAATGAGACAGGTTTTAAAAAACAATTTGCAAATTTCAAAATCTTAAAATTATTTAAAAATAAAATATTTACACAAATTTCCAAATATTTACACAAATTTGTTTTGTAAAGTTCTTCATTCATCATAACTTAAGTGTTTTCTATCCAATGATTTTAATACATTATATAAAAAAACATTATATTTAATAAATTGTTATTAATATGATAAACTTAAAGTAAAAATAAATTAATATAAATAAGTTGTCTTAGGCTAAGATTTGAAAAAAGATACACTTTTAGCCTTTAAAATTAAAATTACTCTTGGAATAATAAATTTTTCAGTTACTTCATTAAAAAAAAAAACCTTTAGCCATATAATTATTCCATAATTTCATAGTTCAAATATGTTAAAAACTTAATATTTTTGAATCCATGGTTGGAAACTTGTGAGAATATTAAGGTTTTTCTGAGCTGTGGTATTTTATCTTTAATGTTATGGTTAAAAAAAATTACAATTTTAGGGTTTTTTGGAGTCAAGATATTTTATCTTTAACAAGATGGACGAAAATTATTGGAAATTATAAGGCATTGAGACACGATATTTTAATCTTTAACATCATGTATCAAAATTGTTGAAACTTTACGATTATTCAAAGTCCTAATATTTTATCTTTAATTCCATTGTTAAAAAGTGTCAAAATTATGACCCGATTTCTTTTTGTTATTCCAAAATTAACACTTTTTGTTTTGAGGGTGTTTTTTCAATCCTTTTTTCAAGAAAAAAATTGGTTTTTAGCACAATTTAAAAAATATGTTGAAATTTAACCCTAAAAAAAGTGCGTTCTAGAATACACACTCTTTGTTTTTGGGGTGGTTTTTCATGTTTTTTGAGTTTTTTTGAGCTAGAGTTCTCGTTTTGAGGTAATAGTTCTTGTTTCATCAGTAACTTTGTTATGTTTCAAAATAGAAACAAATAGAAACAATTTTTGTCATTCATGGAAACAAATGGTTTCAACCTTCATACAGCAACAAAAACTAACATATTTATATAGAAATCATTACTCTCGAAAATTACACTGTGGTTACACATATAAGTCTTCAAATTCTAAATTAAGAATGCAAAAGTATGTTGGATCATTTAAATGCATGCTAGAACATTGAGAGTTTTGTAGATAGGAAAAAACTTGATAGATAATTCATATATACAAGTAGGCATGGGTGGAAGTAATTGATTGAGAGGTATGATTCCAGAAGGACCTGTTAACACCCTGTTGTGACCAGCAACAACCTCCCTTTTATTTAATATTAGTAATAATACTAAATAAATGGGGACCCTTAGTTAAAAAATCCAAAAAATCAATTAGGATTTGTTTTCCCTTTAGGATTTGCGCTATTTATAAATTGCAATGGTTTCATTTTGCGATATTGTGATTTTGCAACATTGCGATATTGCGATATTGCGCAGCAAATCGCAGATCGCAATGTCACAGATTCATGTAGGCGCGTTGTTCAAAGGCAATCTTCCCATATATCAATATATGTTATGTGCTTTAATGATTGGATTAAATGATTGGATTGGTAATTAATGGTAAATGAGATTTTGTTTTGATTAAAATTCATTTCACGTTAAAATAATATATTTCATCCGCCTTTGCATTTAAAACAATCTCATCACCTTTCTCATGCCATTACTCTCATTTAACTCGTAAAACGCAGGCACGAAGGAGCAAGCGTCTATACAAAGCTTTCACATAACATTATGGGTAAGAAGGAGAAGAGCTCGAATTCTGAAAACAGAGAAATGGCTTCACTATATGCAGACACCGCTTGCAATAAGGATGCCGGTATATCCACTTGGGAAGGAATGTATAATTTGCTGGAGGAAGAAAATCGTGTGGTATTAAAAGTTACGACTACAGCAGGTTCTAGTAATACGTCTGAAGCAACCCTCAAAGAACTGGCTTGTTCATTTCTGCATAGGATAGCGGCAAGGCCGAGGATTCTCCCGTATACGGACATGGTGAAATGGGTGCTGGACAGCACCGATATTTCAGACAGGCAATTTAGAACTCCATCTCAAGAGCTAATCGGGTCATTCACCACGGAAGACGTGGGGCTGATGTATAAGTTGCCGGAACCTCATGCGACTTATAATATGCAATTTACGGAAGAATTTGCCAGAGAACATACGAATTTGTCAGAATGCACATAGGAATGGACCAAAACAGATGAACAATTGAAGAAAAACAAACACGGGTGGACAGTACCAAAAAGGGATGTTTTAGACGCTGTTCACAAGTTCAAATATCCAAGTGGGCAATTTGACACAGTTTCTACCACAAGATAAGGTATGTAAGTTTGCCAAAATTATCCTCTATAGAGCTTTTAGAAGTTACTGAAGAAGCTGTTGGAGGTCAGAAGTTCTCAGGGAAACATAAAGCTCTTCTTGAGAAAAATCGGGAGTTGAAGAAACTTGAAATAACTGTAAGGAAAAATGAGGAAACATTGACCAAATTCAAGACACTTAATGCTGAGCAAGAAAAAGATGTGGAGCGTGATCGGTACAGAGAAAAACTACTGCGAAAGGTCAAATCTATAAAAAATAAACTACTTTGGCTGAAGTATGATATGAGAAAATGGCGAAGCAAAATCAAGATGAAATTGCAAAATTAATAACAGAGCGAAAAGCTCCAATAAAGGAAAATGCACAAAAGAGAAGGCAGCAGCAGAGGCGGCTACAGCGGAAAACACTCTTACGGATTGTGTAAATGATAATTTACACAAAGCTAATTTGATTTCAAAAACTGTTCCAGGATATCTCCCACAGGCACATCAACTGCAAACAGAATGGAGGCAAAAGGCAGAAGAAAGAGAAAAATCAATTCAAGGGCTGACAAGATTAAATTGGGACTCATACTGGGCGTACTTGGTAAAGCCACACAGTCAGAACAATGCGCTTAATTGTATCATTAATGCTACAGAGAAGATTGCGCCTACACTTGCCGACTCTGTCTTTTCAGGACAGTTGAATTCTGAAGTCGGTCAACCACATCTTCTCAAAACTATGCTAGATGCCTGCAAGTTTAAAGATCAAGTTCATAGATAGTTAGATTTAGTTTTAATTTTACTTTATTTTAGCCTAGGAAAAGGACAGTCATTGAACCGAATCCTTAATTTTTGTAATAGACTATTTTTAGATTTAGCTAAGTAGTATTTAAACCCTTCTCATGCATTTAGAGAAGGGTCTTGGATCTTAATATTTTTTGACTTGGAGATTACATTTCTGTACTCCACTGTCTTATACATTTTTAAAAAGGATCACATCTGGTGATTTTTATGCGGAATTATCTTTGAAGTGTTGCATTTCTGTACCTTGGAATTTGATTTTGCATCAGAGTTACTGGATTAGAGTATCAGATTTCATTTGAAAGTCTTCAAGATGAATAAGGTATTTCTATCTATTCACTGTTGATTTCTTTTTTCTTATGATATTCGCTTTAAAATTTGCTATCATTTATATATATATTTGGTTTTCACAACGTTTCTTTTTATATATCATTTCTGAGTATAATTGAAACGTTATCTTTCGTTAAGTATATATAGATGGTATACAATGATGAATGAAATATGCTAATACAACTCTGTTTAATTTCTTAAACAGAGTTATCTTTATTTGTTTCTGCATATTTCAATTTAAATAATAATACATTTTCATGGTTATTGTTAAATTGGAACAATCTTAAGTTGTATTCACATATAATTACCCGGGTTAATGTTAGAATTTCTTTATCAGTATTTAGTTTAAATTAGATAGTTTTATTTCGGTTAATTTAGTCCCATTTCCACCCATCCAAACCAATCCATTTAGTTATAAGGAAATTGGTCCTTTAAATCCAGTCAGAGCCACCATACCAAATGGAAAAGGAGCTGTCCTAAGGTCCCGACCGGGTGGTTTTCCCCAATGTTTGAAGCAAAGATTTTCTAGGCTTCAACATTTTTGGCGCTAGAAGGAGGGCCTGAGCTATGAATGGCAAGTAAATCTTTATCCACAAGCCATTCTGAGAGCAAAACACCCTCATCAACTTCTTCAATTTCTTCTGAAATACAAAATCCTATAGAAGAAATTGCGAAGAATATTCATACACCCACTACCAAAATCTCAAAACATTCAGACAATCAAAATCTTGAGTCTCCTGAAGTTCAAGATTTAATTCATAAATTGAAAGGATTCTCATTATCTTTAGAAGAGTCTGAAATATCTAAAGGTAGTGTAACCTCAAAATTTGTTTCTTCGAAACCTCTTACTAGGTTTCAAAGTGAAAAACTTGGTATTTCTCCGAAAGAATTCCCTTTACCTAGTAGAGTCAAGACAAGAAAAACTCAATCGGAATCAGTAAGTGATATAAGTTCAACATCTAATATTCAATCACCTGTTTCTGAAATCCCAACTCAACAAAGTACAATTGTTTCTACATCATCTCCTCAATCATCATCTGCTCAACCATCATCAATCTCAACATCATCTATTCCAACAACTTCTATTCAAACACCACCAGTTTCTACTACTCCTCCAATATTTGTTCCAATAATGGCTAGACCATGGGCTACTCCAGGGGCAGTCAACATGGCTGCACCTTTACATGATTTACCAGACAATCCTGGAAAATGGCTTCCAAAGTTTAGCCCAGATCTTAACATTCAAGCTGAAGAACATATCAATAACTTTATGTTGGCTATTAATTTGAATGGAGTCACACATGAAGATGTTGTAGTTAGACTATTCCCTTATACTCTTCAAGGAGCAGCAGGATCATGGTACTTTTCATTACCTTCGGGATCCATAACAAGTTGGGCCATTTTTGCAGATCATTTTTTAACCAAATTTGGAGATGATAGATCAATAGCTACTTTAATCAATGATCTCTCAAATTTGAAAGCAGAACCCAAGGAACCCATTAAAGAATTCAACGCTAGATTCAACAAACTCTTGAACAAAATTCACACAGATTCAAGGCCTAGTGAACAAGTCAGAATTGAAAGGTACATAACTGCCTTACCCTCAAACATAGCAATTATTGTAGATAGAGCTGCAAAACCTACATTAGCTGAGAATATGAAAGAGGCTATTGCAGTAGAAAAACGAATTATTTCTCTAGAAAAGAAAAATGCTATTGAGGAAAGGAAATCAAAGAAAGTCAGCTTCAAAGATGATTCAAAGAAAAAGGCCAAAGACCCATACGACATGGAAGGTTTACAAAAAGTTCTTAAAACCATGTCAAATGAAATGGTTGAAATTAAAAAACAAGAAGCTGAAACTTCTACTAAAAAACCATTCCGAAATTTCAGAAGAAACCAAGTTGAATCTAAACCTCCTAATGCAATCTCTAATGCAGAATCAAAAGAAGAGGAAGAAGAAGAAGATACATCTCTAGTATCAGATGAGGAAGATGAGAATGAAGAAATAGCTGAATTTCATGGAATGTGGGATTTTATTCTCCCTAATTCTGATAGTGAGGTAGAACAAGAAGTTATGCCTGTAAGCACTAGGAGTAAATCTACATCGGAGCCTGTACAAACAGCTCCTAAAAAGAAAATTACAACTCCAAGTACCAAAGACAAATCCCCCGTAAATAAATCTTCTCCATTACCTACTCAAAATCAGCCATCTTCTTCTAATCCTCCTACATCAAAAACAAAGACTTTAGTGGTGTCAAATCCTATGGAATATAACATTGTTGAAGACATGAAAAAGATTAAAGCCAAAATTTCCTTACATGAACTCAGCAAACTAAAACACCAGCAGAAGTTTCTATTGAAATAATTAAACGCTACACCAATTGCACCTTTTACCAAGTGGTGTAGTTGCAAAAGTAGCTAGAGGAGCTGGTAAGCCACCAGATAAGGTAGATGCTACTGATACAGTGCTCATTGGAGAAAAATCAAATTCTCAAACTCCTCCTTTTCTTTTGACTTATGAAATGTACAATAAGAATCTGCATAATTGTTTAATTGATTCTAGAGCCTCCTCCAATATAGTGCCTACTTCTGTCTGTGCCAAATTGAATATCGAACCACAGAAGTCAGTAGTTCATATTGTTCAATTAGATTGCTCTAAAGTTCAAGTTGTAGGAGAAATCAATTCAGTTACTATCAGATTAGCTTTTGATCCTAGGATTGTCCAAAGAATTGATATTTTGATTGCTGATATTCTTGAATTCTATGGATTAATCTTAAGCAGGGACTGGTCTGCGAAACTTAATGGTTATATCTCAACTGATTATTCACATATGTGGCTTCCCTAAAAAGGGAAACCAAATCAAATCAAAATTGAACGAGAAAAACATATGACACACACTATCACTAAATTCGAACAACCTAATGAGCCTGTGGCATTCAACAACAATATTCTTGGAGGCTATTCTGCTGAATCATTTCTGGGAAACTTCGAAGCACCTCAATCACCTTTTTCTGTAAATACTTTTGTTTCTCAAATAGAAAATTTTTCACAATTTGATTCTTCCAGAATTGTAAATATCTCTTGATGTAATTGTAGATAAGCCAATAAATAAATCTTTATTTTGGTCGTTATATTTTGATGGATCAAAGTCTAGTGATGGAGCTGGAGCTGGATGCATCTTAATTGATCCAGATGGAGAGAAAACCATGCTGTCATGTAGGTTAGAATTTGAGTGTACTAATAATACCGCAGAATATGAAGCCTTGGTTCAAGGACTTTATAAAGCTATAGGGTTAGATGTTAAATACTTGAAAGTCTTTGGTGATTCCGAAATTGTCATAAAACAAGTCAGGAATACTATTCATTGCCTTTTAGGACATCTTAAACACTATCAAACCCTAGTACAAGATCTCACCACTCATTTTTTAGCATTCAATATTTCTCCTATTCCTAGGAATCATAATACATCAGCTGACTTGTTAGCTAATGTTGCATCTAAACTCCTACCTGCTGAAGATTGCAGTCCTGATAGGTTTTCTGTAGAATTGATTTTTCGTCCATCTGTCCCAGATAATGTTACAAATTGGAGAGTATTCTATCATGATCAAGATATTCTAAATTTCATGACTTCAGAGAAATCATATGATGAGCAAATTATTGACGAAGATGATCATGATTTACAAATTGCTTCAAAAGGTAATGAAAATCCCATTCCAAAATCTGTTGTTAAATTAGAGGATTTATATGACATTAAAGATAGATTCAAGAAAGTCACTAATGCTAAACTTCAAAGTTCCACTTTGAAGTTTGAATTAGTAAATCTTGGTTCTGATTCTAAACCTCAAAATGTTAACTTAGGACTCAATTTAACACCAGAGGAAAGGAATGCGTTCATTAAACTTTTGAACAAGTATAAAAACGTTTTTGCTTGGAATTATGATGATTTAAAAACGTATGATACTTCGATTATTCAACATACAATTCCAATGCTTCCTGATATTAAACCTGTTCAACAGAAGTTGAGAAAGATCCATCCAAATCTTGAAAGTCAAATCAAATCAGAACTTAATAAACTTTTAAAAGCCAAAATCATTTTTCCGGTCAGGCACTCCAATTGGGTTTCCAATATGGTACCTGTAAGGAAGAAGAATGGTGATATAAGAATCTGTATTGATTTCAGAAATTTAAACAAGACATGTTTAAAAGACAATTTCCCATTGCCAACCATGGAACAAATACTTCAAAAGGTAGCTGGTTCTGAACTTATGTCCTTTCTCGATGGATTTTCAGGCTATAATCAAGTTTTAGTTCATCCAAATGACTGATTGAAAACAACTTTCAGAACAAAATGGGGAACTTATGCTTATCAGAAAATGCCTTTTGGTCTAATAAATGCAGGAGCAACTTTTCAAAGAGCCATGGACATAGCATTTAAAGGTCTGATCAATAAATCATTTGTTGTCTATCTTGATGATATAACGGTATTTTCAAAAAGAGAACCAATCATCTACATGATCTAAAGAAAATATTTGAAAGATGTAGAAGGTTTGGTATTTCCTTAAATCCAAAGAAATCTTTCTTTGCTTTGGATGAAGGAAAACTCTTAGGATTTGTTGTGTCAAAAGATGGTATATATATTGATCCAGACAGAGTGAAAGAAATTTCTAATATTTCTTTACCGCATAACAAAAAATCCATGCAATCATTTATTGGACAGATCAATTTTGTTAAAAGATTCATTCCTGATTTTTCTTTTATTGTTTTACCTATGCAAAATATGATAAAGAAGAATTCAGTATTAAAATGGGGGCATAAAGAGAAAGAAGTCTTTGAGGCAATCAAACAAGCGATCATTAATGCACCAGCATTGAATACCCCGAATTTTTCTAAAGATTTTACTTTGTATACTCTGGCCACCGAAACATCATATGCAGCTGTTTTAACACAACTCAATGATCAAGAAATCGAAGCACCAATTTCTTTCTTTAGCTCAAATCTGCAAGGAGCTGAGCTTAATTATTACAATGTTGAAAAATAAGCCTTTGCTGTGTTTACATCAATCAAACATTCAGACCTTTTCTCTTGAAAACACATACAAAAATCATTGTCCCATTCTCTGCAGTGAGGAAATTATTAATTCAAAAAGAAGTAGGAGAAAAGAGAGCTAACTGGGTAACAGCCTTGCAAGAATGTGATATTGATATTAAACCAGCTAAGATTGTTAGAGGACAAGGTTTTTGCAGATTATTGGCAGGAGCTCATAACATACCAGAAAATCAAGATTCAAATCAAGATATTCAAGTAAGTCAGATAAGTGTTACAGATTCTGAATCTCAGTATGCCGATCTTATCTATTACTTGAAAAATGGGTATGCTCCTTCTAATCTCAGTTATAAGAGTAAACGCGCTTTAAGGTTAAAGGCTATTAAATATGAGATCATTGATAATGTGTTATTTAGGAAAAATTATGATTCAATTTTATTAAGATGCCTTGAAAAGACTGAAGCTGAAAAGGTTTTGCAGGAATTGCATGATGGACCAGCAGGAGGCCATTTTGGAGGTGATACCACAGCTCACAAAATAATTCGTGCTGGTTATTACTGGCCTACCCTTTTTAAAGATACGCATGATTACGTAAGGAAGTGCCAAATTTGTCAAACTGCAAGTGGAAGACAAAGAAAACCAGCTTTTCCTTTGCAACCAGTGACTATTGAGCAACCATTCGAACAATGGGGGCTTGACATTATTGGTGAGATAGTACCTCATTCTTCCAAACAGCACAAGTACATCCTTACTGCAACTGATTACTTTACAAAATGGGTAGAAGCAATCTCGTTGAAGGTAGCCAATTCTGATGCAATTATTGATTTCATACATCAATTCATCATAACCAGGTTTGGTGTACCTAACGCTCTAGTCTTTGATAATGCATCTTACTTCTCTGGAAATAGTTTAATAGAATTTGCAGTCAAAAGAGGTTTTAAATTAAAATATTTAGCAAATTATTATCCACAAGGTAAAGGTTTGGCTGAATCCACTAACAAAAATCTTATCAAAATCATTAAAAGGACCATTGATCAAAATCAAAAGAATTCGCACAAGTCTTTAATCTTTGCATTATGGGCTGATCGTATCACTGAAAAAGCTTCAATAGGGACTTCACCTTTCAATTTAGTTTATGGAAAAGAAGCTGTGATACCATCAAATTTAACTCTTCCATCATTAGCCCTAGTGCAATTTATTGAAGAAAATCCTTCTTCATCCATTCAATTCAGATATGATCAAATCCTTAAACTAGAAGAAGATAGAGATAAAGCAAAAATTATTCATGAAAAACATCAACAGCTTGTAAAATCTTCTTTTGATGCAAGTTCTACCGGCTCAAAAATTTTGTCAATTGGCGATCTTGTTCTGAAATGGGATAAACACACGAAGAAAAAGGTAAACATACCAAGTTTTAGAAAATGTGGCTTGGACCATTTCAGATCGTTGAGAAGATAGGCTCAAATACATTCATACTCCAAGATCTAACAGGTAAGAGAGAATCTCTTCCTGTAAATGGGCTTATCTTGAAGAAATTATTTTCATAAGGAGGTAACCCCTTCTTAAACTGTACATATTCCTTTCTGCAGAGTTTTGATTTGTTTTTTGCAAATAAAGGTTGTTAATGAGTCTCTAATTGACTGTTTACTATTTAAGAAAATTTCTTCGGAAAAATATTATAAATATTTATTTTGTGTAAATAAATTTTTTTAGAGTAATGATCACAGTTTTTGGATAGTTTAAAATAAGATGTTAAACTTTGAAAGATTATTTCAATCATTTGCATGATCTTTTGAAAACTTAAGGAGAATGTAAATCATCATAAGTTTATTAAGCAGAGAAAGGTTATCTATAAAAGTAAAGATTTTTCAAAGTTTTGGAACTCAAAAAACTCTGAAAATTGTCATCCATTGATTCTTAAGGATAAAACTATTTCACCCCATCCATTTAAGTTGTGATTTTTTAGAATGTAATTCTAAGAAATTTGGAAATTTAAAGAGATAAGAGGTCTCATTATGAGCCGACTTACCATGTTCATAAGGAGTAATAAAGCTGACATTACCAATACTGCATACCAAAACAGGGTAATGGCTTATAAATATAAGACAAGGGGTCTCATCACGAGCCAGCTTGTTCAGTTTAATTATAACTAGTGAATGACATTGTTATTAACTGGCTACCAAACTAGAACAATGGCTCTTAAAATAAAAAATAAGTAAAAGACAAAAACATGAGATAATAAGTCTTATGAATTTATCTTTTAAAAAGTCATAATTTTAGTTGGATGGGACAATGAATGGTTAATGGTTTAAAGGTAACCCTGTCGAGACTATGAAGGTTTGCTGGCAGCAGAGGCAATACCTATGGCAATAGAGTATATTATAAAACCAAAACTTGGAGAAATCCACTTACTTCATTATTAACACCAATCAAAGCTTGAGATAACCCAAAAATGTTTTTATTCTTAAGGAATTAGAAAGAAATTGTGAATGATTTTTTATTTCTTTTTCATAGTTACATTTTATTTGAATTATCCTAAGGTAGTTTTCATTATCTTTAAAAATATTTACCTACTAAAGATATAGTGTTCATTTTATTTTTTCAGAGATAACTATTTCTTTCAGTGAATCGCCAATTGTTGTGACCAGCAACAACCCCCCTTTTATTTAATATTAGTAATAATACTAAATAAATGGGGACCCTTAGTTAAAAAATCCAAAAAATCAATTAGGATTTGTTTTCCCTTTCGAATAAAACTTTCTATCATAAACTTAGAGAAATACCTTAGAAAGAACATTAAGAAACACTTAAGTTTATGATAGGTTACAATAAAATTGTTCTTTAAACAAAATAGCGCATCCATCGCAAAATGGTATATATCTTTTATAAAACTGAAAATGCGATTTTGCGATTTTGCAATAATGCGATCCCAAAAAGCCTATACAATAAACATATTGGTCACAGATCGCATAGCGCAGAAAACAGAAATGTTAAACAAATACCTTTTGCGCTATTTACAATTTTGCACTTTTGCGAGATTCGTGATGTGCGCTTTTGCGCTATTGCGCAATTTGCGCTTTTGCGCTATTTATAAATTGCAATGGTTTGATTTTGCGATATTGCGATTTTGCGACATTGCGATATTGCGATATTGCGCAGCAAATCGCAGATCGCAATGTCGCAGATTCATGTAGGCGCGTTGTTCAAAGGCAATCTTCCCATATATCAATATCTGTTATGCGCTTTAATGATTGGATTAAATTATTGGATTGGCAATTAATGGTAAATGAGATTTTGTTTTGATTAAAATTCATTTCAAGTTAAAATAATATATTTCATCTGCCTTTGCATTTAAAACAGTCTCATCACCTTTCTCATGCCATTACTCTCATTTAACTCGTAAAACGCAGGCATGAAGGAGCAAACGTCTATACAAAGCTTTCACAGAACATTATGGGTAAGAAGGAGAAGAGCTCGAATTCTGAAAACAGAGAAATGGCTTCACTATATGCAGACACCGCTTGCAATAAGGATGCTGGTATATCCACTTGGGAAGGAATGTATAATTTGCTGGAAGAAGAAAATCCTGTGGTATTAAAAGTTACGGCTACAGCAGGTTCTAGTAATACGTCTGAAGCAACCCTCAAAGAACTGGCTTGTACATTTCTGCATAGGATAGCGGCAAGGCCGAGGATTCTCCCATATACGGACATGGTGAAATGGGTGTTGGACAGCACCAATATTTCAGACAGGAAATTTAGAACTCCATCTCAAGAGCTAATCGGGTCATTCACCACGGAAGATGTGAGGCTGATGTATAAGTTGTCGGAACCTCATGCGCCTTATAATAAGCAATTTATGGAAGAATTTGCCAGAGAACATGCGAATTTGTCAGAATGCACACAGGAATGGACCAAAAGAGATGAACCATTGAAGAAAAACAAACACGGGTGGACAGTACCAAAAAAGGATGTTTTAGACGCTGTTCACAAGTTCAAATATCCAAGTGGGAAATTTGACACAGTTTCTACCACAAGATAAGGTATGTAAGTTTGCCAAAATTATCCTCTATAGAGCTTTTAGAAGTTACTGAAGAAGCTGTTGGAGGTCAAGAGTTCTCAGAGAAACATAAAGCTCTTCTTGAGAAAAGTCGGGAGTCGAAGAGACTTGAAATAATTGTAAGACAAAATGAGGAAACATTGACCAAATTCAAGACACTTAATGCTGAGCAAGGAAAAAGATGTGGAGCGTGTTCGGCATAGAGAAAAACTACTGCGAAAGGTCAAATTGATAAAAAAGAAACTACTTTGGCTAAAGTATGATATGAGAAAATGGTGAAGCAAAATCAAGATGAAATTGCAAAATTAATAATAGAGCAAAAAGCTCCAATAAAGGAAAATGCACAAAGAGAAGGCAGTAGAGGAGGCGGCTACAGCTGCAAACACTCTTACTGATTGTGTAAATGACAATTTACACAAAGCTAATTTGATTCCAGAAACTGTTCCAGGATATCTCCCACAGGCACATCAACTGCAAATAGAATGGAGGCAAAAGGCAGAAGAAAGAGCAAAATCAATCCAAGGGCTGACAAGATTGAATTGGGACTCATATTGGATGTACTTAGTGAAGCCACACAGTCAGCACAGTGCGCTTAATTGTATCATCAATGCTACAGAGAAGATTGCGCCTACGCTTGCCGACTCTGTCTTTTCAGGACAGTTGAATTCTGAAGTCGGTCAACCACATCTTCTCAAAACTATGCTAGATGTCTGCAAGTTTAAAGATCAAGTTCATAGATAGTTAGATTTAGTTTTAATTTTACTGTATTTTAGCCTAGGAAAAGGACGGTCATTGAACCGAATCCTTAATTTTTGTAATAGTCTATTTTTAGATTTAGCTAAGTAGTATTTAAACCCTTCTCATGCATTTAGAGAAGGTTCTTGGATCTTAATATTTTTTGACTTGGAGATTACATTTCTGTACTCCACTGTCTTATATATTTTTAAAAAGGATCACATCTGGTGATTTTTATGTGGAATTATCTTTGAAGTGTTGCATTTCTGTACCTTGGAATTTGATTTTGCATCAGAGTTACTGGATTAGAGTATCATATTTCATTTGAAAGTCTTCAAGATGAATAAGGTATTTCTATCTATTCACTGTTGATTTCTTTTGTCTTATGATATTCGCTTTAAAATTTGATATCATTTATATATATATTTGGTTTTCACAACGTTTCTTTTTATATATCATTTCTGAGTATAATTGAAACTTTATCTTTCATAAGTATATATAGATGGTATACAATGATGAATGCAATATGCTAATACAACTCTGTTTAATTGCTTAAACAGAGTTATCTTTATTTTTTTCTGCACATTTCAATTTAAAATACATTTTCATGGTTATTGTTAAATTGGAACAATCTTAAGTTGTATTCACATATAATTACCCGGGTTAGTGTTAGAATTTCTTTATCAGTATTTAGTTTAAATCAGATAGTTTTATTTCAGTTAATTTAGTCCCATTTCCACTCATCCAAACCAATCCATTTAGTTATAAGAAAACTGGTCCTTTAAATCCAGTCGGAGCCACCATACCAAACGGAAAAGGAGCTGTCCTAAGGTCCCGACCGGGTGGTTTTCCCCAATGTTTGAAGCAGAGATTTTCAAGGCTTCAACACACCCACAAAATTTGTTGTTTCATTATATGGAAGGAAGGTGATTTCCTCAATCCAACTATGGCTTATATAATCTAACTACAATGATTTCTTCATTAAACAAAAAAAATGTATTTAAGCCTATGATATGTAAGCACCAAAAAAACCCAACTATGTAATATATTCCAAAGAGGAGGGATGAATCCTTTTTAAATCCACCAAGTTCAAGATTGTATATATATAAGTGCACGAAGGAACAACAATAGAGAACCCATGCGAATATTCCTCTTACGTTTTTATCAACCATAGGATATACTTTAGCTCACAATCCGTTTTATTTGTTAAGGCCCCTTTCAATAGCTTGTGTTTGTGGGCACAAGCACACTCTCGGAACGTCAGACCCCAACCTTTTAATTCAAATACACATGTAAGCACCAACGAATGGGATTGATTGAGTTTTGTGACTTCAAAACATGTCGATTTCAGAAAAATTTACTGTGGCATCATATGGCAGGAAGACAATCCTCTCAACCTATCTATGGATTATATAATCCAAGTCAAAGGGTTTCTTCATTAAATAAAAACCACCAGATTCAAGTTTGAGTTATATAATCACCACACGACCCAATTATATAATGTATTTCAAATGTGAGGGACGCGTCCTTTTTAAAAATCACCATGTTTAATCCCATATATATATATATATATATATATATATATATATATATATATATATATATATATATATATATGCACGCAGAGGGGTTTCAATAAAGAACCCAAGAGAAAATTCATCTTACTTTTGTGTTAATTGTAGCCTAAACTTTAGGTTACAATCCAAATTATTTTTCAAACTCCCTTTCAATAACGGTTGTCTCTGTGGTTATAGACATAATATATGAACCCTAGACCACTACCTTTTTATGTTGTACATGCTTTCAAAACTCGTAGGAAAAAAACTCTAGGGGACGAAGATTCCTCTCTACCAATTGCTCAACTGTCTTCTGTTTACATCAACTGACAACCCAAGTCCCCAAACCACAAGGTTTTTAAACCGAGTCACTTATGCCTTGTTTCAAAATTTCCAGGGTAAAATCTTCTCGGGAAGAGATATTTCCTTCTTTCTCTACCAATGTACTCATTATCCCAGTGTTTCTACAATCTGTCAAATCCTTCCTTCGCAGATCACCCTAACGCTTAAAGGTACATGTCAATCCAGTATTTTAAATGAATGTGACCTTGGTGCCTTAAAATTCCATGTGATCCCAATGTTTAAAAGGACATCCTTGTTTGGAAACTCCAAGGGGAGATTATTTTGAGAAATTTGTACCTTGATGGAAATATTCCAAAAAAACTTTGGATTTGTTCCACGATCGCCATTAATTAATGAACTTCCGTCGTTTTCAAAGGAAATCTAAGTCTCGAGTTTAATTTGTTCTTAGTGTAGAGTTGCAATATTTAACAAAACAACCCAATGTGCATTCAATCATTCCTACAAAATTTGTGCAACACCTTTGTAACACTTGCAATAGATTCATGATCCTCCTTATCAAGATGCCTCCCAATATTTGGATTAATGATCACACAATTCTATCAAAGATCAAAAATCATCATCGTTACAACTTATAAAGGAAATTTTTGGTCCTATTCAAAGGATTTGCAACTTTATACACTCCATTCCTGCACATATCGTCGAATTTCTCTCTCTTTTGAGCTTTAATCTGGCCCAACCTACATCAACCTCGTGTTCAATGCAAATTACAAAAAAACACAAACAAAGGGTATTTTCAATAATGAACAAGTTTTTTAGAATTACTTAATCATTTGAACTAGAGTGCTCTCTTATTAACAAATAATTTCCATAATCCCATTTTGGCCCTTTTGATCATACTTGGCATTCACACTTAATGTTCTCTACACGCCTCTCCAATCTCTCCCTATGTTTTGTAGATGCCCTTGGACTTACAAATTATACAAAAGGAGCCCGAACTAGAATTAGTTCAGATACAATATTCTCTTAACTAATAATCCCGAGGTCCACAATACTCGAGATATCACTTTAGGATCCCTCTAAATCCTAAAAACTCTCAACATCTAGTGTCATAGGCATATTTAATTAAACCCATTACAATAATATAATATTGATATGATTTGCTAAAAACATAGAAAATTGAGTCAATTAATATGTTCTAGATCTACAGAATCCTTGAGAGATCACTTTAGGATGTCTCCAAATCATCACAACTCTCAATATTCATTACCATAGGGAAATCTAATTACACACTAATTATAATAATATAATACTTTCTAGAATTTCCTTAAAAAATAAAAATTCACAAATAAATAATAATTAGAGAATCAAATCCCTTAGTAAATGAAAGACCCATAGGTCCAGTCAAAAGTTCTTCTTTGAATTTGTAGATAAGATGCTTCTACATTACCTAATATACAAGGTGTAAAAGACAATCTTTCGATTGCTAGTGGCAAAAATGCTTTGGGTATTGATTTACACAAATTGGCATGATATGGTATTGTTGCATGTGTAACCACAATATAATTATGATGTATTGTTACACAATATAATTATGATGTATTAAACTCTATATAGATTAGAGTTACTTTATATATAAAATATATATTAATAATTTTAAAAAATATTTTTTTATGATTTTTAATATTATATTATTATGTCATATTATTTTATTAGTATTTAATTTTTTATTTTTATTGAGAATTTTTTCTATATTTTATGAATTGATATTAGTATTTAAATTTTTATTTTTAATGGGAATTTTTTCTCTATTTTATATTTGTTGGTGTAATAGAAGTTATGATGTATAAATGGCTTAAAATTTGTTTCTGCTTGTTATTTTATTAGTATTTACTTTATTATTTCTTCTAAATTAGTTTGGTAAAACTGATTATAATGACATTGCAACTCATTGGTAATCAAATATCACTTGGCATTCCACATTATTTTTGTTGTGTATTTTAATTTATCCTCTTTAAAAAAATATTATTTTTCATTTAGATATATTGACAAAAATATTTATATATTTTAAAAAAGAATTAGCTAATGAAAAGTATCTCATAGTAATCTTAAATGCACAATTTAAAAGGCAATAATGAACAATTCAAGGTTAAAAAAAATTCATGTGAATGAAAATATCTCTCTATGACTATTGAAAATACAAAACAACATAGCTTCAATCATTACAAGAAGTTTACACTAGCAATTGCACCATATGTTGCAAAGGAAACGTTGTAAAGCAGTAACATAGGAAAGAGTAGTATAGAGGAAATGCTCTCACATGAATCACATGCAGGTAGGAATGAGTAGTATAGAGGAAATGCTCCCACATGAATCATGTGGGATAGCTATAATGTGTGTGGTGATGAGGAATGCCAATGAGAATTTGGTTGATAATAAGTTTGAAGCTATGTTTGAGCCCTGAGACTGAGCCAGGAGAAAATAATAATCAATCAGGTAAACAAAAAAAAGAACCCCTACAAGGATTTGCAGGGACTTCTGGAAAAAAAAATAGAAGTATGCCTATCAGAATCTACAGGAACCACTATTAACACTGAAAACATAAGAGGAATGCCCATCAGGATCGAAACGTTGCTTCCTCCGTCCCAGTCCCATGATTACTGATCCATGGAACATATAGATAAATTTGTATTAAGCCAATTCCATGTATTTACAAAATAAATCTCTGTAAAATTAACAAATATATTTCTAATTGGACATAAATTTGTATTAAGCCAATTCCATCCATTTACAGAATAGCTCTCTGTAAAATTAATAGAGGAAATTACATTAGTAAACTATATATATAATCATTTAATATGAGAAAGATTCTAGTTCACCTCAAAATTTTCTTACATGAAATAGAATAATAATGGAATCCTCAGCAAACCCCTTTAATTTGAAAGATTAAAACTAAAACATGCATAAAGTAAATTTTTATTAGAACTATAACTGCTAATTTTGAACTGAAAATTAGTTACCATAGTTACACAGTTTACGAAAAATACAAATATTAATATAAATAATACTATTGTAAGCATGAGAAAATTTACAAAGATATTGCAGTCTCTCTTGACAATTTGAAATAACAACATACACAGACAAATGTAAAAAGAGGTATTTTCAAACGTAGGTCCTGTTGAATGGTTCTCTCCAAATTCGTTCGTACTTTTTTCCTTTGACAAAACCAACTGTTCAATTTCTAAATTTTCTTTTCATATAAATAAACAACATAGATGTATTGGTAAATAAAATTCTCATTAAATTGATGGATATTATATAATAAATGTATATATACACATTAAATTTGAAGTTATTAATTCAAGGGTGGCTTATAATACCCATTAAATTTAACCACTAATTTCAGCGCAGTGGGATAACGGGCACCCAAAAAGCATTCTGGCGCACTCTAAAGACTAGGGTAATGGTCATTCAAATTGTTATTCATTTTGAAGGGATGATTTTATCTTGTAGCAGTGGTATTAATGAACCAAATTTATAATCCCCTAATTTTGATATAAATGTTTACGTCATCTTTAAACAGTGGTTACAAGTTCGCGGTGTAAACCATATCTGAGATCCTGACATCAACATTTTGTGAGCAGATTTTTAAAATTAGTTGCGAACTTGCAAGGAATATCACATGCCATTCAAAGATCTCCACTGAAGCATTTAGTGCGCAGATTTTAAAATGTAGTAGCGATCTTGCTGGGAGTATCCAAAAAAGTGATCACGATTTGAAATAATTGCGTCTGTTTGGATGTAAGGAAAGGGTATCGCCCATTTGTGTAGTACTTTTCTTTTGATTTAACAATTTTAGAATGAGACAAATCTTGAAACAAAATTATAAAACGTATGGAAATTTATTTGGTGAAGCTTCAGTCTATGTTTGTGTAATACTTTTCTTTTGATTTAACAATGTAGAATGGGACAAAATTATGAAATGTTTTAAAGTTGATCTGAAGCTCAAAGTATCGTTGAAAATGTGACCACCTTTAGCCGTTTTATAATTTCAGTGACTCTTTCGTGGCTATCAGAGCTTGTGTCTGTCAGTGAAATGCCACATTTCCGCCCCACTATACTTCAGCCGTTTTAAACTTTGAATAACAATATACAATTATTTTATCGAAATTAGGTGGATTAGATGACCTTGAGGTAAGTGGTGGTGGTAGCCAAGGATCCTCATAGAGAGTGGAGAGCATCTAGGTCATGTTGTTTCGTGTTCTCATTTACTCTAAATTCATTTACAGAATGTCGTGGTCTACTTGTTCCAATTAGGTTGTAAGTTCATTTTTCTACATTTTTTTTTTCAGAAAATTTTTGATGAAATCTCGTTGAAATTTTAGATTTTTTTTGGAATTATAAGGTTAAGTTATAAATTCTATCAATTTCACAATTTAAGTGACTAAAATACCTTCAAAGAAACCCAGATTTGATGGCCTCCGCAGCTACCGAGAATGCTCCTGAGGAAGTAGTTGTTGTAGTCATCGAGGAAGTTGTTACGGCAGCACCTGAAACAAAGGGCGAGGAGCCCAAGGCCGCTAGGAAGGCGAAGGCTCCCAAGGAAAAGAAACCCAAGGCTTCCAAGGGTTCGAAGGCTGCCCCGACACATCCTCCATACTTTCAGATGATCAAAGAGGCGATTTCTGCCTTGAAGGAGAAGGGAGGTTCAAGTCCCAGGGCTATTGTTAAATACATGGAAAAGAAGCATAAGGCAGTTCTACATGGAAAAGAAGCATAAGGCGGTTCTGCCCCCTAACTACAAGAAGATGCTCGCCATACAAATAAAGAAACTCGTATTGGTCGGCAAGCTTACCAAGGTGAAATATTCTTTCAAGCTTGCCGAGGCAGAAGCCCAAGGCTGCCAAGGGTTCGAAGGCTGCCCCGGCACATCGTCCATAATTTCAGATGATCAAAGAGGCGATTTCTGCCTTGAAGGAGAAGGGAGGTTCAAGTCCCAGGGCTATTGCTAAATACATGGAAGAGAAGCATAAGGCGGTTCTGCCCCCTAACTACAAGAAGATGCTCGTCGTACAGATAAAGAAACTCGTATTGGCTGGCAAGCTTACCAAGGTGAAAGCTTCTTTCAAGCTTGCTAAGGCAGCCAAGAAGGCTCCTGCAAAGAAGCCTGTCGAGAATACTGTGAAGCCTAAAGCTAAAATTATTTCCAAGACTAAGGCTACCCCCAAATCTGCCAAACCTGCAACAAAACCTAAGGCAGTTAAGAAGGTCGCGAATGCTCCTGCTGCAAGTAAGACCGTTGCTGCCAAGCCAGGCAAGGTTGCTAAACCAGCTGCCCCAGCAAAGAAGCCAGCTGCAAAGAAGCTCACTCCTGCTAAGAAGCCTGCTGCTGCCAAGCCAGTGATGGCCAAGAAGCCTAAGTCAATCAAGTCTGCTAAGGCTCTTGCAAAGGAAAAACCCGCAGCCAAGGCTCCTACAGCAAAGAAGGCCAAGAAGGCCTAATTTTGTAATAAATCTGTTGAAAAAGAAACCCAGATTTCGTAAACACTCCCAGGAATTCTCCCGTCCATTACTGTAACATGTCGTCGATGTTGATTCCTCATGAACTTGCAAATAGTTAGATTTAAGTTAAGGAAAGAGAAACAAAATACATGGATTAGTATAAAAATAAAATGCACAGGGTTTAATTTAATCTGGGAAATGAAAATAGAAAAATAAATTGTATGAAATTACCTTCAAAGAAACCCAGATTTGATGGCCTCCGCAACTGCCGAGAATGCTCCTGAGGAAGTAGTTGTTGTAGTCACCAAGGAATTTGTTACGACGGCACCTGAAAAAAAGGGAGAGGAGCCCAAGGCCGCTAAGAAGTCGAAAGCTCCCAAGGAAAAGAAGCCCAAGGCTACCAAGGGTTTGAAGGCTGCCCCAGCACATCCTCCATACTTTCAGATGATCAAAGAGGCGATTTCTACTTTGAAGGAGAAGAGAGGTTCAAGTCCCAAGGCTATTGCTAAATACATGGAAGAGAAGCATAAGGCGGTTCTGCCCCCTAACTACAAGAAGATGCTCGTCGTACAGATAAAGAAACTCGTATTGGCTGGCAAGCTTACCAAGGTGTAACTTTCTTTCAAGCTTGCCGAGGCAGAAGCCCAAGGCTGCCAAGGTTTCGAAGGCTGCCCCAGCACATCCTCCATACTTTTAGATGATCATAGAGGCGATTTCTGCCTTGAAGGAGAAGGGAGCTCCAAGTCCCAAGGCTATTGCTAAATACATGGAAGAGAAGCATAAGGCAGTTCTGCCTCCTAACTACAACAAGATGCTCGCCGTACAGATAAAGAAACTCGTATTGGCCGACAAGCTTACCAAGGTGAAAGCTTCTTTCAAGCTTTCCAAGGCAGCCAAGAAGGCTCCTGCAAAGAAGCCTGTCAAAAAGACTGTGAAGCCTAAAGCTAAAACTGTTTCCAAGACTAAGGCTGCCCCCAAATCTGCCAAACCTGCAACGAAACCTAAGGCAGTTAAGAAGGTCGTGAAGCCTCCTGCTGCAAGTAAGACTGCTGCTGCCAAGCCAGCCAAGGCTGCTAAACCAGCTGCCCCAGCAAAGAAGCCAGCTGCGAAGAAGGCCACTCCTGCTAAGAAGCCTAAAAATGTAACTGATTAAAAATGTAACAATTTTTAATCTTAAGGTAGAGATGATTTGAATTGTCTAACATTAAAATAAAAAGCTCATAATGGTACACATCGCAATTTAGGAAAGTTGTTTTCAAATAAGTACGCTTTACAGCATAATAACATAAATTTAGCAGAGATGAGCAGACACAACCATAATCTTAAAACCTCGGACCCTGACCATTTTCTATTGTGCGTGTTTCCAAAATGATCGGGGCGATAGAGATTCTCCTCTATCAACTGCTAGACTGTCTTTCGTTTACCACAAATGACAAACCCCTGACCCAGGACCTCAGTTATTTTAAACCAATTCACTTACGCCTCGTTGCAAAACTTCTAAGGTATCAACATGAAAAAAGCGTATTTGTAACAATGAACACGACACCTGTTAAAATTGCTCAATCATTCGAATTAGAGTGCTCTGTTGTTAACAAACACTTTCCATAAGCACATGTTAGCCTTATATATATATATATATATATATATATATATATATATATATATATATATATATATATAGATATATATTGGCATCGCTACATTAGAAACGAAAAGTGCAGAAATTGAAATGAGCATATGCGTATACATATATCCATAAGATTCTTCCATTTCTTCTTTCTATATCACCCAATTAATTGTCCCGAGTTCACAGACTTCGCCCTCCAATTCTGACCTCGAATCCTGCGTTGCACGTGATGCCATATTCGTCATTAAAGTCGTCCTCGCAGCAAGAGATAGAAATGGAGGCATTTTGATTAATAAGAATAAGGGACTTCAAGTACTGATACGTCCCAAACAACATCAACAATATTCCTATAATCACGCAGCCACAGAGTGCTAAAGTCGCCACTGTAACGACAAGCGGATTAATGAAAGGCTTTAGATAGAGGGCTAATGTTCCTCTGATACTACATGAAGTTTTGCAGAAAAGTGGAGACATACCAATGGCATTTGCATTTGGGCCATTAACGTTAAGAAGATGAGAAGCATCACCCACTAATTCTGAGCACTCACGTGGAAGAAGAGGAAGAAGTAGCAGGACTAGAGTAGAGGAGAAGGGAAAATAGGTGATTTTCCAACTGCCATTTCCTCTGCTTCTGCACAGAGCTCCACACACTCAAAGAATTAGAAATTGGTGAGAGCATCCATTGAACAGGAATAACACACAAATAATTAATTTCTATATATATCATATCACACTAATACATTACAATATTTATAGTGCTGCTGAGATCCAACTAATTCCACTCTTGGAGGGAGTAGTTGAGAGAATCTCTCAACATCCTCCAACAAACCAAACCAATCCATAATCTGTAGTATGCATCATAAATGAGGCATTATCTCAACAGCCCCCCTTAATGCCTACATTAGAGAAATGGAGAACACACTAAATTAATACAAACATTTGTTTGCCCTGGTCTTCATTAACATTTGTACCCACTCTGAGATCTCATAGACAACGCTATTTTCTCCACCATTTTCGAGCTACCATTCAATCCATTTAAAATACATTTGTTTCTGACCAGCAATAATGAACTTTTCAAGATCAATAGTATTGACAACTCGGCTTGTCGGGTCTTCCGCGATAAGAGCTGACAAGTGATGAACCATCCTATGGACCAATCACCATCTGTCGGATATTTCGCTTTCGGCTATCCATCAGTGGCTAGGCAAGTGGTCTGAATACTGAATGTGTTCAAGAGCTAATCTAACAACTTGACCTACTTCACACAAATGGATCTGATACTGTAACCTGTAACTGATGCTCTTGGCCCGTAGCACAACAATATCAGCATATAACAAATTCACACAATCAAATTAGCTAATTGTTCTCTCGTCCCTGTAGAACGTAGAGAACGACTAATTTAAATAATGTTAATTGTTCAATAATTGGTTCTGCACTACACAACTCTCACTACAAAAAATTCATAATTCTACATATTAAGAAGCTACACACTCCACCAACATAATTCTTCTCCCATGAATAATGCTCCCCCCGTTGTTCCCAATCAAATTTACTGCTTGCTATAATGAACAATCTTCACGGATCCATCGAGTAACAACTCCGCTCATATGATATCACGTATCTCACGTTGAATCTATGCTGGGAATTTAAAAAAAATAGAACAACAAACCGACAAAATTCAAACAGGGCCATAGTCGTGGAGCACTTGATTTCAGCGGATTCGACTGTGAGACCACTGGTCAGATTGTTGATCAATCCACGCTGCACCATGTGAATCACTGTAGTTCTTCGTTTCAATGACATCGAACACCTGTTGGTCAGACGTTTTCCCTTTCGGCAGACGCTGGATCAAATCCCACATCGCTTTATTCTGTTTCATCAATTTCTTGGGCTTTGTCAAAACCCGATGCAGTAAACTTACGTGACTTTCACTGACCAAGCAAGAACAATTAAAATTGAAATGGCAATTCTTCAGGCTTCACATTTCAATATCTGCTTTCTCAAGTAGAAATCAATTAGATTATAGGTAAACAAAGAAGTCAAGTAGACTGTTTGCTGAAAACCCTAATACATGGCAGCTCTAAAACAGATTTTTCACATCATAAACGCTGTTGCGCATCTGCACTTAGTTTTCATCTGCCGGAGTGGGGTTTTTAATTGAACGTTGATATGTATGTACAGCAATTCAAATAACAATGTAATTACCAAATCAATAATCGGCAATGGTACCTCCGTCTCGGTCTCCCTGCCCTTCAACGACAAATCTGTGGAGGGTTGATCCAGTTGGGGGCCAAACAAATACGTCAGATATCTTCTCCTCTAGTTGCAGAATACTAGCATCGAAATAAAAACTTCACACAACAAATACTACATTATTCACACAGCTTTCACATTTTCCTGGGTACTCCCGTGAGGGATTAAGCCCAGCCAAGCTCTGATACCAAATTAGAAATTGGTGAGAGCATCCATTGAACAGGAATAACACACAAATAATTAATTTCTATATATATCAGATCACACTAATACATTACAATATTTATAGTGCTGCTGAGATCCAACTAATTCCACTCTTGGAGGGAGTAGTTGAGAGAATCTCTCAACATCCTCCAACAAACCAAACCAATCCCTAATCTGTAGTATGCATCATAAATGAGGCATTATCTCAACACAAAGACCTATTTTCTTCCTCTAAGAAGGAGGAGCAGGTCGAGTTATGGGTATTGAAGAGCCTGTTGTAGCACTTATAAAGCTTCAAGAAGAAGAGGAGGAGACTATTATTTAGTGACTGTGACATGAGAAAAAACCAGAATTGTCCCCGTTTTATTGGAATCTAACCCAAAAAAAACGAGAGACTTAATATCTCCCTTCAAAAGGAGACTTAATATCCCGCTTCTAGGTCCAGTTTTGGAAATAGGTAATTTATGAAGTTTAAGCCTCCCGAATTTTCGATTACCAAATAAGTACTGATTAACACAACAGTCCGTCCCCACCACCTCTTGACAAGGAGATGTTAATACCAAATCAGTAGTTGCAAGGTGATATTTAGTGAATTTTATTAAAAAAAATAAAAATCAGAATTGCCTTTGTTTTATCGGAATCCTAAAAAACAATTACGCACTTTCGATTACTAAATAAATAGTGTAACAACAATCCATACCCACCACATTAATTTCCAACTATTAATACTAAATCAATACTGCAAGGTCATGGTAGATATTTAATGACGATGTACCATAACAAAAATCAGAATTGTCGTTGTTTGACTGGAATCTAACAAAAACAATTAAACACTTAATATCTCCGTTCAAGAAGGAGGAGTGGGGAGGTCCAGTTTTGGAAATGGGAAAGGTAAGCTACAAAGCTATAACTTTCTCAAGTTTGGAATTCTCCAAAACTTTCGCTTACCAACTAAAGTTTAAGAAAATTAGTTGAATTTGATTACGGAACGTCTCTTGTGAGGTCGTGAGGGTTCCTTAGGGTACGCACGTCGACACTCTCCTATCGTTTGCGATGAGGTGAGCATGCTTCGTCTGTTGTGGGGTCTTGGGCGTATGTGAATCTATGTCACCTTCAAAATTTAAAAATAAATGGATTACACGAAAATTTCTTTGTAACGTTTCACCATTTTTTTTATCATTATATTCGGTTAATGAGACGGTAATTCATGTGTGGTGGATATTTATTATGTCCCTCGAGACATATAGCATCCAGGTATTACTTTGATGGTATGTTTTTTATTATTATTTTAAATAAATATTTTTTCCAATTGTATTGGATGGTTAAGAAGAAACGTCATTGTCGCCATTTGACCTCTATATGAGGAAGCGGGCCATGTAGCGGGGTGACGTGCCACCGATGGAGGTCGAGATAAAGTTTTTAATGCATATTAATAAAGCCGGATGTGATTACAAGTTGAGATGATATGCTTACGGTCTTGGAAGGCGTTGCGATAAATAAAATCCATGATATGTCTTTTACGGTATGTCTTTAACGCGTTCGTGTTTTGATTGCAACTTCCGCCTCTTTATCAACTTAATTGATATTACACTAAAAATTATTAATATGACTTAATAAATCTCAACAAGACTATGTAGTTGACCTTAGAAAGGCAAATCTCTCTAAGAGCAACTTGAGGAAGCTTGAATGTGATGCCCTCAAATCTTTGAAAAATAACAAGGACATTGTTATTCTAAATGTTGACAAGGGTGGAGTTGTGGTTTTCTTAGATAAAGAAGATTACTAGCAACCGGTGCTACAGAGAACTCAATGAGAATCTCTTAAAGAAGATCTCTAAAAAAGTGGCTCTAGCTATAAAATCTAGTAGCATTGTTAAGCTCCTTGAGCCATAAACTCATCGAGAGTAACCTTATCACTCTTAGGATCTATGGTCTTCACAAAATCCATAAAGAGGGGGCTCCCCTCAGACGCATTGTCAACACTATAGGAGGGCCACCCTATCTTTTGGTGAAGTATTTAGCCCAAAAGCTAAAACTCTTTGTTGGCCTTACAAAGTCCTTTGTCAAAGACTCTTCGACTTTTTTCAATGACTTAAAGGGCATAAGGTTTGAGCCTGGGGACCTTCTTGTGAGTTTCAACATGGTCTCCTTTACACTAATATCCCCATTAATGAGGCCATTGAGGTCATCAATCACATCACAGATCATGATACTACTAAATTGCTTCAGATTTCTCTTATGTCTGCTTTCTTCACCTTTGAATGAGAATTCTATGAAAAAACATGTGGTGTTACCATGGGCTCCCCCTTTTCCCCTATTGTAGGTACTTTGTTCATGGAGGACTTTGAATGCAAAGCTTTGTCCTCAACTCAATACAAACCAAAGCTTTGGAAGAGATTTGTGGATGACAGCTATGTCATCTGCCCTCATGGTCAGGATAAGTTGGATCTCTTTCTCCAACATCTTAATAATCAATCTAGCTCCATGAAGTTTACTATGGAATGTGAAATCAATGGGACCCTGCATTTTTTTGACATCCTTATTTCAAAGAAGGACGATGCATCATTCTCACATCAGTCTTTCAGAACAAAACTCACATAGAGTAGTATCTTCATTCTAACTCCCATCATTTCCCTGCTCCAAAGCTAGATGTTCTCAACACTTTAGTCACTCGTGCATTTAGAGTTTCTAATGAAAGTCACCTTGAAGATGAGAAAACCCATCTCCTTAAGGTTTTAAAAAATAATGGTTATGATAAGCACCAACGTCTTAGCACTTTCCTTTAAGCTACCATGAGTTCCAAGATTAAAAATGAACTCAATCATCATTTTTCTAGGGTGCACATTCCTTTTATCCAAGGGACCACTGACAAGATTGCAATGGTCTTAAGAAAGCACAAGGTTCCCTCTACTTTTAGGCCCCTAAACACCATTCAAAGTTCCCTAAGATCTGTAAAAGGCCGGTGGACCCTAAGAATATGAAAGGGGTTTATGTAATCCCTTGTCTATGTGGGTCACCCTATGTTGGTGAAACTAGCGGATCAATAAATCAAGGGATTCAAGGACATGCAACAGACATCAAACATGGGAGGACTTGTTCCTCAACATTAGTAGAACATGCAGAAAAGAAAAAACACCACATCTGCATTGAAGACACTCGGGCCATTGCTAAGATAGATCATTTCCATCATCGTAATTTTAGGGAGGCTATAAAGATAGAAATGAGGTCAAGCGATCTGAATACAGACGATGACTTAGTAGTTGTTGGATCCCTGTGATTGCCTCTTAAGTTTTTACTTATTTATTATTATCATTTAATTATTTTCCTTCTTTTTTATTATTTATTTGTATTGTTTAACTACTAATAAACGATAAATTTCTTTTTTTTCTTCATTATTTATTTCTTTAATTTTTTTTAACCATTTATTATTTTTAAGTTTTTAGAATTAGTTGTTTTGATTATTTAAGTTTGACTCAAATATTATTTTTATTCTAGTGTACTCAAATATTCTTTATTTAAGTTTGACCATTTATTATTTTTATGTATTTTTAAGTTTTTAGACTTAATTGTTTTGGATTATTTAAGTTTCACACAAATATCATTTTTATTTTATTAATTGTTTATTGTTATGATTATTTAGGCTTGACCTAAATATTATTTTTATTTTAGATATCCATTTCATTAAAATTTTCCTTTTTATTAATTGCTTACTTTAATTCAATATTAACAACTATATTCTAACAATCATTTCCTTATATTAAAATATTATTTATTAATAAATAATATTCGTTTAGTCAAATCTAAGTGTTATATTGTAACGACTAAAACATGTTCTCTTCATCTATTTAACTTGATTCCAAGATCTAGTTCTTCATCTTGTCCTGATGATGAACCACACTAAATGGTAGAAACAAGTCGACTAAAGTTTTCTTGTTTTTCATGATATAGATCACCAAAGGCTAAATTCAATTAATATTGATATTATTTAGATAAATTATTTTGAAATGACGAAAAAATTGTCATCAAAATAATAACCAAATTTGATCTAAGTGTTCTTCTAGTTGAATATGTCCTTCCTAAGCTTTAAGTGGTTTCAGGGTTCAGTCACAAAATAATTTTGGGATTTTTGTTCTATAAGGCCAGGAATTTCAGGTTGCTTTGTATGGAGCACATGACGAAAAAGGGACAACCATTGTGTTATATAGTCTTCAAGTAACTTGACACATATATAAACAAATTCATAAACTATCGATGCAGTGCCAATGTTGTTCCTCTGCCTACAAATGTTATTCAGGTATTATTTTATTGGAATTTTTTTATCTTTCATCAAGTATTTCTTTCACTAAATTTTTATGTGATTTGATTCTTTCATTCTGCATATTGCATTGCATCAACCATTTTATTATTATTATTATTATTTATATTTTTTTCCATTATATAAATAATGGAAGATAAACTTTACATTAGAATATATTGGGGGTGTGTAATGGTTGTGGACCTCTAAATGATCCAACAGTGAAGGGAAGTTAGAAGATTTGACTGCTCAAATTTAATAGCAAACCGCCCCCCTTCTCCTTGTGACATCACTATGGGGTCTATGTTCATAGTTTAGATCATAGTTACCAAATTTGGTCGTATTGCTGAAAAAAATTCGAAAAATCCATAGTTTGATTCGGTGCGCCAATTAATATACAAATTCCAAGTTCGGTATGGTGCAGGGGATATGAGGTTCATGGATGGAGTGAACACCGTGGTTTTCTAATCATACTTTTAAATTCGGACATTGGACATTGCATTAATTTTTCAGAAATCCCTTCGGGATTCGGGAAACAATATGGAGTAGTCTACCCAAGCCACGTTTTAACCCGGAAATGTAGCTTGTCGGAAAACATTTGCTTCCCGTCGCTGATAACACCTAGGGATAACCACATGAATACCCTATCAGAGTTGTTAGAGTTAATTCAGAGTTGTCAGGCATTAGAAATTCACTCAATGTATTCAATGCCTCATCCGCTCCCAGAATTTCAAATTTAGCATTCGCTCTCAAAATTTTAATTTATATAACTAGGGGAGAGGCTTCTATTGTTGTGCAAGGACCAATAGTAGTTATACTACTGGTCCCACACATCCACCAAACATAAATTAAAAAATCACTAAAATATACACATAAATATTTAATAATATGCACATAAATATTTGGAAATAAGTTATATAAGTTACATAAATATGTCCAAAATGGGCCCAGTTTTTTACTAGACCAACATCTGCCATACACCAAAACATACATCACAAGTTTACAAGACCCACTGTCTCAAGTACCTCCAGTTCTGAATTACCATTCAAGGCAAAATGCACTACAAAACATTACAAAGCTACCCATCCAAAAGTACTGTTATCCCATCAAACAATCCCCCACTGATTTTGCATTGGGGGACTACATCTCATTGCTAAATAACAGCTGGACAAAAACTGGGTAGCCCCTGCACAAAGATTGAGTACCACCTGCACAAAAATAGGGGAAATGTCTGTCAGCAATATCTACATGTTTGTTTAACCATTCAGCCTATTGAAGACATTAAATGACACCATTCAATTCAGGAAATAGTTCACCCAACCTTTCATTTCAAGAATTAAACACAACAGTCCTGGAATTACAGGAATTAAATTCTGAAAAGCATTTCAATTCAGAAATTAAATTCAGGGAAAGCACAAAGATCAACCATGATAGCTTTTCAGCCATTGGATCATGTACAAATCAATCCACACCACACAATTAAATTTGGGAGATGGCAATCCATGCCAATCTTCCCTACCAATGAAATTCTAAATCACAAAACTATAAAACCTCAACTATTATTGCATTTGAGGCATTCGTTTTGCTATTAAACTACTGCTGACATACATTCAGAGTTTTCAGACAGTGTGCCATTCAGTTTTCAGAAAGTGAGTTTTCAGACAGTGAGTTTTCAGACAGTGAGTTTCCATTTTGCAGACATATAATCCTTTTCAGACAGTGTTCCAGACATAAAAACAGAGGACAGAGTGTGCTCAATGTTACATTCCAGATAGAGTGTGTGCACAGTGTTACATTCCAGACAGATTGTGTGCACAGTGTTACATTCCAGACAGAGTGTGTGCACAGTGTTACATTCACTCTCTTCATCAGTTGCTATTCACTCTCTTCATCAGTTGCTGGAAACAACATACAGGTATTTCGTTGTTCATCCCTGTGGTTGCAGATCATCCCAGCCCACCATCAGCCACAGAACCACCTTCGACCACAATACAAGGTGCAATTTCAACAAAGAAAATCAGTGCAATCAGAGGCTGGACGAAAGAAGACATGCTTGCTGCAATTGATGACATCGAGTTTAAGGGATATTCAATCCGTGCATCAGCAAAAAAACATGGTATTGCTGCCTCAAACATACATTATTGGATAAATGGGTTGACTAATACAAAGCGCAGAGGGCCTGTTACAGTCATGACTGAAGAGGAGGAAGATGAGGTGGTAGAGTGGTGTAAGGAGATGGCCCTATTGGGACATGGGTTAGAGCTTATCCAACTTAAATCCACTGTAGCTCAAATATGTCAAGGGAGGCCAAACCCCTTTAAAGATGGTTTTCCTGGTAAGTCATGGTGGAGTGGGTTTAAAAAGAGGCATCCAGACCTTGTGTTACGTACAGCAGAGGGCCTTGACAGAGACCGGGCTTTAAATCTATGCCCTGCAATTGTTTCCAAGTTCTATAACACTCTTTCTGCTGCATATGACCGGCACTCATATGCCCCAGACCACATATGGAACTGCGATGAGACAGGCTTACAGGCAGGAAGAAATTGCGGTATGCGGGTAATTGCAAAGAGAGGGAGTAGAAATGTGCCTAAGATATTGCCTAAGAGCGGGGAGTGGATCACAATTCTTGCCTGTGTCAATGCAATTGGCTCATCTATACCGGTATTTTATCTATTTAAAGGTAAAACTCAACTAAAAAATTACATACAGAATTGTGAACCGGGGGCATGCATGGCTGCACATCCACATGCATGGATGACAAAGGAACTGTTCCTAAATTGGCTTTGCCACTTTGCTGCTTCTGTACCGGGTGGTGTCTCGCCTGAAAATAGGCACTTGATGATTTTAGATGGCCATGGAAGCCACATGGCTATGCAGACAATCGAGGAGGCCAATAAGTTGGGCATTGACCTGTTAACATTGCCGGCTCATACTACTCACAGATTGCAGCCCCTTGATGTGAGCGTGTTTGGGCCTTTCAAGAACTATTTCAGGGTCGAGCGAGCTTCATGGATGGCAAAGAACCCAGGGGTGGAAGTGAAGAGGTTTGAGCTAGCTGAGCTTGCTAGCAAAGCATTTAAAAGGGCTCTCACACCTTCTAATATCAAGGCTGGATTTAGGAGGACTGGTATATGGCCACTCAATCATGATTCTCTTATGCATGATACCACATGTAGCCAAGCATTTGAAGTGGAAGGTCAAGAAGCAGAGAATTTAGAAGAGCATGTTGGTGCCCAAGAAGATGTAGCTGCTGCTGAAGGTATAATGTCCCTTTCTGAAGGGTTGTTCTGTGGTGGTGATGATGCTGAGCATGTCAGTGAGACACAGTTCAGTGATGAACCAACTAACAATATCAATGAGGCTGTGAAACCCACTGATGCAGCTGACAATGAGCAATTGACCATGCCAACCCAAGTAAGTGCACCATCATGGTTGGCAGAGGCCGTGATGAATATCACTGGAAATAATGTAACATCCACCAATGAGGATGAAAGCATGGACATGCCTTCACAACCATCGGGGTTGAACACCGAACTTGTTCATTATTTTGTGGACAATGGATCACTAGAAGAGGAGCCTATTCAGCATGAAGTACCTGAAGAAGACAACAATGGGGGCCATTCAGTTGTCCCAGAAGATGAAATCCAGCAAGCAGGTCTGGAAAAGCAGAGATTACTTGGTGCATTCCTAAAGCTACCAATAGAGAGAGTGAAGGCCTCATCAAGGAACTCAGCCTCAGATTATCTTCGTTTAGGGAGGAGTTCACAATTGCTCACATCTGAAGACTATATGAATTTAATGTTCGAGTCTGAACGTAAAAAGAATGAAATTCAGTAAGCTAAAAAGAGAAAGAAGGAGTTAGCCAATGAAAAGAGGGTTGCAAGGATTGCAACAGCAGAAGCTCGAGCAAAGGAAAGGTTGGAAAGACAAAAAGCAAGGGAAGATAAGGAACATAAAAAGCAATTGGCAAGGCAACAGAGAGAGGCAAGAAAGGTTCAGCAAGAGTTGGAAAAAGGACAAGGGGTGACAAGCAGAGAAGAACATGGTTCAAGATAGTTTGAGGCAAATAGGTTGATGTCTAACACGCTGGACCACATTGCAGAGCAGACACCATCATTCCAAGACCTGATTAACATCCAAGTCCCTAGCTATCAGGCAGGGGTTAGGCCCACCTCTTATACCCCTACCAGTGTAGGTTTGAATCCTAATTGTGTTTATATGACACCTGCAGTCAGTGCTGGGGTTAGTAACACAAGTGGACACTTGGGCTACTCAGTCCCACCATGGCTACATGGAGAAAATTGGAGTCAACCATATGCCAACATTCAGGCACATCCTAATCATCCAATGTTGGGCAGTCCACCATACTTGGGCAATGCAGGAAATGGAAGCCATCAAGCATAGAGGTGCCATGACTTAATTTTTGTAACTACAAGAAACTGTGATTTTGGTAAGGATCAAATAGGTTTGCTAATGATAGTATCCATGGATGTTTGGGAAGCTACAAACATTTTCAAATTAGTATGTATGAAACAGTGTCTAAATCCCCCAAGTTTGTTAATCTGTTGAAGTTATAGCCTTATAGCCTATATCATATTTTGTATGAAGTTATATATCAAACAGTTTATAATTCCTACATATCAAACAGTTTCTAAATCCTACAAGTTTGTTAATCTGTTGAAGTTATAGCCTTATAGCCTATATCAGATTTTGTATGAAGTTATATATCAAACAGTTTATAATTCCTACATATCAAACAATTTCAAAATCCTACAAGTTTGTTAATCTGTTGAAGTTATAGCCTTAGCCTATATCAGATTTTTTATGAAGTTATATATCAAACAGTTCATGATTCCTACATATCAAAGTTAAATCTTCCACTTAGCAAAAAAAATTTATATAAGATATGCTTAAACCAACTCAATGTAGCAATATCTACAAGAATAGAAATTAAATTATGGGGCTCTTCTAAAACACTCGTGTTGCAGACACGATTGTACATTAAGATTCAAATAACTAACAGAATAGATTCAACATTTAGTCAACATGACCTAAAAGAACAAATTTCAGTCCCAACTGGGCCGACATCCAATTCAATTCATGTATAATTATATATATGCAAAAGCTTGAGCTGGCGGGTCTCCCATAAAATTGCGGCTAAGAGTAATAACCTTCATCATATATCTAACAGGAATTGTAGACGTAATTGAATCTTTTAATCTTAAAACAGGGCAAAACTCTAGTTAGCAACCATAAATACTCTAAACAGTCTCCTATATGTGTTGTAACTATTGATAAAACATAGCATTATCTGTAATAAGCATGAAGCTCAGTCAAAGTATAAGCTATATCTATACAATACTTTGAAGCTGATTACCTCATAGTAAACATTATGACTCCTTGTAACATGTATGCCTTATAAGTTATAAGCATTGTATAACCAGATCAGGTCCCATTGTTACTGCTTACATTGTAGTATAAGCTGAGTTGTACAACCCTTGTAACATTTGTAATCAGTGTATATGGATCTTACACAATGACGTAATGTAAACATCAGTGTAATCACTTGTATAAAGTAGAGCACATATAAGGTATGGTAATGATAGTGTATAGCTCTTTCCAGAATCTTCATAATAATCGACACTATTACACCCTTGTAAGGATAACTAGATACTAGTGTTTATACCTGTATAATGCCATAAGTATTGGATACTGTGTAATGATTAGTGTATAGCTCGTAATGAGGATGTAAGTACACTGGTTGAAACATGCAACTAAGCTTCTGTATTAAAGCTTACAGGATATAAGTTGGCACTACTAGTATAACCATAAAAACCTCGTAGTAAGGGTTACGTTTGTAGTATCCTTTTGATTACTGATCTTATCTATGTGGATCCCAATGGTAATCATTCACTACTTTGATTTTATATCTCATAGGTTACTTATCAGTAGTATTGCATGAGTGTAATTACGTAATCAAATCATGTATGTTATCTCTTTTTCATAGCATCATGGCACTCATAGAGCTTACAGACCACAGACATCTTAATTTACTATTCTCTTGTAGCTCCTCTCCAAACAAATTAAGATTGAGAGAGAATATAGCTTACACAAAAACGCATGTCCACATACAGGCAATAAGGGTCAAAGATGAAATTCCACACATAATGCAACAACAATATATTTAATCATTACCACAATCTCTGACGCAAGCAATTCATCCAAACCATGCACAACGAAGGTCCCAGACAAAATAGTGAAGTCTTTGAGCCCAACAACATTTAGTCAACATGACCTAAAAGAACAAATTTCAGTCCCAATTGGGTCGGCATCCAATTCAATCCATGTATAATTATATATATACAAAAGCTTGAGCTGGCGGGTCTCCCATAAAATTGCGGCTTAGAGTAATAACCTTCATCATATATCTAACAGGAATTGTAGACGTAATTGAATCAAATTCCAGAAATACTCTAAACAGTCTCCTATACGTGTTGTAACTATTGATAAAACATAGCATTATCTGTAATAAGCATGAAGCTCAGTCAAAGTATAAGCTATATCTATATGATACTTTGAAGCTGATTACCTCATAGTAAACATTATGACTCCTAAAAGATCAAATTCCAGAAATACTCTAAACAGTCTCCTATACGTGTTGTAACTATTGATAAAACGTAGCATTATCTGTAATAAGCATGAAGCTCAGTCAAAGTATAAGCTATATCTATACGATACGCTATATCTATACGATACTTTGAAGCTGATTACCTCATAGTAAACATTATGACTCCTAAAAGATCAAATTCCATAAATACTCTAAACAGTCTCCTATACGTGTTGTAACTATTGATAAAACATAGCATTATTTGTAATAAGCATGAAGCTTAGTCAAAGTATAAGCTATATCTATACGATACTTTGAAGCTGATTACCTCATAGTAAACATTATGACTCCTAAAAGATCAAATTCCAGAAATACTCTAAACAGTCTCCTATACGTGTTGTAACTATTGATAAAACATAGCATTATCTGTAATAAGCATGAAGCTCAGTCAAATAAAGATTGAGAGAGAATATAGCTTACACAAAAACGCATGTCCACATACAGGAAATAAGGGTCAAAGATGAAATTCCACACATAATGCAACAACAATATATTTAATCATTACCACAATCTCTGACGCAAGCAATTCATCCAAACCATGCACAACGAAGGTCCCAGACAAAATAGTGAGGTCTTTGAGCCCAACAACATTTAGTCGACATGACCTAAAAGAACAAATTTCAGTCCCAATTGGGCCGACATCCAATTCAATTCATGTATAATTATATATATACAAAAGCTTGAGCTGGCGGGTCTCCCATAAAATTGCGGCTTAGAGTAATAACCTTCATCATATATCTAATAGGAATTGTAGACGTAATTGAATCTTTTAATCTTAAAACAGGGCAAAACTCTAGTTAGCAACCATAAATACTCTAAACAGTCTCCAGTCTCCTATATGTTGTAGATTCACATTAAAAGAACAAATTTCAGTCCCAATTGGGCCGGCATCCAATTCCAATCAAACACTAAAGAGAACCCAAAACCCAAAACCCTACATTCCAATCAAACACTGTAAAACCCAAAACCCTACATTCCAATCAAACACTGTAAAACCACTCAAAAGAGAACATCTCCTCCAGGCTTCCAATGCACAGAGGTATCCATTTGAGAGAATTCGTGCAAGCAGTTCCCTATCAAAGTGATAGAATAAAATATAGACATCTTAGATTTAACACTGTGAAGTTGTCTCTTTCTGAATTGAAGACACTCTAACCCAATGAATACATAATTATTCTCCAAATGCACCAAGGCTATTGATAAAACAGAGACCCCACCTCTAAAATAGAGTTTCGTCCTCAAACAGACGGGAAAAACTTGGTCAGGTTAAAAGGGAGAGCATAAAACTCTTCACTTCTAGGATCAGTTTTGAATGAGCGGAACTTATCCCACCAATGATAGCCTCTGTCTTTCCTTGTTGAAGTCTCCCCCATATGTAGAGTGCTGTCTAAAAACAATGCTACCATGCCAGCAACTAAAGGTGGCGACGAGAAAATCACATTGATAATGTCATTGAACTGTGAAAAAAACCATTCAAAAAAGTTTAAAGGTAAAAACATTGCAAATTTCAAGAATGAAGGGAATGTTGCCACAACAAACCGCTAGCCAAAAAAATTCAATTTAGGCCCTAAAAAAAGTTGTAAGAACCCTACCCATCGGCCATGAGTGTGGACTGGACCATGACCAGAAGAAACTGTAAATTCATTGAAGTACTGTGGTACCGATAAGCCCAAAAACAGAGAGAAGCCCAAGATGAACTTTGTCCTGAAACTATTTAGATTGCAAAATTGAAGGAAACTGAGTCCCACACCCAAAACCCTACATTCCAATCAAACATTGTAAAACCCAAAACCCTACATTCCAATCAAACACTGTAAAACCACTCAAAAGATAACATCTCCTTAAGGTGAAATGTGTTTACAAACACACAGATATTACTGGTAGGACAGAGTCCTACCTTAAAACTCCTATCCCTCCAGGCTTCCTCCTTCATTCCACAGAGTCCTGCATTGCATTGTCCTTTCCTTCTCCACTGACCTGCAAAAAAACAAAAACACAATCATTCAGAAAGCACCAATATTAAAAAAAAATGCAAAACACTTCAAAAGAAAAACCCCCTTACGCACCTGAAAGCACGAGCTGAAAAACGCACCACCACAGAGCTGATAAAAACCACCACAGAGCCTAGAAAAACCACCACAGATCCGAACTAAAACCACCATTGCGCCGAGCAAAGTTAAACAACTACACAGCCGAATAAAATTACGACAGGGCGAAGGTAAACCAACTACAGGGCCGAGGCATGAAAAAACCTCGCCAAGCATAAATAGCAAACAGCCGACCCATAACCACACAGCGCCGAAGAAAAACAACTAAACCGCCGAGATTAAACCACCAGCTAAGCGAGGTTGAACATGCAACGACTTTCCACCACCCACAATTGTAATGCTGCTGCAGCCGAACCAGGACCAGGGGAGCTCCACCCAGGAGAGCAGCAGCGCCATCGCCAAGGAGGGAGCGCGCGGACAGTGGCGGCGTAGGCGTCGGGCATTGGAGCCAACCATCGCAACAAACGGAGAGCCGAACAGACAGCAACCAGACCCGGACCAAAAAACATCGTTTTGTCGACCAGGCTCCACAAAAGGGCGGGAGTAGACCGGCTGGACCGGTTCCAAGACCACGTGACCGGCTGCACTTGACCAGCACGTGAAAGCCATGCCAGCCAGCACCTGTCGTACATGCGGTGGCATCGGTTGACGTGGCCCGGGTCCAGTCAGCGCTGAGGTGTTCAGCGACTGACGCCTATCCCCTACTCACCGAATGGTTTTTGCAGCTTTGGCGTTCAATGGAATACTTGAGTGTTGAGCTCCACTAATGTTTTTCACAACCAGCTAGAATTTCCAGACAGGCACCAGCCTTTAGGCGTAGTCGTTCTCATTTACAAGTTGAGAACCAGGGAACCCCCTATTTTTTTTCACAACTAGCTAGAATTTCCATATAGGCACCAGCTTTTAGGCATAGTCGTTCTCATTTTACAGGTCGAGAACAAGGGAATCCAGGGATTCATGATAGTTTGAGAAATCTTGATTCCTACCCACACCTCTTGTGGGTAGATATTGAAGCGAGTTTCAGATCGAAAAAATGCAAAGTCGGCCTAAAAATATGCACGGGCGGCCTCTTCAGTCATGGTGAAAGTGCGAAGGGAGCCCTCTTCCAAGGCTTTATGATTTTCTAATGGATATAGACATCAATAAGAAACAGTATAGCATGCTATGCCTCTGAAAGCAGATAGTGTTTACAGAGTTTACATGTGCATGATTTCATATTGTCACAGTTGGAACTTTATCTTTTGGTGCTATAATGTTGCCCGAGTTGTGGTTATGATTTGCGTATAAAGATCCTGATTTTTTTATGGGCAATTGTGAGAGCTCAACTTTCTGCTGATCGTTGTGTGTCTGTGTACCCGAGTTATTGTAATTTTGTCAGTTGATAATCTATGTAATGATTACAATGATCATTCTCATGTTCAAACTTTTGGATTGGGTTAGTTCATTCTATGTAAATGTGGAAGCAAATATAATTCATTGTGTAATTGTGGAAGCAAATATAAATCTAAGGGCTCTTGTCCTTAAATGGTAAAACTCGATCCATCAACTTAATTTTTTTTCAAGATGTGTGTATGATGATGCTAATGAATAATGTAAGCATATAATTCATTTAGGGATATGCTAATCTCCAATTTATCGCCTGATAAATGCAGTTTCTAGGTACTGATATTTAATTTCAGCCTAGAAACTGTAATCGCTTGAAGTTGTAAAGGCTGTGAAACACACTTCTTAAACATATATAACTATTTCAAAAGAGTCTGCAATGATTTGAATGTTAATGTGAATAAGCCTTGTTCTGAGGCCTCAACTATATTTGTCTTTCTAGACTTGATGTGGTAAACTGGCAATGGCTTTTGATCAAGGGAGGAGGAATGTTGCCTTTGCTGTTTTTCACATAAGTTCTCTGAGTTCAAGCTTTTTTTCAGTGATTTGTTCAGACGGTATCTTTAAATTCATATTTGTTTCAGTGATTCATTATGTTTCCATGATAGTCAGAAATAGTGATAAATAATGCAATAAATTGGTTTGTTTCTTATTGTCAAGTTCAAATATCAGTAAAGGAAAACTAAACCAAGACAGCCTATGCTGAACAACAAATAAATTGCATTTTTTCATGCTCGTAAGGTCCTATCTAAAGCAAATGGCACTGGAAAACATTGTCTCCTATACATCTGCATGAGTTTCTACACCAACTTATATTTGCACACTGATTTATCATGCTTCGGTGGCTTGCTTCTATCCCAAACATTACATTGGAATGTTATGATGTCATCCTTGATTTGCTGGAGAATTGGCATTGCCAAAGCACATGTAGTGGACACCACATCGAGTTGGGATGTGTCCGAGGGTAATGTCGAGTGGTGGTAGATTGAAATGCATAAATTAGAAGTATATTCGCTTGGCCTGATGCGTATTTTTAGAACAATAAAGTAGGATTGTGTTCTCATTAACGTTTTTCATACCTGCATATTTTTTTAAGGCATAATGTTGCTTTTGCTATCATGATAAGATTCTCTTCGAAGGTTAGCTGGAAACTGGAGAGAGCCTACAATTAGTCTAGGGTTGATCCTCATGCATTATTTTTATAGTTTCTACTTGAGAATCCTTCATGCAAGCAGCAATGCATCCCTGATCCCACTAAGGGAAAAAATTGGGTAGTTTCTGTCCCCAGAAAAAAGAATTGATGCTTTACCTTTTCTGGAAAGGTTGGGAGTTATCAGTTGGGAAAATTTGGGGATGTGACCTTTCACACTTAATGGGGTTTCATCTCCCCCCTTATGAACATAGGCCAATATTCTGTCAATGCTAACGATTATTTACGTGTTACAAGGAAACCCACAGAGTGCCATAGTTAAAGAAATGTCCAACGCATAGCTAAGGAAGTGTCCTCATTCCATTAGGGGTTGATTTAAAGTGCGTACTTCCTCAAATCATGCTAAAACATGGGATAGTGAAGAAAGTCAAGCTATTTATTTCCAGTTCAACAAAGTTGGGGAGATTTCAAGCTCACACAAGCTATTTGTCTCTGACGCTCAGGAGCATAGCCCCTGTATAAACCCAAGTGGTTGGGGGACTGAAAGGTGGTTACAAGCTTAGAGACTATAGTTATAATCAAGCTGCAAAACCAATGGAGGCTTCAATATCAAGTATACCCAATATAGATCACCATTCATTTCCCAAGAATAAGGGCTAATCTAGCCCTTGATCAACCAGAGTTCAATTTTCTTTTTTCAATCTTTAACCTCTTCTATTTTATATTTAACATTACAAATTTGGCATCAGGACAGGAAGCCGACAATTTATACCAACTGGGCTTAGCCTTAACATGTTACCTCTCTATGAAATATTAATTTTTCTACTAAATCCAATCAATGATGACTCAACTGTAGAAAACCTTTGAAATCCATCAACTCTTCTGCATTTGAATGGTATTCGGCCACAACAGCCCCATTTGAATGCAAGCTCCTGGGTCGGAGAAGCAGGTGTAGCTTATAATAGTGGAACGCATCGTGTTTCAGATGCATTTGTGAATATTTTTTGGTGAGACTTATTTCATTTTTCTTGTTGTACCTTGAAAATATTCACAGCTATGAGAATTCTAGTCTATGTTGTATTTAGTAAGTCAATTGTTGAGCAAAGAAATTATTCAATGGCACATTTGTACAGACACATGATGTTCAAAACTTAAATCCTAATCCTCTATTGTCTTCTCTCTCCAGTCTCATCTCATCCCTGAAAGCATTTTTTTTGTCTACTTGATGCACTGACCTTTCTTTTTGAAATTTTCCTTAACTTATTTAGGAAGATGATAAATACTCTTATGGGAACTTGCTGCATATTAATGAATTTCTTCCTCTGCTTTGTGTAGGTATTTAGATCAGCTTGGAATGTCATCTACATTCCTTACTAAAGTTTATTGCAGACAAAGATTGATTGGTGGTAACTAAAGGATTTGTTTTTTAAAATACGTAAATTTACTCCCTTATAAATCTTATCAGTATTTCTGAATAATGTGAGCTTTTAGCTTCAAAAGTAAAATAAAAAATAGCTACCTGAACAACGCTCAAACAACTCTAAACCCTTGAGAACATTTTCAACTCCACGAGCTAGACAAACTACATCGTCCTTAGATAAATCATTCCAGACATAACCATTTTTATAGCTCTTGCATGCAATACAGAAAGAATTTTAAGATGAGAAAGTGACATATCCCTTGGAATTTTATAGAAGTTGTCCATTTAGTTTCTTCGTATATTGAGAAATCGCATTTAACTACTCTAGCGATAGATCTATGAGAGCACCTTTTGCATGACCATGAGAAAAGCGATGGCATACCTTTTCCTCTGAGAAGTGTCAAGCGATCCATTATATATGTTACCACATAAATAGTAAGTTATTCACAAAGTTTTGATATTTTATGATGAAAAGCAAAACCCTAACTGTTCAGTTAACTTTAGTTTAGTTGTAAATGGGTATGATATTTCCTCAATTTCCCAAGTAACGAGGTTTGCTTTTTGGAGAATTTCAATATTTACTCAAAATACAATATATTTCTACAGATTCTAGTTAGAATCTGCCAAAATAGTCAACTACATTTTGATCGATGTAACCACAAACATATTCAATGTTAAATCGATCTAACAGAAAACACACTCAAAATTATTAGAGAACGCACTGAAATAGCAAAAACCTTTACTACAATCTCCACTTTAAGAAAATCCTGTTGTCAAAATGAATCTGTTATCCACCCCATCCTGTTGTCAAGATGAATCTGTTATCCACCACAGATCTCAATGGAAAACATTCCATAAAATGATGTGTCTGATATAAACTATAACATTTTACAATTTGTGTTATCTTAATATCGATTGCAGATTTATTTTACAAATATTTCGGAAAATATTCCCTAAAATGATGGCTATATAAACTATAAGTCTTTACATATTTGTGTTATCTTTATACAAATTGCAAATTCTATAAATATATAGAAATCTAAGTGACAAGAACAAGGTCAATTGTTTGAAATAATTATGGAATATCCCAAAATCTGTAATTGAAATAAATTCTTCTACATATTTACAACACTCTCAAAGATGTAGAGAACTACATATCTACAGTGCTCTCAAAGACCTCGAGTTGATCGGCATATAGATCACCATTCATTTCCCAAGAATAAGGGTTAATCTGGCCCTTGATCAACCAGAGTTCAATTTTCTTTTTTCAACCTTTAACCTCTTCTATTTTATATTTCACATTATAGATTTGGCATCAGGACATGAAGCCCACAATTTATACCAATTGGGCTTGGCCTTAACATGTTACCTCTCTATGAAATATCAATTTTTCTGCTAAATCCAATCAATGATGACTTACCCGTAGAAAACCTTCGAAATCCATCAACTCTTCTGGATTTGAATGGTATTCAGCCACAACAACCCCATTTGAATGCAAGCTCCTGGGTCAGAGAAGCAGTTGGAGCTTATAACAGTGGAAAACATCATGTTTCAAATGCATTTGTGAATAGTTTTTGGTGAGACTTATTGCATTTTTCTTATTGTACCTTGAAAATATTCACAACTATGAGAATTCTAGTCTATGTTGTATTTAATACGTCAATTGTTGAGCAAAGAAATTATTCAATGGCACATTTTTACAGACACATGATGTTCAAAACTTAAATCCCAATCCTCTACTATCTTCTCTCTCCAGTCTCATCTCATCCCTGAAAGCATTTTATGTCTACTTGATGCACAGACCTTTCTTTTTGAATTTTTCCTTAACTTATTTAGGAAGATGATAAATACTCTTATGGGAACTTGCTGCATATTAATGAATTTCTTCCTCTGCTTTGTGTAGATATTTAGATCAGATTGGAATGTCATCTACATTCAATACTAAAGTTTATTGCAGACAAAGCTTGATTGGTGGTAACTATGGCCTTCTTAACACAACTACTTTTGCACCCAATCTTGATTATTATAGGTGAGAAGTCAGTGACCTACTATACCTCTTCATAATGTGGGGTTGCTTTAGTTATTGTCAAGAAACTCCAAAGAAATTAATTTGGAATTTGAAAGAACTTTCTTTGTTATTGAGGGAGTAAATTATTGGTGTTTTTTCTAGAAACAGAGTGAAGCTCATGCTTGTCTTTCTGGTTTATGATTCAGTGCACCGCTTTGGCATCGGTTGATGGGAAAAGGTGTGCTTTCTGTCAATATTATAGGGCCACCCTATGTGTGCACATATGCTCATTGTGCAAAGAATGATGTAAGTATCATGTAATATTCGTTTCATTATTCTTTTATGACAAATTAATGTGTAGACATATAACATCTTGTTGTTGTTTGTTCTTGGACTTTTGAAAGTTGAATGAGACTCGGAAGTTTTAATGAAATAGGATTTAACATTGTATCGAGAACAATGGGTAGTTGTTAAAATGTATTTCCCCTTTGATTTTGGAGAGGAAGAAGTACAACACTAAGAACAATGACATTCTTTACATTTGCATTTATTACATCCCTCAAACTTTTGCATTCCTGATTATATTTTCAGAACTGATGTGTGAACTTTAGATTGAATGTTTGTGTGGATCAGTACCTCACTCTTGTTTATTTCTTTTTGCAAACTGGAATAACTTTACTTGCGATCAACCTAAGCAATGACACAAATGTTGATATTCGTGTTTCTTCTTATCCAAATTCTACCATGCACAAGAGAAGCCTGAATGAAAAAGATTCTTTCATACATAAGATTAAGAAATTCTTAGCTTGGGCTGGAAGCAAAACATCAGAGGTGACAAATTATAGAATGGAATACCACTTAACACCAAAATATTGAGACCTCCATAGTCAAACAATGATTTTAAATGGTACAGTTTTGGAGTTAACTGAAGATGGATATATTCCTTCATTAGATCCTGTCATGGTTGATGTTGGACTCTTTGAGGGCATTTTCAGAGATTTTTAAATTTAGAATATAGCTCTAATAAAATTTGAAATAATATAATCTAAAATATTAAAATCTCAATTTACATCTAAATTTCTATCAATATAAATAATCAAATCTTCTTTATAACAAAATATATTATTATTTTTTTTTTTTGGTTTAAAAACATACCAAAACTAATTCACTTTATATATATATATAAAAAATTACAACAGTATCTGGTGGAGGCATGCCTTTGAGGAAACGAAGTCCTCCCCCAAGTGGATACCAAATTGTTTGTCCAAGGAGTCTAGACAAACTATCCTATCTACTGATATACATAAAAAAACAGCATTGTAAAATACCATCTCATATCTATGCATGGCATATACTAGAAAAAAGAAGATAAACCAGGCTTCAAATTATGATTGACAAGTCCTTGGGATCATTAGGTTGCTCCATTGGCTCCTTTTGCTCCCAATGTTCACCTTATTTATACATGGAAGGTGTCAGGTTCTCCTCAAGGACAATGGGAGTTGCTTGTGTTCCCTCTCAACTGTAGAAGCTTGATGTTTGGTATTTAATCTCATCTTCGTCAGTGACATGAGAGACCTTTATACCTGTTCCGAAAACTTTTGCAAACTGCTTCAATCTTGCTTCAAAGATCCTAATTGTATGGAGAAAACCTATCATGTATAGACAATAAGACATAGATTAGAACAAAAGATATGACTAGCATATTGTGAAACTACTCTTTTCTGATATCAAATTACCTCTCAGAAACAAAATTCATTCATAATAAGAATGAATTCAAGACATTGATCCCTCTACGTAATGGTTAAAACTTAAAACCCAATGCCCATGGACAGATATACAATCCTCCAATCTACTAGAAATAGAACCATCACTAATGAATGGACAGTAAACATTAAAATCCCTATGAAAGATTGAATACACAGTTAGTCACCCTTCACAAAGGAAAATTATATTTGACCTCGTCATAGGATATTTGCTCATAGGGAAAATTATATACAATTTGTGTTGAATTTGGCCCTCATATTGTAATTGAGGTCCCTCTTTCAAGACACTTGTACAATAAACAAGGGAATTGCATGACATGTACAATGGACACTAGACATGATTAGCACAAAAATATCTCATTTCTTAACATGTTCAACTTCACCCAGTGAACTGTGTAAATCTCAATTTCAAACATGATTCCATCCTCATTCATTTTCATGGATACAATCTGATTCAATGACCCCACAACATGACAATCATTCTTGAGTGAAATGAAACTATCAAGTTATCAACTATAGTAAGCAAGCTTCCTCCATGATTATAAGTAAAACAACCTACTCAAATATAATTTCCAGCTTATATAGTTACCCTTTTATAAATTCCACGTTGGCATTGAAATTAATATTTTTTTGCATGCAAAGACTCCACTAGATTGAAATAATGATAATACTGAAACAAATTCAGATTTAGGTTGCTACAGATTAGTAGCATTAAGGATCTATTTTGAGTGTGCATGCAACGACTAAAAAAGACATGAATTATTAATATGATTTGTCTCTAGATGTTTATCAGGTGAGGCTGTAAGTGGCAGACTTGTTTTCATGGCAAAGTATGTAAAAAAAATTTACACTTTGAAGGCACCAAGCCAATCCCAGTTTGTCCAGTCTGCTACAAATTGCAACACTACTGCTTACAAGTAGCTCCACCAAAAGCCCAAGGGGTTAGCTGAACCAGTTGTCACTTGTTGGGAATTTGGATGGTACGAGCATCTAACTAGTTTAATCCCCTATATTAGGATTACTCGTCTACATCAATGGGTTTACAAGAGATGTCATGCACAAATTCTAGGAATCATCCCTTGGTTCTCCCAATAGGATTTTCCAAGAGAAGCTCAAAATCTGATGAAGCTTCCTTGTCTGTTTTTCCACCTCTAGGTAGCCCTTTAGTATTCTTCTGGATGAAACCCATCTTCATTTTTGTTGTAATTTTTTTCAGGAGTTATGTGAAACTCACTCAAAAAGTTTCTAAGTACAAATATATAAGTCCATTTGTTGTGTGGAATCATAAAACAATTTATACTAAATTTTATCACCACACCACTGGAGTTTTAACAATATAAACACCAAAACTAGATTCTAATGGTTATCATGAAGGAGTATTCTCCTCGCTCAACCAGATTCAAGACTTTCTAAATAATCAAAGAAAATTTTAAGTTCGAACCCCAAGATTAATGCACATGATTAACCAAATATTAAAGGCCTTGTAAATTCCCACATCCATATTTGAGCATTGCCAATAGTTGTATTCCACATTTAGCACAAATTAAAGGCCTTTTAAGGTACCAGAAATCATGTTCGAGGGGAAATCACAATTACAATCAAAATTATTAGCAAATTCATGGATCTTTATAGTACAAAAATCAGACCCTAAGGGCTCTAGAAATGTGATGACACACAAATGAATCTAGCATATACAGAGAGAATCTACCTAATCCATTAAGAAAAATTTACTACAACAAAAAATTTTCTTATACCATTCATGCACAACACAACATATTGTAACCCATACGGATTTTGAGAAGCAACAAAAGAAGTCAAGGTATGTTAAAAAAATTCATTTTTTGGAACAAGAATGGTGTAGAGTAGAGAATAGAAATTACTCAAGTTAGTTTCTTACTGGAAGATGAAATGCAAAAAAGATCCCACCCATTGGCCAAAATTAAAACCCTGCAAAATTGTTGTAGGAATTACCCGAAGTATACAATTTTAAACACAAAACAAAAGATAAAATAGAGATGCTACAAATACCATGAACTTTGATAATTAGTCAAACTACACCAAACATGTGACCATATTAAGACTATTTTACCTCTTAAACCAAATAAATGAACGAACCATATACAAGTTACCTATGCATTTAATTGGGTCATCACTTAAGAAATTACATCCATACACTTTGGAAAGTGCATACCTATTGTGTGTGCCTAGCTCATTGATTCCCACTAGAGTTGAATTCCTTCCATGGATTTTCAACCATTGTATAAGATGTTGCTTCTCCACCCATTCCATAGTTACCTAACAAAGTGTCATTTGTTAGCACAATGAAATTTGTTAAAGCATCAAGGTATATGTGAAAACATAACTATATTGAGTGGATGGGAGGGGAAAACTACAGGAAATGCCTAAATGTTGAGTAGATGGTCTTTCTGTATTAGATTTATCATTTTTGTCATTTGCATTACCAAATATCACTTTTTGCTCCTTTATTTAGGATTTGCTTAGATGCACATTCATTGAAATGTACTTGGAATGGCAGGAAATGTTGGATGGTCTTTTATCTTCCTTTGGTCTTGGTTTATCACCATAGCTATGGATTGTTGCATCTCTGTAAAAATAAACGTATCACATGTTAAAGAATGGTGATGACTAAATACAAAAATCTAAAACCATCACTATATTCAATACATGAAACAAACCTGGAACCACAGACAATGCATTATTTGATTGAGGATGCCTTCACCTATTCCATGGATGTTCAACCATTGTAGAAGATGATGCTTCTCCACCCATTCCATAGTTACCTAACAAAGTTTCATTTGTTAGCACAATGCAAACATAACTATATTGAGTGGATGGGAGGGGAAAACTATAGGAAATTCCTAAATGTTGAGTAGATGGTCTTTTTGCATTAGATTTATAATTTTTTTCATTTGCATTACCAAATATCACTTTTTTCTCCTTTATTTAGGATTTATTTAGATGTGCATTCATTCAAATATACCTGGCATGGCAGGAAATGTTGGATGGTCTTACATCTTCCTTGGGTCTTGGTTTATCACCATAGCTATGGATTGTTGCATCACTGTAAAAATAAAAATATCACATGCTAAAGGATGGCGATGACTAAATACACAAATCTAAAACCATCACTATATTCAATACATGAAACAAACCTGGAACCACAGACAATGCATTATTTGATTGAGTACATCCTCACCTATTCCATGGATGTTCAACCATTGTAGAATATGTACATCCTCACCTATTCCATAGTTACCTAACAAAGTGTCATTTGGTAGCACAATGAAATTTGTTAAAGCATCAAAGTATATGCGCAAACATAACTATATTGAGTGGATGGGAGGGAAAACTACAAGAAATGCCTAAACGTTGAGTAGATGGTATTTCTGTATTAGATTTATCATTTTTGTCATTTGCATTAGCACATATCACTTTTTTCTCCTTTATTTAAGATTTAGTTAGATGCACATTCATTCAAATGTACCTGGCATGGCAGGAAATGTTGGATGGTATTGCATCTTCCTTTGGTCTTGGTTTATCGCCATAGTTATGGATTGTTGCATTGCTATAAAAATAAACACATCACATGTTAAATAATGGTGATGACTAAATACACAAATATAAAATCATCACTATATTCAATACATGAAACAAACTTGGAACCACAGACAATGCATTATTTGATTGAAGACACCCTAGCCTATTCCATGGATGTTCAACCATTCTAGAAGACGATGCTTCTCCACCCGTTCCATAGTTACCTAACAAAGTTTCATTTGTTAGCACAATGAAATTTGTTAAAGCATTAATGTATATGTACAAACATAACTATATTCAGTGGATGGAAGCGGAAAACTACAAGAAATGCCTAAATGTTGAGTAGATGGTCTTTATGTATTAGATATATCATTTTTGTCATTTGCATTATTACATATCAAATTTTTCTCCTTTATTTAGGATTTATTTAGATGCACATTCATTCAAATGTACCTGGCATGGCAAGAAATTTTGGATGGTATTGCATCTTCCATTGGTCTTGGCTTATCGCCATAACTATGGATTGTTGCATCACTGTAAAAATAAACATATCACATGTTAAAGAATGACGATGACTAAATACACAAATCTAAAACCATAACTATATTCAATACATTAAACAAACTTGGAACCACAGACAATGCATTATTTGATTAAGGACGCCCTCACCTATTGAGGTATTGAAACTCAAATGGTTCATATTCTGATGGATGGACATTTAAATCAATTCCCAAACCATTGTTTTTTTTGCTCCTTTGTTTCTTTGTAGAGCTAAGGAAACTCTTCTTCCTCTTCAAAGATGAAACAAGGGAGCCCAACCCAGGTGTGAAGTCAAAATCCATAATGTGCAAGTTGTTGGCTTCATCCATCATTTTTTTAACTAGACTAAGAAATTGGTTTTCCTTTGTCAAAGTAGCAAGAGGGTTATCTAGAATGAAATGCATGCTTCTAAAAAACTCCTCTTTTACCAAATGAAGTGCTCCAACATCTGCATCAACAATATCTATGGTCGTAGGAGTGGCATCAACATCTACATCATGGCTCTGGGTCTCTATATTAATTTCAGAAGAGTCATTGAATATGCTATCCACTGCATGTTGATGAAGTAATGGATATGGACTATCTGAGTGGAAATACAACCAATTAACCTTTATGGCATGCTTGCAAATGTTGCCACAAGTATACCATGGGCATTCACACATTATAAAATCCATGCGATACCATCTGACAAGGTACTTCTTATCTTGATTTGTTTGACTTCTCACCCAGTAAGCATTGGTTATGCTCTCATGAGGAGAACAATCACTATTCAAAATTTTTCTTTCTCTTTCCATTGATGATTCAAGTTGTTTCTCTTTCATGTAGTTGTTTAGAAATCCTTCTTCTTTCAATATTTCCTTGTACCGATAACAAGGTTCAACAGTTGTTAGCAACATATACAACAACTAATCCATCGGACGAGCACATTTTTTTTCTTCTATCAAATAAAAAATTTGTTTTCAAATACCAATGATATGACTCAACAACATTGTTGGTCTCCTGATTTTCATGAGGAAACTCTTGACAACCTTTCACCCACATCCCTAAGTGCAAAGAGAATTAATTTAGTCTACATATATCACTTTTATAAAAGACAAACATGGATACAAATACAAAGAGTTTGTTTACTTATAAATCTTATCGCCAATAACCCAATTCTTGTGGAAATAGTCTAAGAAATTCTCTTCATCTGCAAATTTGATAAAAAATCGATTGATTGCATCATCCACTTTAGTATTGAGAGTGTGTTTCATGATAGAACCTAACTCACTGAATATCTCATTGGCTTTTATGGAATTAGTGGCCAACCGGTTCACGTTTTTTAACCAAGCCCTCTGTACACGCCAAACACATAAGATAACATCACAACCTGTGATCCTCCTGCCATATTCAATGCATTTTAGTGCAAACATTTTAGAACAAATGAAATTTTTATTATATGATGACAATATTAAAGTTACCTCAAGGCAGCGATTTTAGCCAATGCATCATCAACCATGAATGCATTGACTTTCCAATCAGGACGGATTTGGAAACACCTGTGCATGAGCTTCTCCAACCATAGTGCAATATCATCTGATGTGTTTCGTGATGCCACGACCCATGCAACTGGTACCCCGCTTTGTTGTCAATCAAATGCCACAAGTTTATACAACTGATACTGTCATATTCAACATTACATAAAGTAAAATACACGTTATTAATCATATTTAGTGTCTTCAACTTAAATATGTATATCTTTCCTGCATAAGAAGAAGTATCTATCGTGAGTTGTTGCATCCATGTCAACATTTCTCTTAATGTGGGTTCTATACACCATATTAATAGGAACTCCCAAAAAGAAACAACTCTCAACATAAGCAACGATGTCCCTTGAAAGGCTCGGCCTATGAAAGGCCCTAGCCTCACCTGATTTTTCATGTTGTCCATGACAAGGCCAACCTTCTCCATCTTCAAGTTCATACATATTGAAAGTCAATATTGCTATATGAGGACTTTCATTCATAACTTTCACAATAAAGTGGCATTGACAACCACTCTTCTGCACAATTGAGGTCCTTTGTTTAGTTGAAGGCTCTCTTATTTTATCCTCTGGTCCAAATGAGCAATAATATCTACACGAAAATTCTTGAAATGTCAATACATACAAAGAATGATAAATGTTGTTTTAAAGGACCTAAACAATGAATTTTGAAATACTTACACTTCATATTCTGATGCAGCAATAGCTCTTTGTCTTAGTTCTATTTTATGCTTTCGTATGAAATTACATAGAGCAACATGATTTTCTTCCTCCCCTTTGATAAAGTCAGAAACTCTTTTTGAAGGGATTAAAGCAACCCGATCAATGTTGTTGTTATTTCGATTTATTACGGGGCTAAGGAAACTCTTCTTCCTCTTCAAAGATGAATCAAGAGAGCCCAACCCAGGTGTAAAGTCAAAATCGATAATGTGCAAGTTGTTGGCTTCATCCATCATTTTTTTAACTAGACTAAGAAATTGGTTTGCCTTTGTTAAAGTAGTAGGAGGGTTATATAAAATGAAATGCATGTGTCTAAAAAACTCTTATTTTACCAAATGAAGTGCTCCAACATCTGCATCAACAATATCTGTGGCCATAGGAGTAGCATCAACATCTAAATCATGGCTCTGGGTCTCTATATTGATTTCATAACAGTCATTGAATATGTTATCCACTGCATGTTGATGAAGTAATGGATATGGATTATCTTAGTGGAAATACAACCAATTAACATTTATTGCATGCTTGCAAATTTTGCCACAAGTAGACCATTGGCATTCACACGTTATAAAATCCATGAGATACCATTTGACAAGGTACTTCCTGTCTCGATCTGTTTGAATTCTCACCCAGTAAGCATTGGTTATGCTCTCATGAGGAGAACAATCACTATTCAAAATTTTTCTTGCTCTTTCCACTGATTATTCAAGTTGTTTCTCTTTCTTGTAGTTGTTTATAAATCATTCTTCTTTCAATATTTCCTTGTACCGATAATAAGGTTCAACGGTTGTTAGCAACATATACAACAACCAATCCATCTGACGAGCACATTTTTTTCTTCTATCAGATAAAAAAATTGTTTTCAAATAGCAATGATATGACTCAACAACATTGTTGGTCTCCTGATTTGCATGAGGAAACTCCCGACAACCTTTCACCTACATCCCTAAGTGCAAAGAGAATTAATTTAGTCTAAATATATCACTTTTATAGAAGACAAACATGGATACAATACAAAGAGTTTGTTTACCTATGAATCTTATCGCCAACAACCCAATTCTTGTGGTAATAGTCTAAGAAATTCTCTTCATCTGCAAATTTGATAAAAAATCGATTGATTGCATCATCCACTTCAGTATTGAGAGTGTGTTTCATGATAGAACCTAACTCATTGAATATCTCATTGGATTTTATGGAATTAGTGGCCAACCGGTTCACTTTTTTTAACCAAGCCCTCCGTATATGCCAAACACATAAAATAACATCACAACCTGTGATCCTCCTACCATATTCAATGCATTTTAGTGCAAACATTTTAGAATGAATAAATTTTTTATTATATGATGACTATATTAAAGTTAACTCAAGGCAGCCATTTTAGCCAATGCATCATCGACCATGAATGCATTGACTTTCTAATCAGGATGGATTTGGAAACACCTGTGCATGAGCTTCTCCAACCATAGTGCAATATCATCTGATGTGTTTCGTGATGCCATGACCCATGCAACTGGTACCCCGCTTTGTTGTCCATCAAATTCCACAATTGTATACAACTGATACTGTCATATTCAACATTACATAGAGTAAAATACATGTTATCAATCATATTTAGTGTCTACAACTTAAATACGTATATTCAATTAATCATTGCTATCCAACTTACCCCATATTTATTTGTATTAAATGTTAAATCCATGGCTATTAAGCTATTGTGTGATAGCTTGACCATTGTATCCAACATCCACTTTGTTTGAATCCCTATTATAAAAGGGACCTCCACACCATTAGGTTTCTGGTATTTAAGAAAAAATCTTCCTGGTGCTTTTGATACCAAAGTTTTACATTCATTTCATCCTTTTTGTGGAGTTGATAATTTCCCTTTCCCAACCTGTTATATATGTTTACAATATCTTTCCTGCATAAGAAGAAGTCTCTATCCTGAGTTGTCGCATTCATGTCAACATGTCTCTTAATGTGGGTTCTATACACCATATCAATAGACAATCCCAAAAAGAAACAACTCTCAACATAAGCAACGATGTCCCTTGGAAGCCTTGGCCTATGCAAGGCCCTAGCCTCACCTGATTTGTCATGTTGTCCATGACAAGGCCAACCTTCTCCATCTTCAAGTTCATACATATTGAAAGTCAATATTGCTATATGAGGACTTTCATTCATAACTTTCACAATAAAGTGGCATTGACAACCCCTCTTCTGCACAAATGAGGTTCTTTGTTTAGTTGAAAGCTCTCTTATTTTATCCTTTGGTCCAAATGAGCAATAATATCTACACGAAAATTCTTGAAATGTCAATACATACAAAGAATGATAAATGTTGTTTTAAAGGACCTAAACAATGAATTTTGAAATACTTACACTTCATATTCTGATGCAGCAGTAGCTCTTTGTCTTAGTTATATTGTATGCTTTTGTATGAAATTTCATGGAGCAATATGATTTTCTTCCTCCCCTTTGATAAAGTCAAAAACTCTTTTTGAAGGGATTAAAGCAACCCGATCAATGCCGTTGTTACTTCGATTTATTTTAGTCCAAACTAAGTCTTTACTAGAAAAGGTCATCTTGTCTTTGAGGTCTTGCACCTGAAGGTCCATGATATGCTCCCATTTTGCTCGCTTGCCCATTTTGAACTGTTATTGTTATAAAATATGCAAACACATTAGAGAAATATCCTATACAAAAACATGTTAACAACAAATATATTAATTCCAGACATAACAACAAAATAAAATGAAATTGCATGAACTGATGCCTAAATAAGCATGGAACTACATGAGCCAGTAACTTTATCAGTACAAAATCTATAACTTAAAGGCAAAGAATATGAGCATATGTGAAAAATAAAGTTTCTTTGTTTAGCTTTTTATATACTTGATTTGACCCCTCAAAAATATCTTTACCAGTGCAAAATCAATAAAATAAAGGCCCAGAAATTAAACAGATGTGAATGATAATGTTTCATTATTAAGTTTTTCATGAACTAAAATGTTTCATTGTTAAATTTTTCATGGCATGTCATCAACACTCAAGATTGGATGCCTCTTTGAAAAGCCTCATGTTCCATGTGTTCTCTAAAATAATCCTCCATTCAAAAAACTTATGAAAGGTAAAGTAAAAAGGCTTCAAGTTCTCAATGGTGAATCATTTTCATGTCCTTACATATGCCTTGGTTGTCATCGAATAACTGATTTTCGATTCAATAATTTAATAAGGGATTCACCTATACTTTGCAAAAAAAAGAGTTTAGAACCTTTTTGTAAGTCGAAGGAACCCAACAATTTAAGAGATTCATCTATATTCTGCAACAAAAGAGAGTAGAATCTTCTTGCAGGCCAGAAGGGGCCAACAATATAATAAGGGATTCACCTATATATTGCAACAAAAGAGCGTGAATAATCCCGTTCTAGGTCGGAAATACCCAACTAAGTGTAAACCCTCACTGACACAAACCCAACTAAAAGAAGCGTCAATGATGTCCTTCGATATTAATTGATCTAAAATGTCTATTTTATGGGAAGCAAGTCCAGAATGAAAGCAATAAACTTCCAATGATAACTTCTTATGCTATGAAGTTCTTATTCTACACCTATGTTATGAAAGATTCTTAAAATAGTTTCATAAGTCTATTATATTCTAATGAAAATGAATATATATCTATCGTATGAAAGGCATAAAATATATTTTATGAAAACTTCAATTGGAAACAAATTTTTATGAAAGGCATTAAGAACTCTATTTCGAAGGAAACAAATGAATTGTAAGATATAAGAAAACAAATACAACTTATTCTATTAAAACGTAGAAATTGTTTTTCTAATATATTGAATCAAAATCACATATAACGATGAGATTAAGAAAACTAATATTAATGTTGTGCATGTTCAGAGTTTAGAATCATTCATGTTTGCACATTATATATAAATCTAAGCCTAATTAAATGTAGAGGTAAAACAATTGAATCAAGAAGCAACTAAGAAATGTTTTTGTTATTTTTAGAGAGTTGTTTAAGAAATTGATTTGCAAATATCCTCCTTCATACTCTAACATAACGATTTCACAATCGGATACCGTATTTTAAGTACTTTCAGAGACCTTCTAAATTTTTGAAATATTGAAGGTATGTCTTAAAATATTGACCTGTAGTATTATTCGAAGCAGCTAAATTTCTGCAATATATTCTACCCCAGAAAAGAGCTAAATTTCTGTAGGATATTCTACCCCATAAAATAATTCAGTTTGGACATTTTTTATCCTCAATTGTCACGTGGACAAGTCAAACTACCAATGTCTCTTTAGCTTCATCTTCTCTTTGCGTGTAAAGGTACTTGACACAGAGGTTACGCACACACATTGTTTGCTCGATCGTTTGCCCCACTTGATCAAGCAGTAACTTCTTTGATATAAATACTACCCATACCCAGTATTTTATTTTATCTAAATTTATTGGGATCGAGTTTCATCTTCTTCTGTGCTGCAAACATCATTCCCCTTTGTATTCTTCAACTGGTAAGTGCATTCCATTGGAAAAAAAAGATGTATTGAATTCATTGATTTACGTGTGTTGGTACTCGATATGTTCTGGAGATTATTTAGATGAAAAATTAGCGTTTCCCACTTTTGAATTTACCGGGGAAAATATACATAAAATACCGTATCCTCCTTCATAATCAATTTCCAGTCTGTGCAATCGTTTGTTCGGATAAATTCAGAATACTTATTTCGCCAAGAGAAGATACAATAAAATTCATAGTTTTAAGAGTGGATAGGATTGAAAAGGAAAGAAAGAAGACAACTTACTCGTTGGGTGCAAAAGGAGCGTCTGCAAACCTCTCTTTTTTTTTTCTTCTGCGTAGCTACTGTGCTCTATTCTCTATTTCACGCTCTTTTGTCTCTATGGTCTTTGAATATGTTTAGACAAAGCTACGCAGAAGAGTCTGACAACCTGTGGTCTTTGAATATGTTCACGCTCTTTTGTCTCTGTGGTCTGTGGCCTGGGTAGACTACTCTGTTGTGCAATGTCTTTGTGAAACTGTGCTCTGTTTCCATTTTGGGAAGATAAGCTAAAAAGCCCGCGACGTAAAGTCACCCATCTATCTACCACCCTAATAATTAATAGCTCGCCGAAGACACCTACCTGCCACACGGTGAATAAATAAATATGATTGGTGCTCTCACAGCACTAATCCAAGAACATTTTTGTGGATTATAATATGTTGCAGCTGATAAGCATGAAATGATATTGATGAATTTAAAGTGCAACAATATCAATCAGTATGAAGACTTCCACAGAGATTGGATGCAGAGAATATTCTGGGTAAAAGACCCCAAGAATATATTATGGAAGCAGGTCTACCTAGCAGCTTTACCTTCAAAGCTAGTAGACATTTTGAGAATGGAAGATGCTTTTCCCTTACCATTAGAGACTTATGTGTGGGGAGATCTCTATGGTATTGTAACAAAAGTTTTGATTTCCTTATGTACCAGGTCTAAGATGCAGAAGTCCATTGATAAACTCAACAGACTTCCTGGTACAAAATCATTTTGCAGTAAGTATGGCATCACAGTGGATGATCCCCTTGTGCACAGGAGAAAGCACAAGAGACAAGCAAAGAAGGCTTACAAGCAAAGTAAGTCTACTTACAGACTGAGCTCTGCAAAGAGACGAGAGCTTCGCAGACCTAAGGAGCACAGAAGACCTAAAGCCCCAAAAAGGCAATCCAGATGGAGGCCTAACACTCATTATTACCAGCCCCATGATATCCGGCCTAAAGATGCAAAGCTGGCCAGAATGAAAGAAGTTGAGTGTTGGTTATGTGGTCAGAAGGGACATACATCTAATATGTGTCCTACTGCTTTAGAGTCTAAAAGAGGTCTAGGTAAGAAGTCTAGTAAGTATGCCAAGAATAAACAGCCTTCTACCTCCCAAACCACTGTCAAGCAAGACCCCGACGCCTGTGCCTATTGTAAATCCACATCTCATAGAATTTCTGATTGTCCATCTTATCCAGGTCGTCGCCTGTCTCTGCAACAGCATGCCATAATGTCTTCTGATCATTCCTCAGATGACTGTTCATCCTCCTCTTCAGATGAACAGGTCAACATGTACTGTAATTGCTCAGACCCAGAAGCCTGTAAATGTGATTCTTCTTCTGAGTCTGATTCTGATTCTTATTCCTCAGCCATCGAAGATCCACCTCATGTCCTCATGGCCCAAACCGATGATGATTTAAAGATTTTTGCCCAGATCCGAGCCATGGAGGAAGGAGATCTGAAAAATGCTCTCCTCAATGCCTACATGAAGAATCTTCCTGGTTCTTCCTCCAGTTCTTCTTCTTCGCCTAAGAAGCCAAATTTTGTTGAAGCTTCTTACGACCGAAACACCAAAACATATCTCCAACATCATAACAAAGCTCGTGGACTCACTTTGGGGGAGGTGAGTAAGGAGATACATGATCTGAAAGCTGAAGTGCGTAATATTAAGAACGAGCTCAATGTTCTGAAATCACAGAACAATCAGTCTGCTGCTTCTCTTTCAACAGTTTTGTCCAAACAGCAGAACAATTACATACTGCACACTCAGCCACAGACTGAAGTCCAAACTGCATCTGGCAAGTTTGTTTCCTCAGGCTTCAGTGAGATCGGGGACATGCAAGTCCTCGCAGTTCAATATCAGCAACATCACATCAAGGTAAATCTCTGTGTTGCTGGAAAAATTTATGAGGTTATTGCATTAATTGATTCTGGCTCAGATCTTAACCTCATATCAAAGCATATAATCCCTTCTAGATATTGGACCACAGCAGAAAAAGAAGTACAGGGATTAGGATGTAAGCAATTAAAGTTTGAAGTTTCAAAAGCCACTGTCTGCTTTGATTCCAAGTGTGTCAAGCTTTCCCTTGCAGTTTCTGACATTCCAGTAGATTGTATTTTGGGAAATGTGTTTTTAACAGCAGTAGAGCCACATGGGTCTTTTAGATTTCCTGATAACTCTGCAGGAATCTTCATTACTGTTTCTGGTCAAAGATTTGAACTTCCTTATGTTTCCAGAAATAGAATCTCACCCATGGTGCAAATAATGCAAGAAAAAGAGAAAAAACTTCAAGCTGTTGAGAAAAGCCTGGTTGAGCTTAAAGATCACAAGGTGACTATCAGAGTCAAAGAACAGTTAAGCTCTCCAGAGATTCAGAAAAAGATTGCTGAAATCCAGAAAGAATTTGAAGATCAGTGCTGCTCCGAAGAGCCGAATGCCTTCTGGCATAGAAAGCAGCACATCATTGAGCTGCCCTACAAGGAGGGATATACTGGCAGGCCTTTTAGGTCAAGATCCATCTCTATGTCTGTCCATGATAGACAGCACTGTCAGAATGAGATCAAACAGCTTCTACAGAAGAAGCTAATCAGAGAATCCAGTAGCCCATGGAACTGCTATGGATTCTATGTAAACAAGAGAAGTGAGCAAGTCAGAGGAGTTCCGCGTCTAGTGATAAATTATAAGCCTCTGAACAATGTGTTAGCAGATGACACTTATCCAATCCCTCACAAAGGAGATTTGATAAGAAGAATATCAGGAGCCAAGGTGTTCTCGAAGTTTGATTTAAAGTCTGGTTTCTGGCAGGTCGCCATTGCAGAAAGTGACAAATGGAAGATTGCATTCAGTGTCCCTCACGGACATTATGAATGGAATGTTATGCCTTTTGGTCTGAAGCATGCCCCATCAAAATTCCAGAAGGTAATGGATTCTATCTTCAAGCCCTATGCAGATTGGTTGCTTGCATACATTGATGATCTGCTAATATTTTCTAAGAATTTAAGTGACCATTTCAGACATCTGAAAATCTTTATGAAATTGGTCAAAAGGAATGGTCTTGTCCTAAGTAAAAAGAAGATGGAGTTATGCAAAACAAAGATTAAGTTTTTAGGACATGAGATTGAAAATGGCCAGATTGCTCTGCAGCATCACGCACTGGAGTTTGCAGATAAGTTCCCTGATGTCATTCTTGACAAAACCCAGTTGCAGAGGTTTTTAGGGTGCCTCAATTATGTGAGCAATTTTTATCCCAATTGTGCCATTGACAGATCTCTATTAAATCAGAGACTCAGAAAGAACCCTAAGCCTTGGACTGACAAGCACACCCAAGCAGTCAAAGAAATAAAGTCTAAGGTAAGAATTCTTCCCATTCTGCATGTTGCTGATGATAATGCTTATAAAATTGTTGAAACAGATGCCAGCAATGTTGGTTGGGGAGGTGTGCTAAAGAAAAAGCCAAAGAAAGAAGACCCGAAAGAAAAAGAACAGGTTGTTCTATTCGCCTCTGGAGTCTGGAGCAAAGCCGAGGCAAACTATGCTCCTATTGAGAAAGAGGTAAAAGCAGCCTGGTATTGTTTGAGTAAGTTTTCTGTTCATTTCGCAAATAAGTATTTTCTGCTCAGGACTGATGCAAAAGCTCTGGAAAAAGTTTTGACAAAAGAAATTAAGAACCCTGAAGATGCAAAGTTTGCAAGATGGCAAGCCCTTTTTGCATACTTTAGTTTTGAAGTTGAGCATATTAGAGGTTCTGATAATTGCATTCCAGACTTTTTAAGCAGAGAATACCTCCAGCATCAAGAACAAGAGAATGACAATGTAGAGCAAGTTCAGTTTCATTGTTTTGTCATTCTAACTAAATGGAATCAGGCCTATAAGAGGGAAGAGCTCAGATATATTGCAGATGATGAGCCCTGGCCTGTTTATGCAGAAAAATGGAGGCCAACTTGGATCCTCTGAAACACTCAAGTGCTAGATGGAAATTTGCAGAGTCACACGGATTTGCAGCACTTGGTCCCAGGCAGGAAGGTGTACCCAAAAGGTAATAGGTGGATACATGAGAAGATGTATTCACACAGCATGGCTGCCTCACATGAAGCTGAGAGATCCCTCTCAGAAGATTTTTGGGATCTGTATGTCATTTGTACTGGTGGCAGTGACAGATCGAAAGAATATTATAAATCCTATGTAATAAACAAAGTCAGAAAAATTGGCACATATACCCATGGCAAATTCATTTCATGGCCGCATGACGACCCAAAGCTTATTTTTCCTGACATTGTTTACAATTTTGCAGGTTATGAAAGACTGTGGTGGGATCTCCTTAACAAAGATGGACCAGAAGAGACTCACTACACAAAGCTTAAATTTTCCCCGACATGGATAAATGAGAGAGAATCACAAATTCCATGGCTAACAAATTGGTGGTGGCATTATGGGGTTAGTCCTTATAGCATGGATCCTGATTGTTATCAAACATATCATAGACATTTTTGTGATGATTGTCTTGCAGGACCAGCTGGCGAGTGTTTTCATTATCCTTGTAAAACTGTTGGAGAACTTGCCAGTCTGGAACATAATATGTTAGGAAATCCCATATTAAAAATGCACATGCAAATGCATCATCAGTGGCTAGTCATGACGAAGATTAAGCATCAGATAGTGCTCAATAAGCCCATGATCGTCAGAAGAATCTACACAAAGGCATGGGATGATGAGTTCTATCATCTCAGATATCCGGGTGTCAGAATTCTGGATGAACCTGCAGCTGAATCTAGTACAAGTGGTCTTCGGGAGCCCCACTCATGAAAGGTTTTCCCTATGTACATATGATACCTAGTCACGGGTTCATTGTGACGTAGCTTTTCTCTTGGACTTTTCCTACGTCAAAAAAGTATCCAATGTGTATTTATTAAAGATTGATTCCTCGTGGGCCTTTGTAAGGTATCCACAGTGTATTTCACGTGTCTTGCACTTCAATTTGTCGGCACGACAGATCTCCGTGCGGATGTCACCCCTCGGTGTTACCCGAAAACGATGATCTTCTGCCAAGTGTCATGAATCTAACGATGCACAGTAATGTTTGTCCCCCTCTCATTCCTATATAAGGAGAGGTAAGGATCATTTGTGGGCATCGGTTGTTTGAGTCTTGTGTGTTGTGTTCAGAGTCCGAGTAGTTTCTCCCTGCTCTGCGTCTGCGCTATACCAGCGATCTGCTCGCATCACGGAGTTCTTACTCACAGTCCATAGGTTGAACTGAGAAGCCTGCGGGTGTATGTGCTCGGCATACATCAGAACCTAAAGTGGCCAGTTCATTAGTGAGTCTGTAAATTTATGTGTGTTTATATAAAACTCTGAGACAGAGTCTGTTTATCGGCCAGGAAGCCTCTGGTATCGATCCTTCATTCGTGAAGATCATAAGTCCAGTAAAAGCCGAAACAGTCGATCTCTGATACAGAGACATTGTAATCTGATTGTGAAGCATTCTGATATAATAAAGAGAGAAGACTTTCATTTGAGTTTCCGCATTATTACTCTGTGTGCTTATATTTGCTGTTAAGATACTTGCACTGCTATAAAAGTTCGCCATAAGTTCGCTGGAGTTCGCGAAGTGCTACGGATCGCTAAGGCCGTTTGAAGGCGTGGAAGCCGTGTGGTAGGCCGCCAGAGTGTGAGGGCACAAGTAGGTTCGTCTGGGTTCACAGTTGGGTTCATAACAAGCAGTGTTCAGAGAAACTTAACAAGGCCAAGTCGGTTGGTTGGACGACTGCAAGCAAGCTTGAGAAGCCTCTGCTAGAAATTGGTATCAGAGCCAATAAGTCTACGCTGTATCCTGGTTCAATATCTTGAGTAATATCTGAAAGTATTTCTTTCTCTCGTTTGATATGGATTCCTCAATGTCAAAGTCTGTATCTTTCAGAGAGCTTGCAGATGAAGAGCAAGCAGAACAAAATCCTCTCAAAGATATGTTTGCGTCAAGTAGTGGTCGAGTGATCAATGAGTCTGATCACCTATATGAAGAGGTTGAGCCTCAAGCACGTTGGGTCCTTCCCAACATCAAACCCTCTCAAGTATATAATGATTTAGGAGTATGGCACCTGAAAGCTGCCACTAGAATAACTATTAAGGAGTCTGTGTCGAGTATCCAGGAGAATAGTGATCAAGCCCAGTTGATCTCCATCTTAAATCCCAAAGAACTTCAAGCCGAAGCCAGAAAGTTGGGAACTCAGTTTTTACATTTGGGTTGTTTAAGAGTTGGCATGCCTGCTACCCGTGTACACATGAGTCGATGTATATAGCTGTTGTACCGTGACTTAAAGGCCACATATACATATTGATTCATTATTAAATCGGAGGGATATAGCTCCACCATTCAATGGGCCACCGGGTCGTGATTGTTACCGTACTGTGTTAACAAGTGATGAAACATTGGCCGACATCTTCAACTTCAAATCCAATCATGGGATTTACAGAACAACAATTAGATCACGCGATAAGGACTTGGCCGTTTTCCGTCAACATCAAATAACAGCCACAGACGATGCCCCCGCAGAGTCAAAACTGTTGTGTTTGCGATTTCAAAATCAAGATTGACACCAAGCTACTGGCGGAAGATCCACCTCAGCATCGGGATAACCCAAATCCAAGACCTCTGTCTATTCAGAAAATCACGTCTGCCAACATAGTCGAAGACCAATCCTCTGCGACCTTGTCTTTTCCCAGAAGGTCAACCATAGATCGCAGAAAGATTGAAGCTGAGTGTAAAAGGTCTCCTCGGTATATTTCACCCGATTGTACAGATACGGGTTGTAGTTCTATTGTTTCAAATTGCAGTCATGTTTCTCTTTTTGAGTTTGCACAGATAGTAAATTTCCAGCCAGTTAATGTAGAATGTCCTCAATGTAAGCAGTTAGTCGTGTGGTGATCCCCAGGCGTAATCGACGACGAGCAGCAAATGTTTTCCTAGGGGCAGCATTTTCGGGTTAAAACGTTGCCTGGGTAGACTACTTCTTCGGAATTCGGGAAACAATATACTTCTACTAAAAAATGAATGAATGATCATGTTGTTTTATTTATTTTTAATGTGATAAGAGTTTGTAAATGAATTCTAATGATTTTTTTTTAATGCAATAAGATTTTGTAAATGAATAATAATGTTGTTTTATTGTTTTATAATGCAATAAGACTTTGTATATTAAATTTCTAATCAGCTTTTTAATGAAACAACTTGATTTTTATGTAATAAGATTTTGTACATTAAATTTCTAACCTGGTTTTTAATGAGACATGAAATATTTAGACGGTTTTTAATAAGATATGTAAAAATCTATTACTTAACAAAGTAAAAAATAATTATGTATTTAAAATAAAATAAAAATAAAAGTGCTAGATGTAATTTGTAAATTTATAATTTGTAAGTTTATTAAATTTCATCAAAAATATTTTAGTAAAGAGAAAAAATTCATGAATTATTATTGTAAATGAAATAATTTCATAATTTTTTTTCATGGTCGATTTTAAGGATTAATATTTTGAGTAACTATAAACCTACAAAGCATAACATTTTGTATTATAAAAAATAATGAATGTTGTTATTATATGTTATAAATTAGAGTTCTATTTGGGTTGCTTAATGAGTGATTAGCAATTGCGAATACAATTGTATATTTTGAAAGAATGTTTGTACATAACATATGACTTCATTCCAAACATAAAATGTTTGATAATGTCAAATTTATATAAATCTAAAACTAAGTGATTTGGTCCAATATATAATATAATTTGTAACATTTATGATCAAAAATAATTTTAAATATTTTTTTGAGGTTTTCAACGTTGTTATAATTGGCCATTTCAAATATTTTAAGTATTTAAAAAATAATATATTTAAATATTTGTAAGAGGTATAGTTCCAAATATTTACCGTTTTGAATTTTAGGTGATCGATTTTTTTTCTGTACCGAATTGAATTCGAACTTAGTAACTATGATTTAGATACAAATTCAGCTAAAAGGATATGAGAATCACAATCCACTCTTGTCAAATCGAAAAAATCCACTCTTGCCAGATTGGCAAAATGCGGGAGGCCAACCTTGTTCCATAATAGAGAAAGGGGGAGGGTCCATTTTTGGATCTACGTCGTCCATTAGCGATGGATCTTGGTCATTGAAGAGATAGCGTGAAGGCAGTTTGACCCCCATTCACATGTGCCATATGACCTGTTCTTATAATGAATGGAGTTGGAAAAGTCTTAACCCCATTAAATTTGGACCACGGTTCTATTCTTCGCGTTAGAAATTGAGGGCTTATTCCTTTGCTTATGCATAAATTTGGTTGTGTGGGGTTCAATTCTTGAATTGTATAATTTTACCCCTATTTTAAAAGGATGTATGAATTATGGTTCTATGAAGGGGCATTTGGGTATATTTTCAAGGTTATAATTGCGAACTTCTGAAAGGGAATTTGGGTTGCTGTGTGTATTTTTAGAGACATATGGCCATTTGGATGTATTATTATAATTATTATTGGACTATATATTGTTGAAATATTTTGGGTGGTTAAGGTTGGTATTAGGTATAGGAATATTTTTTTGGTTTTTTGGACTATTATAAAGAATACTTTTCTACATTTTTATTATTAGATGTTTGAGTGCTAACATGAGGTTAGAATTTTGTGTCGAGGAGGGGTGGCAGGGTTGGGTGAGTATGCCATCTAGAGTTTTCAGTGGTAATGAGAGTAAATCTTTGCAAAGACAACCAACAGTGCAAGTACCCCTCTGTCTTTTCTTAACCATTCACAATCTAATTAGGGTGATGAATATTAATGTTTCCATGAAATATGTCCAAATATCTATAGGTGTATTTTATGGAATTGGGAATGACACAGTCTGCATTTATAGTCCATTGGCTCTATGTAGAAACACTTTTGGACAAATTTTCCATTGCCAAAATTGGATTTTATGTCTTTGATGCATATTGGACAAACCATCATGCCATCTATCTTACCACATGAATTACATTACCTTGAATAATTACTAAGGTTACAAATATATTTATTGCTACCATTTCTTACTACTTTTTTAAATGTATCAACTTTTAGTTATGTTATAGGTTCCTTAATAGTTAAATTCTTGTTACCTATAAAATCATCATTATTTGATACAAATTGTTTATTGGATAGTGGTTGATATGGAATCGAAAAAAAATTCCAATAAAATCTATTGCATATATGTATTTTTACCTATATGGCTGATAAATGTGCCTCAAAGAACATGAAATTGTGTGATACAATGCTTTCAATAACGTGCCAAGGTAACTAGTTGTTATTCTATGATTTTTCTTATTGTAGATTTGTTTCCCTTTGATGAGCGCAATATTCATTTGAAATATTTTTTGCATTGACCATGTTTTCACTTGGTCAAGATAGATTCATGATTCAATTGTCTTTTTCCAAGACAACATATTCCAAAATACTGCAAAATAACAATATGGACACTTCTTCCAGCACTAATATTGCATATCAACAAACAATGTTAGAACACGACACAAAATGGTCATATTGCACTTTCATTTATTTTTGTTTGTTTGAACACTAGTTCTTTTTCTAGACAATTGCATTCCTCTTTAACAAACAAATTGCCTTTTCAAATATGCATATGTACGAAAATGCAACCACAACCCTATTGAACTATCCAAATCTCATCTAGATGCCACACAAATTCCTTTGAAGGCGATGTACTTGCATTATACGTCCCAAGCCAAAACAAAAATCCAAACTCACCTTCAAAGAGCAAATTACTTCATGTTGACCTAACTGAAAAAGATGGGAAAATGAAAATACAATAAACATAAACAATAATTTTATAAAAAAAATTAATAATTTTTTTAAACCAAGAAATAATGTTTGTATCAAAGACTTTGCAATCAGAACCAAAGGAGTATATGAGACAGGAAATACCCATTATTTCATTCTTCTACTAGAAAGTACCATAGTTGAAAAGATACCACAAGTTTGTAAAAGCCATAGATTGGCATGAGATAGCATGATACAAGATATCATTATTTCACCTAACACATATAAAATTGGTTATGTGGCATCAATAGTCACATGCTGCTAGCAAAAAAACATGCTTCTTGAACCTCCTATCAAAGAAGGTGAGGTGAAACAAGAAATGATATTGCAAATGTAAATTTGATATTGCAATGAAACATTTGCTTATTTTTTCTACATACATTAAAAAACATATATCCTATTGTCTTTTTTAGTTTTATATGTCTACTCATTCGTTAATATGCATGCACTCTTTACAATCGTGTTACAGTTGAAGGTTATTAAAATATACAAAGGACTATTTCTAAAAATACAGTATGAGCTAGAGTAAAATAATCACACCAATATATTTTCAAGGACATTGTAAGAACGAGTCCAAGACAATTTCATATACTCTTTTTTTGAATAAAAAACACAAGTGTTTTCTCAACCTTTTTTCCCTTTTAACTGGAATATGTTTCATGTTTTTGTGAAAAAACTTATATTTTTTTGGAAGATATTTTGGGATGATAGATCCCATTTACCTTTGAAACAAGTACAAGGTACATTAAGGTAAAAAAAAAATGTGTTTTCTCCACCATTTCAAAAAAATTGCAGCAATTGCAAACAACCTATGTGCTTTCATCTAGATGTGCAATTTGTAAATAAAATACAAAATGTAACTACGAACATAATGTGACAACTTATTGGACATAGATGATGGAAAAATAAAATGCATGTTGCAAATAGTGACAACTAGAAAAATATTTTCCACCCTTTTCTACAACAATCTTTGAACAGTATGAAAACAATTTTCCACTTCCGAAGGCTTTGAGTGTGAAAGGGAGTTTTTCTCTAAGAGTCGAAAATATCGTCAATTTTATTAAACCACTGTAATAAAAATTGATCTCTAGTAACTATATTTAGATGTAAATAGTCTAGTTTAAATAAGCCTACGAGTAAAAAATATATATCAATTATAACAATAATGAGTAGTTTTTACTCTATTGAGTATTTTTAGGAAAAAAAAATATCATTTCATTTCTTAAAAAATATTGTTGGTTCATAGTACGAGGGAGAACTGCTTCACTCCTTCCTCGCTGCGAGCAGTTTCTGTAATAATGTGCCTCACCACACCCCCAACACTCTAAGGGGGGTGAGTTTTGAGGATGGCGGAAACACTAGGAGCCTGCAGGTCTGCCCCTGAATCCATTGCCATCACGCGTTCAAACAGGTGATGTGATAGGTGTTCAGCTATGTCCGATTTCTACATACACTTGGAGATCCTTCATTTGGCCATGGGGTGCATGGAACGCAAGGGGAAGACCGTTCCAACCTAACCATGTTCATGATGGAGGTTAGCGGTAATTTCGTTTTAGTTAGATGGCGTTCGGTGGTTATGGTTTCTGAATAGGTGCAGTCTTTCCTCTTCCGTGGAGTTGGTTTAAGGAGACAAAGCGATGACAGCAATGGGGTTCGATAGCAAGTATGTGGACATAGAACTTGCGCCTGAAGACCTGCTTACCTGTTGGGGTCACAAGGTCTCAGAAAAAAAAACTTGGACCATTTCTTTCCGAAAGTTGCAGAGAACCCTCAGAGTTTAAGCGAGGTAGGAGGCGCTCGTGGTTTTTTGAATGGAGCAACACTGCTGGAAGAGACTCTACAGAGTACCTTGAACGGGAGGTGGAAGGTTGGGGTTTCAAAACAACAAGCTCAGTCGCTAAACCCTCTAGACGGCGATGGACGAGGTTCACAGCAGCGCGACTTACAACCCTCATTTTTCTCGTCGGGGCCAGGCATTCCATATTCTCCTGCCTTTACTGGAGGTTTAGAAGATATCGTAGTAAGCTACAATTTGCAGGGTTTGGCAGGACTAAAAACCCTTAGGGAAGGAGGGCCGAAAGGCCTAGATCCCTCTGGAGGAAGAATTAATGGAGAATCCTCTAGGTTTCATAAACCACCTCTGAGCCAGGTTTTGAATCTCACAAATTTCCCGTTCTCCCTTGCAAATCAAACAATCTGCCTGGACTCTGCTCAGGGAGAAGGTCTACCTTGTCCAGTTCGGGCTGAGATCCAAAATTTCAGTCAATCTAGGGTTTCGTCAAATGGTGTTGTAGAAGAGGAGCTGAAAATACTTTTGGACGGAGCCCAGGGGTTTGACCAGGGACAGGATTTTGGGCTTGTAGTAGGTTAGGTCTTTGTAAAGGGCTGGAAAAGGGGGGTCTCCAGAGAAGCTGAAGTAGGGCGACCAGGGTCGCCTGTGGTAGTAGTCACAGATGCACCCAATAGACAGGTTGAAGGTGAGGAAGAAAGGAGAAAGGTGGTTGTGGGAGAAAAAAGAAAGAAGAGTAAGGCTATTAGAAGAAAAGAGGATCGGCCTAGCTGTGTTCTTGGAGTGGACATATGCATAGACGAAGTCATGGAGGCCACTGAGACCATTCTTGTTGGCAGAGTCCGTGGTAGGAAGTACTCGGCGGATTACATCACGGATTGGACCTTTTCATAATGGAAAGAAGCCCTTGGAAGCCCTATTGAAATCAAAATCCTAGATAGGGGATGGTTCAGTATCAGATTCGAGCATAAATACCACCTGGATTGGGTTTTAGATAGTAACTGGTGCTTCGGGAAGAGACCGATTCTGTTCAGAAGATGGACTCCTCTGTTCGAAGCACAAAAGAAAAAAATGGCAGAATCCCCTGTGTGGGTAAAGCTACCAGGGCTCCCGATGCCTTTCTGGATAGACTCCACTTTCCACTCTATTGGGAACACGCTTGGCAAGTTTCTAGATGTCGACAGATATTTTGTTCAAACCAGGGACCTAAGCGTGGCGAGAATTATTGTAAGCCTCAACCCTCAGGAAGGTCTGGCTGATGCAATGACTTTGAAATACAGATACTTGGAGTACCTATAGACCTTGGACTACGAAAACCTCCCCTTTTGCTGCCACGGGTACCATAAATATGGCCATCTGGCTAAGGATTTCCCCCTGGGACATTGGAGAAGAAGAAGGCAAAAAAATTGTCAAGGAGAATGTTGCTTTTGCTAGAACAGAGGAAATGAAGGAACAGGAGGAGGTCTTGTTAGAAGAAGATGCAAGATTGGGAGTTGATAAGGATGGTTTTCTGTCTCCAGGCCACAATATCTCTTTGCTTAATTTTTTTGAAATGGATCCTGTTCTGGAGTCCTCCCAGGTACCCCATTCCGAATGAGGGGTAGTTGGTGTGACTCAGACGGGTATGCCTTTCATTCCTCCTTCCTCTTTAAGCTCATCTTTTTGTTCTGCTGATTTGGTTTTATCTGAGCCTGGTCCATCCGGGCTACCTCATCACGATTCTCTAAATTTGTATGTCTTCCATGAATCTGTTGATAGTATCATCATGTCTATTACATCCCTTCCTATGTCCTCACCCTTAACCTCACCCTTAACCTCTGAGGGAGAGTGTGGCCCTGTCCTTTATTAAGATAGTCCTCCTGAGGCCACCCCTTACAATCTCAGACCTCTTGCAAACAGAACCTGGAAAGGGATTGTTGTAGGAGGTTTAGCATCTGATCCCATTCCAATAGGTCTAAGGAAGTCGAGGAGAAGAAAATCGGAATTGTCCAAGGTACAATTGAAAGCCAAGATTGATATAGCAGATGGGAAATAGAGGTCTCTGTCAGGGGTGCTTAGAGCGGCGCTGCCACCCAATCCGCGGTTGTGATGATCCTCCTATCTTATAATTGTAGGGGTTTAGCTAGTTAGCCTAAAGAACTAGCTCTTAGAGAGCTGGTGAACTCTCAAAATCCGGACGTTTTGTTGATTCAGGAAACCTTGGGGCAGGGAGAAGAAGTTAAAGGAATCCTCTCAAGGATGTTCCCAGGGTGGGTGTTCCAAGCCTTAGATGCTAATGGTAGATCTAGGGATTTGGAAAGGGGGTACAAAGCTGGGAAACTAAAAGAGTTGTCCTCTTGGGGCTTTGAGAACACTTTTGCGTTGGAATTGTACTCAAATGAACTTTTTCATCCGATACTTCTCCTTAATGTCTATGGGCCCTACTTGGAAAGAGAAAAGTTCTGGGACCCCTTTTTTATGAAATATTGTCCGAGTCACCCAAATCTCATTGTGGGTGGGGACTTAAATTTCTACTCGGGAGCCTCAGAGTCGTGGGGACCTTCGGCAAGAACAGATCATCTTACTAAGTATTTTACAAATAAGCTGGCAGCCTCTCTGCTGGTGAATGCTACCTTAATTAAACCAAGACCAACCTGGAGGAATAGAAGATTTGGAGAAGCCTGGGTGGCTAAAAAGCTGGACTGTTTTCTCCTAGGTGAAGACCTGGTGGAAAGAGTCTCAGTTTTCAGGCATTGGGTTGGGGAAGGGAGGTTATCAGACCATCTTCCAATTTTCTTGGAAGTTAAATGAGTCTTCAAAAAACCAAGGAATCTGTTTGAATTTAATTCCTCCTGGCTAAAAGAAGAATCCTTCAACTCTTTGTTCTAAGCTACATGGAGGAAGGAAAGCATAAGGGAATCTGAAAGTAGTAGTCAGCACTTTATGGAAAACCTGAAGAGAATGAAGAAAGCAACAAAGGAATGGGAAAATACCAAGAAGCATAAGTAGGAGGAGGAGCTTGGGAAAGTAAATGAAGAGCTGGATTTTCTAGAAAAACCAGAAGGAGCTGGATACTCTACCCTAGAGTCTAGGAACAAAATCAGGGAGTTGGAATCTGATAGGACAAACATCCTTCAGATAAGAGAGGAAATTTGGCACCTAAAAAGTAGAGCCATCTGGCTCCAAGCTGGAGATGAAAACTCAAAGTTTTTTCAGAACTATGCTAAAGGAAGGAAAAATATCAACACTATTTGGAAGATGCAGAAGGAAAATGGGGAGAAGGCAAAATCTTTTGAAGATATTTCTCTTCTAGCACGAAGTCACTTTAAAACACTTTTCAGAGCTTCAGAGAAGGTTTCCATAGCTAAAGTTATCAGGGTGGCTCAATTTTTTCCTAGCTATATTGATGAGGAAGGGAATGACAACATAATGGAACCTGTTATGAAATAGAGGTGGAGGATATCTTAAAGGCTATGCAAAAGCAAAAAAGCCTAGGGCCTGATGGTTGGACGGTTGAATTTTTTCAACATTTCTTTGAATTTTTAGGGGAGGATTTGGTCGCCGTGGTCGAAGAGTCACGCCACACTGGAACCATCTATCAGCCCTTTAATGCAACCTTCCTAGCCCTCATTTCCAAATCTGATCATCCTTCCTCATTTTCCGAGTTCTGACCCATCTCCCTTTACACCTGTATCTACAAGATCATAGCCAAAGTGATCGCCTCCAGGATGAACCCTTTCCTCTCCAAACATATCTCGGCAAAAAAATTTTCTTTCTTGGATGGTAGGCAAAACCACGAAGCAGTTGGGGTAACTCAAGAAACTCTTCATAGTCTCAAGAAACTCTGGAAAAAAGGAGCTATTGTCAAAATTGATCTCTCAAAGGCTTATGACAGAATAAGTTGGATGTACCTGAGACTCCTACTCACACATCTAGGCTTTAGGTTTGATTTTGTAAGATGGTTCATGGGTGCATCTCAACCTCCTCAATTGAAATTTTGATAAATGGAGTTGCTACAGATTTCTTCAATCCACAAAGGGGCCTCTGTCAAGGATGCCCCCTCTCATCACTTCTTTTTCTGCTGGTAGTGGAAGGCTTGATTCTAATGACCCATGCAGCTAAGAGACAAGGAGACATCAGAGGAATTGAAGTGGCGATTAACCTTTGGGTAACCCATCTACTGTTTGTTGATGATATTCTGTTGTTCAACAATGGCAGCCTAGAGGACTGTCGTTGTATTAAGGAGATCCTGGATCTTTTCTTGAAAGCAACAGGTCTCTGTATAAATGAGCAAAAATCGTCCTTGACAACATCTGGCCTCTCTAGGGATGAAGTGGGCAGGATAGAATCGGTACTGCATTTTGAAGTCAAAACACTCCAGGAAACCTTCAAGTAGCTAGGGTTTTTATTAAAGCCAGATTTTTATCGAATTCAAGACTGGAAATGGATTATAGCAAAGATAGAGGCTCAGATGCATCACTGGAGCTACAAATGGATGTCAAGAGCAGGAAGATTGGTCCTGATAAAATCAGTGGTAATGGTCATCCCAGTATACTGGGCTAGTCTGATTTGGGTCCCAAAAAGCATATTGGCCTCTATCAACAAGATCTGTAGCAGATTCCTATGGGTAGGGTCTAAGGTGGAACATGTGACTCCCTTGGTGGCTTGGGAAAAAATTGTTAGACCAAAATGATGGGGAGGGTGGGGAATTAAATATCTTTTCCCATTCTCGAAGTCTCTTGCAACCAAACTTGCATGGAGGCTAATCATAGCAGAAAATCGCAAGACCTTTGTTACCAAAAGAAAATACATTGATCCAATGCCAATCTTAAAATGGCTGAGAATGTCGCAAAAATCATAAAAAAACTCTTCTGTTGTTTGGAAAGCAACTATTGCCTCAGTTAAGGTCATAGAGCGGGGTTTGTCTTGGCATGTGGGGGATGGCGCATGGGTTAGATTGGGTTGAGACCCATGGGTGGGTTGCTCGGATATTTTTGCATTAATTGGAGATCTTGTTGAATTTTTGAACAAAAGAGGTCTGTTTAGCCTCAATCAAATCGCTGATCATGAAAACTCCTCCATTTGGAGACAGGAATGGTTGACAGGGAATGTTTTTCAATTAGAGGAAAGATAGCTGGGGGAGTGGAGGAATTATATATTGGATCTCCAGAACTCAAACATAAGGATCCTACACAAAAGATATGAGCTTAGATGGGTACACTCTTCGTCTGGGCTCTACACTCCAAAATTGGGTTATAATTGGCTTCTGACTCAAAATGGATGGGGGGAACCAGAATGGTGGTTCAAACACCTATGGACGCTGAAAGGACCAACAAATTCAAGACTATTCTTCTGGTGCATTCTCCGGAAAAAGGTTCCTACCTAGGATTTCTTACAACGAAGGGGGAAGTCAGGTCCGGGGTGGTGCTCAGTATGTAGAGATAGTTTGGAAATGGTACAACACGTTTTCCTCACTTGCCCTTTTAATACCAGCCTCTGGAATGAAACCCTGAGACTGCTTAAGATCCCCCAGAAGTGGGAAGGCCAGGAGGTGATGGAAGCTTGGCAAAGGTGGTGGCAGGAATTTGTTTTCCTCACTGAGACTTCCATAAAAATTTTCAAACAGACAGTGAAACTTTCCTTTCGATCCTGAGCTGTTTTGCCTCACTGAGGAGGCTCGGGTTTCGGATATCCTTTTCATACTATGGTATTTTGCTAAAAACCAAAATAGTGTCTATTTCCCGGTTTTTGTTATTTTTGAAGCTTCAAGCTACAATTGACTGTTGCCTTTTCCTCCCTTTGTTTCAGATGTTTTTCCTAAAAGGAAGCCCGGGAGGTGGGAAAGGATGAGGAGGTCTCCCTCAATTTTTTGATCTGGTTGGTTAGTGGATCACACCTCTTTTTACCACAGTTGAATCTTCGTTTCCTCCTAAAAAAGGGAGAAACACAGTTCTCTGGAATGCTTTTGCATATGCTATGTAACTTTCTATACTAATAGATGGTTCGATTTTTTTCTGTGGAAAAAATATTGTTGGTTCACTAATATATTTATGTGTTTTTTCTCTTGTTCTTGGTTTTGATGAATACAAGCATCAAAACTTTTTTTAGCTAACCTTATGGTTGCATACACAACAATGTTACTAGTTATTGCAATTGCTCAAAAACATTTTTCCTTTGCATTTTCTTGAAATAAAGCTCCTAATGCTAGAAATTTTTTCATGAAATCTACTATAAACCAAAAAAAAAATTCTGATAATTTTTTTTTGCATTGGAAAAAACTACTATATAGTAAAAAAATAGTGTTTAAGAGATAGCTTCAATGTTAAACTCGGTAATAGCTTATTGTTTATTATGTGAATATATATTTTTTTGGGAATTGCCAAGACCATACCATACTACTTGTAGATTGTTCCATTATATTATTATTGAACATTAATTTGATATGTAGTTAGGAAATCGTTTCTTGATTTGGTACTTGAATTTAATGGTATTTTAGTTTAATTTTTTAGTCCAAGTTTTTGTGGTTGATGTAGTATGATTTTGTTGTTATGATAAACATGTTTTGATGCCGGGATTCTGCTTTCTAGTAGAATCCTAGCATATAAAAACTCACTGCTTCACTCCATTTAAAAATGCTCAAATTTTCTTCAAATAAAACCATGAAAACATTCAACTCAAAATTTACATGAAGGAGAAAGAGTATAAAATATAAAATTTCTCTGGCCAAATATTACATTTGGCAGCCTCTTGGCTCTTGGCCCTTCAAACCACTCCTCACTCTCTTGGCCCTTCAAACCACTCCTCACTCTTCCTGTACTCCTCACGCACCCAGAATCTTGTTCTTCCTCACAAAAACACTCATATTTATACATAAATAATGTATTTATTTCACCCCACAAATTTCTCCACCCAATCCTCAACTAAATCTAATTTAGATTCATTTTAGGTGTGGACTCAACAAAGTCCCATACATAGAATTCTTACTCCCTAAATTAGCTACCTAACCCATTTCCTTTTAATTATTAAAAGAATATATACATTAATCCTCACCTTTACATTTTTCTCTCTTAAATTATGAAAATGAATAAAATAATTAAAAAGTCTCACCCCCTATTTCACATAATTAATTAATAAAAATTGAGCTTGATGCTACTGCAGTTTTATTTGATGCTTGAATTTTGATCACCAATAAAACTGCACTGAAATATAATTCTATTGATATATATTTTAGAGAAGTGAAAATAAAAAAATTGTTACAATTAAAACATTTTATTAATATTACTCAAAACTAACACAAATACATTTAACTCTATATTCGGAAGGATTTGTCAAAAACATCTTTGGGCTTACCATAGTAACTAGAAAACCCTCTCCAAAGCACGTAAATGACCTAAATGGATTAGGGGATTCCAAAGAAAACTTCATTTTGATCATGGAAGACCCTCTCCAGCCCTCTTCCATCCAAGTTAGTTCTCCCATCCTATGAATTCCATATTCAGTTAAGGAGGAGGTAACTCCAGAGCCTTTCCTCAGTGTGTTTCCTGTCCTCTAATGTTTTTTTAGTGAGGTTTGTCTTAGTTTTCTTGTTTTGGAATAGCTTATCATGAAATGGGGCAGAAGTAATGTTTTTCTAGTTATGTTTGTCTTAGTTTTAATCTTGCTATCTAGAGCAGCTTATCATGAAATGGGGCAGAACTTCCACTAACTTAGTCAAGAAATTTCTGTTATCCATGTATTAGCAGAGCTATAAATTTCGGAACTTTCAAGGAAGATTGGTTCTTTTTTCTGTTTTTTAAATATTAAGAAAGGATTAGTTCTCTTTTTTGAACATTAAAGGGGATTAATTTCTCGCGAATTAATTTCTCTAGTGGAAAGGCCTCATGTATTTTTTGATGCTGTAAATTTTGTTTTACGACACTGAAATAAAAATTTGTTAAAAATATACATTAGTAAAAAAATAGCCTGTAATATTTATTAAGAAGACTTTTATATATATTAATGGTATTTCATTGCCATAAATCCTGCAATACACATTATTCTCACCTGTTAGGGGTTTGTCTTGCACAATTTCTTATTCAAAGGGAACTAAAAGTGCGGCATTTGTATTTTATATGTAATTTATTCAGACCTCGGTACTCGAATCAATTTCCTTCTATTGCTCACAAACAGAGTATTTGTATGCTTATTGAGGTTGTGGAGATTGCATTACCATATGAATTGGTGTGCAGAGTTATTTTGAAAAAGAATCACTATTTTAGAACTTATATCCTGTAGCCTTTGCACAGTTTTAGTACAATTCAGTATGGACTCTTGATATTGAAATAGTATTGTTACGACGGCTCCCTCCTTTTGTTTTGTTGAAGATAAGTAAAGACAGTTTGAACACATACATGAGTTTCTCCTATGAATTCTACAGTACTAGATTAACACTGGCACATTTCATTTTTGGTCCCTTGAATGATGAGTTTATTTCTGAATTCTACAATATTCACATTGCATTTTTTGTCGATAAGTGATTAGAGTAGATGTAGAGGCCGCCTTTTAATTTTGTCACATGGTAAGTAGGACCGGGTGCAGATTTTTAATAAAAATGGTTGTTACATTACTAGTTTATAGTCCTTTTTGGTGTGAAGGTTATCAAAGGGTGTGAGTGCAGGTTTCCAATAGCTAGGGTTTGCTCTTTAATGGATTCGCTCTTCCATTAGAGTTTTCTTTCTAGTTTATTGGTAATTAGAGTTTTCATATATATAAAACTAATTGCACTTTCCATATTATTAAAATTGAGTGTAATGGTTAGGAAATAATTATTAAAAAAAAAATAACATATTTACAGTTCAAATTTGTTAAAAAAAATTATTTTTAAAACAAATAATTTTTCTAAAGTTATGATTTAAAATAATTAGATTTTGAATGTAATTAATTATAAATTTTGATGATTTGTATTAAACAATTACTTTACATATTCATTTTTATCATATTCTCAGAAACATGATTTCTTTTTAAATAAATCTGAGAAATGAATCTAGACCACAACTATGGTTATGGCAGTAGTCTAACCAGATTGCATTTTTTTCGCTTTGAAAATTATGGAAATTCCAGCAAGATTTTAATAAACACTGGCAGGGATTTTTGTAAATCCAGGTTATAGTTATAAAACTTCAAGATTTTCAATCCGTACTGAATCCATTTCCACCATAAAAACACATGTTTCAAACATCGCTACTGCAAAATTTCTTTAAAAATTTATTTGGCCAAATCCCAACCACTTTTGAAAATCCCAACTATGTAACAGTTCTACAAATAAGAGGCATAAGCGTCTTCGACTGTAAAATTGAAGCATATTCGACCTTTCATAAATTATCTTCTGAACGGAGTAAACCCCTGAATATATATATATATATATATATATATATATATGCTACATATAAATTGGCATCGTTACATTTGAAACGAAAACTGCATCAAATGAAATGAGCATATGCGTATACATATATCCATAAAGCTTCTTCCATTTCTTCTTTCTATATCACTCAATTAACTGTACCGAGTTCACAGAAAGCGCGCTCGACTTGGCCCTCCAGGTCTGAGCTCGAATCCTGCGTCTGGACGTGATGCCGTATTCGTCATTAAAGTCGTCCTCACAGCAAGAGGCAGCAATGGAGGCGTTTTGATTAATAAGAATAAGGGACTTCAAATACTGATACGTCCCAAACAACATCAACAATATTCCTATAATCACGCAGCCACACACTACTAAAGTGGCCGCTGTAACGACAAGCGGATTAATGAAAGGCTTTAGTGAGAGGGCTAATGTTCCTCGGATAACACTGCATGAAGTTTTGCAGAAAAGTGGAGACATGCCAATGGAATTTGCATTTGGGCCATTGACGTTAATAATATGAGAAGCATCACCCACTAATTCTGAGCACTCACGGGGAAGAAGAGGAAGAAGTAGCAGCACTAGAGTAGAGGAGAAGAGAAAATAGGTGACTGATTTTCCAACTGCCATTCCCTCTACTTTTGCACAGAGCTCCACACACTCAAAGAACTAATAATTTCTTCCTCTAAGAAAGAGGAGCAGGTCGAGTTATGGGTAATGGAGAGCTTGCTGTAGATCTTATAAAGGTTCAAGAAGAAGAAGAGGAGACTATTAATGCCAAATCAGTCGCTGCATGATGAGACTACATAAGGAAACAACAGAATGATAATATGAGTAAAACAGTAAACCCTTAATATCTTCCTTCAAGAAGAAGGAGCGAGGGAGGTAGGTAGGTAGGGTAGTTTATGAAGCTTAGTAAGTCTCCGAAATTTTCGCTTACCAAATAAGACAACGGCCCGTCCCCACCACTGTACATAGCATCTCTTGACAATGAGACTATTAATACCGAATCAGTTGCTGCAAGGTGATGCTACATATTTAGTGACTTTGTACCATAAGAAAAATCAGAATTGTCACCGTTGAGGTGGAATCTGACAGATACAGATAGACACTTAATATGTCCCTTCAAGAAGCAGGAGGTTTTTGGAAATGGTGGATGGAAGTCTCCGAAACTTTCGCTGAACCAGTAAGTCGGGGAGGAGTGTCATATGTTAGAGCCCGCACATCATCCACGCCGACGCTCTCATTTCGTTTGCGATGAGATGAACTTGCTTCGTCTTGGGCCTATGTGAACATATGCCACCTTCAAAATTCGAAAATAAATGGATTAGCCGGAATTTATTTTGGTAACGTTTCACCATTTTTTTCTGGTCATATTCCATCGTATTTGGTAAATGATACCGTCATTCATGTGCAGTGGATATTTACTTATTATGTCCGTGGGGACATATAGGATCCAGTATTGTTTTGATGGTACTCCGTTGAATTTTTTGGACAAGTCTCTTCAGCTGAGGAATTGTTTAAACAGTACAATGGTGTTGAAGTTTGGGTAAAAGAATTTCAAAAAAATTAGTAGTAGCAGTGTTTAATCATATGGCCAAAATAAATTTGGCATCATCAAAATTTTTTAGAACATCTAATATCTTGAAATTTAACAACTATAACTTAAATTTACAAATATTCCTACCAAATTTTTATTAAAATCTTTACTAAAATTTAAAAAAAAAAAAAAAAAAAAAAACCTAATTGCCTCGCAACTATTTGTATCACCAACTACAGGGTATATTTATCAATCTTTCATGGTATAAACCAAATTTCTCCTCACCAACGATTGAGTTCATAAGGTTTTTAATGGATATTAATAAAGCCGAATATAATTATCGGTTGATATGATATGTTTACGGTCTTGGACAGTGTTGCCATAATCCATGATCTGTCCTTAAGCGTTAGAGATTTAATTCCAACTTCCGTCTCTTTATCAACTTTATTAATATCACATTAAAAATTATTTATATGATTTCATAAATCTCAATAATATTGATATTAAGCGTTAGAGATTTAATTCCAACTTCCGTCTCTTTATCAACTTTATTAATATCACATTAAAAATTATTTATATGATTTCATAAATCTCAATAATATTGATATTATTTATATAGACTAGGGGAAGGAGATAAGTGATCAAATTTGAGGGGTAGGTCCTAGAAATTGGGCATATATTTATGTCGCTTTTCCATGATGAAAAACTCAGAAAAGAAAAGCATTTCAATTGATCACAATATATTATTTTTATATTTCATTTTCATAAAGAAAAAACTATCAATCTTTATGTTAATAAAAGACGTTACATATACAATAGCGAAGGAAGCTCCATCTTGCATTGCTTAAATCTCTCATTGGCAATGCCAACATAAGTCTTGAAGACACTATTATAAGAATTTGGATGGATACCACCAGGATATAGGAGATTCTGATGTGTCAGATTGTGTAATGCAATTTTGACTTTGTTTGACAAGGAGCAGCAGCATGGAGGTCTAGATTTTTCTTATAGAACTTTTTTTTATATTTGAAACGTTGTTTATAGATATGAATACAGCAATGAAATTATGAGCATGGTGGACAATTAGTCAAGCTCATGATGCCAAACCATGATGTTGTAAGTTTGGGATTTAACATTTTTAAATGTTAAAGACAAATAGTCAAAATCACTAAAAACTTAGTATGCCATTATAAATCATCATTCCTTGTTCACTTTTGTTAATAGGGTTATGTCACACGATGATCTCTCTTCTCTGGCATTTTCTTGTATTGAAGGTCACCATTCTAAGAATAAGGAGTCATTTTCTCCAAAAATAACCCTAGCCAAACCTTGACAATGCATCAAGGATATCTTTCTATGCTTCATAAGTACATATGTTCCACTTCTAAATCATGTCTTGGGAGTAGTCATTTTGCTGGAAATTATTCACCAGTTGGTTTCATACCAAAGTCTTTTTCTCATTGTCAACATCCAAGACATGAACTTTTGAAAGATAATGGTTTAAAACAACATAAATATTTGAAATTTTACAAGAATTGCCTGGGATACTTTGAATATGAATTTTGAAGTCAAGTGCATGATGTTGTATAGGATCAAGTGTCATTTTGAAAGGTAACACAAGAACTTTTTTTATATTGATTTGGTAAAGTTTTAGATTTCGACCTTCACCATTCATAATAGATGTCAAATTCTAGATTTTTCTTATGGTTGAATGGAATGTACCATATGGTTTTAATTTGGGAAGAAAGCTTCTCCTCATATTTGATTTCCCAAATAGAAAAATTGGAGAAGAGTCTCCATAATTGAGGTCCAGAGCAAGCAAAACAATGTCATATTAACTATATCTCTTATTCAATGTGGTAGAGAGATTGTATAATTGAATACCCATAGAGTAGGCCTCACACTTGGCTTTCATACCCATTCTAGCATATTTTGTAGAAATGTGAAATATGACATGTCAGAAGAAATGGAACCCAGGTTTGTTGAACCTCATTAGGGGGTATCCCAGAACCTTGGTTATTTTTGGCATAACCTGGAGTGGAGAATGAGGTCACATGTTGTTTTTGATCTATGGCAGATGCTGTTGATTCACTTTCAAAAGATATTTCACCCCAACATTGGTGGGGATACAAGGAGACGCCAAAAGTGGAGGCAAATTTGGAGAATCAATATCAAGATAACTTGAGCTTATCCAAAGCCCTAATGGGCCGTTTTAGCTCTAAAAGATTTCTGAAATATAATCACATCCCATGATATTTTGTCACTCTTAGGAATTTAAAATAGGAACCAAAATAAACATATAGAAATCACTACATCTTAATGAAAATGAAATAAGAAAAAAACATGACAAAACATATATACTTATATTAAAATTATATGAAAGGTCTTATTTATAAAATAAAAAATAAATTCTAGCTTATATAAGAGGTATCAATGGAGTTCTAGCTTATAAATTTCAGATTTGACCAAATCATTGTTCTATTGTTTATTAAAATTCTTTTGGAATGTTGAGACTTCCAATATTTGCACATCTCAAATAATTGGAACAACAGTCCCTTGACTTGGACGCAAAATTGATCCAATGTAGCTTTTTCTTCCAGTTATAAACCTTTGACAATTGTGGTCCTCTAGCTTAACATATCTTGTGTGATATCCTGCAATTATTAAATTCACTATGTTAATAAAAAAAACATAATAAAACTTGAAAGATATTATAAAACATAAAGTAAAAGTCATATGGTATAAAACTAAAAAAAATCACTTACACTAATGGTAACAAACACTAAAACTTTCTAGTCCTTTCAATATATTCTCATAGTGGAAGAGGTTTTCGAGTTTTCATCTCCTTCCATTCATCATAAATAGCATTCCAATCTACCTCATTTAGAGCATGAGGTGCACTGAGAGAGAGAAACATTAACATATCCAATGTTTTTAAAGAAAGTTTTGATCTATCATCATTTTTAATTCGATTTAATTTTGAAAAGCCTCTTTCACATACTGTTGTACTAGCCAGAATAACAAGAATTTCTTGCCATAGCTGAATTAAGCATGGAAATCTTTCAAACCATTCAATTTCACCTCCACATAGATCCCATACTCCAAACATATGTTTTTTTTGGTAAGATTTATAAATAATACATATAAATTCATCCATTTCATCCATACATTTAATGTTGTCCACAATAAGCAAGCCTCCAACACTAAAGCTTTCACATAAACATGTCAACCATCTTCTTGTTTGAGAGTCTCTATCATCCATATCCTCATAATAATTACGAGGACAAAAAAACGTAGATGCATTAAAAATAAGAAAATCTGTGAACCTTGCATTTAGAGAGTCAATCACCTTCATTACAAAACCATTTCCCAGCTTAATGCAGTCATCTAGTGTCCCTGATCTTTGTGACTTCGGCAAACTCTCAAACCTCAATTCATGTACATGTAATATACATGTGCAATCTGAAAACTCAAGAGTTCCTTGTTGTGTTTTACTTCAAAAAGATGATGTGTGCATTACACCTGCCCCAAATGTGCCTCTTAGAAATCGCTTATGAAGCAAGCTGATAGTGATATCCAAAGTCGTTCCAATAGATGTAATGTCAACATGATCCTCTTGAAACTTTTGATTCAGCTTATTTAACTCAATAAGAACATCTGCAAGTAAGTGGATGCAAAATTGAACTTGAAATATTGTAGCCATCTCATACATTTTTTTCTCCACTAACTCCTAGTCTCTTAACAAAGCATGCATGCGCTTAACGAGTCTTTCCATGACTTTTCCTCTAGAAAGCCATCTAATATGATGAATCTGTAACACTTCTAGCCTTGTGATTTGAAATGACTCCATTAGCTCTTTCAATTCTCCATGTATTTTAGTATATTTCCATAACCATGAATAGATCTTGTTTGCAAACTTATCAATAGCTTACAACTCTTCAAAATATGATGAAGCATCATTTGCTGCTAATGCTTCTTGATGAGCGATACAATGGATATCTAATAAATGAGGGGCATGTCGACGAAGCTTGGTAGATAAACCTTCACAAATACCCCTCATGGATAATGCTCCATCAAATCCAAATCCAACTAAATTTGTCATGGATAAATTCATGTCTGCTAAAAGAGATGTCACAACATCATACATATATTGTGATGTTCCATCCTTAATCTGTAGCAAGTGAATGAATTTTGTAGCACATGGCCCTCTTCCTTAATTTTTCAAATATGTAATATAAACAATCAAATGTTGCACCATAGTCCAATCAATGCTTTCATCAACTAAAAGTGAGTAATATGGGCTTTGTAAAATCTCATCTCTTTGTAAAATCTCATCTTTTAATTTTCTCCAATATACCTCCTTAGCAGCTTCTAAAAATTCTTTTCCAGATGTTGTATTTGTATACGCTGAGTATTCATCTGTTAAAGGCACGTGAGGAGTGTTTTTATACCTGTTCAAGTCACAAATTGACTTATATACTTCCAAAGGTAAATCAAGTATTGCAACAAAATACATGTTCTCAATAACTAATATAATTCTCTCTTTATGAGCATCAACCATTAGCTCTACATGTTTTGTAATTGGAAGAGTGCTCCGTTTTCTTTCTCCCTCTAAAAGTTACAAAGAAAATTTATGAGCCTCTGATGTTGCATGGATGTTTAAAGCACTAACTTGAAGAGTTGTGCTTCCATCTTTAGCAAATGGTGTTTCCCTTTTAAATTTTACACACCATGAACATTTTATCCTTTCAACGCCATTACAATCTTTACAGCATAAGCCCATGGAAATCTCATCTTCCATTTGGACTTGAATGTTATTTTGTACCTCTTGGATGTCAGTTTCTTTTCAAGAAGTTCTGGACTATCTGATTCATGGTCCTCATGTACATGATCATATACTTCATTTTCATAAATGTGCAGTTGATTAGAGCATTGAGAGATACCAAATGTATCAGAAAGTGAACGTTGTTTCATATCCTTTTTTGGGCAACCAAGAGGTGGCATTTTATACCTGTAAATCATAAACAATCAACAAAACAAGAAATATAAAAAAACATATAAATATAAAAACACAGAGATTCTTTGAAAACAAGACAGTAGACAACAAACTTCATATGAAAACTAATGAAATGAAAAGAAACAAATAGATCTCACACACAGAGGTTTGTTGATCATTGAAATTAAAACTAACATTGATCTTCGTGTTGTGAAAAGAGGAAAAAGGGAAAGCTAAGCTTGTTTTTCATACCTAAAAGTTATCCAATTTGTTATTTCATTTCATATATTCTTAGGACCAACTACAGTCTATTAGGAATTAAAGACAATTAACTAAATATAAAATAATCTATCTGTCTTGCATAAGAGCTTGATCATAAAGAAAAGTGAGTTTTCAATACTTATTAATTAAATTAATAACGCACATTTAAGACTTATTTCATTTGGAGAATTCATCAAGTTAGACCATAATATTCCCTACCTTAAATTCGTTACTGTATATAATATAGGGAAGATGCGCATATACTTTGCTGGATATTACTTGTTTTAATTGGAATTTTTACACAATAAGTTTTTTTTTTAATTGAACTTAATTCTGATCTGAGTTCAAATTTGTATATTGTTGTCATCAACTCCTTTTCAGTTTGACCATTGAAAGGGAGACATAAATACTTCAAGTATACTTTACTCTTTTCATTTTAACTCATTTTCTTGAAACAAAGCTCATAATGGTAGAAATTTTTTCATGGAGTCTACTATGCCAACAAAAAAAACATATTTTTGATATTTTTTTTTGTTGTAGGGAAAAAACTATTGCTATATATGTTTAAAAAAAAAACATTTAAGTGACCCAAAAATTAAACCCTAAAAAAAACTACTGCTATAACTTCATTGTTAAACCCTGTAATATCTTATTGTATTTTTATATATATTTTTGTATTTTTGGAATAACCAACATTGCGTTGTATATTATCTTGACCATCCCACCTGTAGTATGTTCCATTATACGGTTATTGAACCTTAATTTGATATATAATTGGAAATTATTTCTTTAGTTTGTACCATAATTCATTGTTATTTTAGCCCAAATTCTTGTGGTTGATGCAGTTTGATTTTGTTGTTATAATAAACATGTTTTCCTAAAAGATGGTTAATTATTCTGGTATACGATAGGACATCTGTCCTACAATGATTATCAAGAAATGTTCAATATTAATATTTTTGAAATTGATAACATCGCAAATTTATTTCACAAACTTAAAATTTGTTTTCGTTAAGAAATTTTAGATAATGTGAAAGAGAAAAATTACCTACTGAGTGAAAATTATTTAAGAGTTAATCTTCGTTTGGCAAACTGGTAATCCAAAATTTCTTTTAATATTTTTTTCTTTTGGATTTATGTTTGAGACATGGATGCAACTCTTTGTATTATCTCATTTGCTCATAATTGTAGCCTATAATCACATGAAAATCATGATTAATTAAATGTTGAAAATGGAAACAAGAAATCTTGAAAATGGCACTGACAAAGATTCTAATTTAATTTTCCCTTCAATTAAATTAGAAGAAAATTGTAATTCAACATCACATGACAAATTTTATGAGTTGGCTAAGTTAGTTTTACTTGGTTTAGTTAATTCGAGTTGAGGGCCTAACTTGAGTCATGTAGAGTGGTTCCTAAATTTTAGGAGCCTAGGTTGAATTTAATTTGAGTTGTAATAATTTAATTTAGTTAAAAATTGAGTTAAAGTTAGTTAAAATAGTTCCAACAGTTGGAGGAACTAGTGAGAGGTATAGTAGTGAGTTATGAACTCTATGATAAATCATGTAACTAATGATTTAGCCATAAATAAATCATCCATGTCAGAGCTAAGAGTTACCGAGTTGAGATTAGAGTTCAAGGGAAGTATATTATCAATTATATAATCATCCAAATTGTACAGGTGGTGGATGCAATCAAAGGAAGACCCTAGATGGATTTCACAATATTGGATGAGGATTTCCCTAATTAATAGGGGCTAATTACCCAAGGAAACAACACAACAAAGTAGGATCTTGGAAGGCTAGGAAATTGGCTAAGTGTTGGCGAGAGTCTGTCTAGGAAACAGTGAGACATATAGAGATAGTGCATAAGTTTCTCAGAATAGCATTGTAATCTTCTCATATTTTTTGAATAATGAAATATATAGATAGCAGGTTTTTTAGTTGTGGCTTTCCCAAGGTAATCATTGTGTAATGTGTTGATTGAATTCTTTCTCTTGTATGCTTTGTGATTTCACAATCATTTAAATTGGTTTCTGCAATTGATAGAGTAGATTCAATTCTATTGTTTTAGAAAATTACAATTAGAAGTTTGAATCTACCTGGATTTTCTATATCAAATTTTTATTTTTCATCCAATGGAAAGGAATAAAAATATTATATATAAAATGAACATCAAACTTGGGCTAATTTTTTGAGTAATAGGTAATTTTTTCGTCTTTAAATAACTCTTTGCATAAGTTAGGTGATATTTTATTTTTTTTATATAAAAATCATTACTCTTGAAAATTGCACTGTGGTTATACATATAAGTCTTCAAATTCTAAATTAATAATGCAAAATTATGTTAGATCATTTAAATGCATGCTAGAACAGAGGGAGTTTTGTAGATAGGAAAAAGCTTTATATTCAATGATAAGCGTAGGTATGGATGGATTAGATAATTCATATATACAAGTAGGCATGGGTGGAAGGAATTGATTGAGAGGTATGATTCCAGAAGGACCTGTTAACACTCACAAAATTTATTGTTTCATTATATGTAAGGAAGGTGCTTTCCTCAATCCAACTATGGGTTATATAATCTAACTAAGATGATTTCTTCATTAAACAAAAATAATTGTATTGAAGCCTATGATATTGTAAGCACCAAAAAAACCTAACTATGTAATATATTCCAAAGAGGAGGGATGAATCCTTTTTAAATCCACCAAGTTCAAGATTGTATATATAAAAGTGCACGAAGAAACAACAATACAGAACTCACGAGAATATTACTCTTACATTTTTATTTACCATAGGATATACTTTAGCTCACAACCCCTTTTATTTGTTAAGGCCCCTTTCAATAGCTTCTGTTTGTGGGCACAACCACACTCTCGAAACCCAAGACCCAAACCTTTTAATTGAAATACACATGTAGGCATCAATGAATGGGATTGATTGAGTTTTGTGTCTTCAAAACATGTCGATTTCGGAAAAATTTACCATGGCATCATATGGTAGGAAGACAATCCTCTTAACCTATCTATGGCTTATATAATCCAAGTCAAAGGGTTTCTTCATTAAATAAAAACCACCAGATTCAAGTTTGAGTTATATAATCACCACACGACCTAATTATATAATATATTTCAAAGGTGAGGGACACGTTCTTTCTAAAAATCACCATGTTTAATCCTATATATATATGCATGCAGAGGGGTTTCAATAGAGAACCCAAGAGAAAATTCATCTTACCTTTGTCTTAATTGTAGCATAAACTTTAGGTTACAACCAAATTATTTTTCAAACTCCCTTTCAATAGTGGTTGTCTCTGTGGTTATAGACATAATAAATGAACCCTAGACCACAACCTTTTTATATTGTACATGCTTTCAAAACTCGTAGGAAAAAAACTCTAGGGGACGAAGATTCCCCTCTATCAATTACTCAACTATCTTCTGTTTACATCAACTGAAAACTCAAGTCCCCAAACCATGAGGTTTTTATACCGAGTCACTTTTGCCTTGTTTCAAAATTTCCAGGGTAAAATCTTCTCGGGAAGAGATATTTCCTTCTTTCTCTATCAATGTACTCATTATCCCAGTGTTTCTACAGTCTGTCAAATCCTTCCTTGGCAGATCACCCTAACGCTTAAAAGTACATGTCAATCTAGTATTTTAAATGAATGTGACCCTAGTGTCTTAAAATTCCATGTGATCCCAATGTTTAAAAGGACATCCTTGTTTGGAAACTCCAAGGGGGGATTATTTTGAGAAATTTGTATCTTGATGGAAATCCTCCCAAATAACTTTGGATTTGTTCCCCAACCGCCATTAATTAATGAACTTCCATCGTTTTCAAAGGAAATCTAAGTCTCGAGTTTAATTTTTTCTTAGTGTAGTGTTGCAATATTTAACACAACAACCCAATGTGAATTCAATCATCCCTGCAAAAATTGTGCAACACCTTTGTAACACTTGCAATAGATTCATGTTCCTCCTTATCAAGATGCCTCCCAATATTTGGATTAATGATCACACAATTCTATCAAAGATAAAAAATCATCATTGTTACAACTTCTAAAGGGAAATTTTGGTCCTATTCAAATGATTTGTAACTTTCTACACTCCATTCCTGCACACATCCTCGAATTTCTCTCCCTTTTGATCTTTAATCTCGCCCAACCTACATCAACCTTGTGTTCAATGCAAATTACTAGCAATTGCTCCATTACGAGATGTTGCAAAGGAAACGCCGTAAGATTCTTAAAGAGATCCATGGCATTATTTGCTGTAAGATTCTTAAAGAGATCCATGGCATTGTTTGGAGTGGATGTGACCCTGTAAGAATCAACAAAAACCAATCAGTGATGTGATCATTTAGTCAGAAAAATATATCAAGCTTATAAAACTAAGCTAAGAAAATTTTGATTGACTCTAGTAAAAAATGGGGTTGCAGATTCTCCTTCCTCTTGCAATCATTTGGCCTTAGACTAATGTTTTAGGAAATTTACTAGTCTACAGAGTGAAATGGTTGTGAAATAAACAAAATTTTCAATATTAAGTATCATCTAAAAAGTCAATTATTCTATTCTATTTTTGTTTCTTAGATAAGAATAAAATGATATTCAATTAATAAAATGAAAAATAAATATTAAGTATCATCTAAAATGTCAATTATTCTGTTATATTTTTATTTCTTAGATAAAAATAAAATGATATTCAATTAAGAAAATGAAAAATAAATATTAAGTATCATCTAAAAAGTCAACTATTCTGTTCTATTTTTATTTCTTAGATAAGAATAAAATGATATTCAATGAAGAAACCGAAGAATAATCATGTGGCTAACACTTTTCTTAGATACGAATAAAATGATATTCAATGAAGAAACTGAAAAATAATCATGCGACTAACACTTTTCCAATCATCGCTTTTCCAATCATGGGTTAAATGTTCATCATTTTTATAGTTCAGCGGAGTGAGGTTAATTTCTGCCACCGATCCACGAGGGTGTAAGGACATACAACCGAGAAATGGGCTGTTAATGTGATCTTATCCTCGCTGAACCGATGACCCTTAGTGTCCGCCCAGGAGTTGAAGGTGTCCACCCTATTTTTACCAGAGGACACAGATGGGGATAACCCATCAAAAGCTTGAAACATTACATTTGCCATCAACATTTCTCGATTGTTCCAGTTGAGTGCAAATATTCTGCAAAATGAAGGGAATTGATATCTTGTCCACCTCCCTGACATTGAATGAAACCTCCCCGAGTCTTGAACACCGGTCTCTCGTTAGGAAAGGCAGCCAATCACGGTCGCTGGAGCGACAGGTAAACAAAGCTAGGGAGCCCAATAATACTAATTCAGAGCAGATTAGAGGAGAGCAGATGAATCGAAGAGAAGGCGAGAAGATCTACGCACCGCAGGAGTGGTAATTCTATAAGCCGCTTTAGCTGCAGCGCCATTGATCAGCTGCAATTGTTCCGTACCAGCCATTTCAGGAGCCAAAGGTTGTGAAAAAATGTCCATTCAATAATGAGCCTCTGACATCTTGCTCATCAGCAACAGATGCTACTGAGGTATTTCATGCAACACCCATAAATTTTTATTAACTCTTTACATCAATCTCTAATTGTGCAGTGGATTGAATCTTTGTGATAGTTTTCTTCTCAGCCCATTCCATTTCTTGTATCAGCTCTACCTATAACCCACAGATAAATGGAATATGCACACTAGCACAATTCCCAAATTTAAAAAAAACATGTACTTTTTTAATCAAATAACAAAACAGTTTCAGACCTAGAAATTTGATAAAATTTAACAAAAACGTGTACTTTTCTTGCACCAAAAAGGTAGCCGAAGCTCTGTACAGAGTTGCAGATCTGAAAATCGTACTTATTGATTGTTTCTTGCACCAAAAAAGCAGCTGAAGCCCTGTACAGTGTAGTGTTGCAGATCTGAAAAATCATTTATCTGATAATTGTCATGTAAAAAGATTTAAGCAAAAACGACTTCTTTGATCGAAACTGAAAAAGTTTCCTTTAATCTAAACTGAACAGATTTACCAGAGTCATAGTATCTTTAGGTTTCGAGTTCAAACCACACTTTTACTTAATTTAACTTTTAAAACACTTCGTTGTTATCGAATTTATCGAAATTTACTTAAGATTGATGGCCTGTAATCAACTATTCATTAATTTTTGTCTATATAGCGGAACTGAGAAGTTTTGTTAACTGAAGCACAAAAACCTAAAAACTGACAGGAAAAGAAATTCCAAACATGTGAATTCATGTGAGGATGATAGAAACCAATTTCGCTGTCGATTTTTGGGACTTTTCATCTCTTAAGACGCGACATGGAGTGCAGATCTCAGTTATAGTTCTCTGCTGAAATTGTCCTCCCTGTGTGTGAGGAAAAATGAGTTCGCTACTGTTGCGATCCATCCATTGGAATTCAGTTTGTTGCTGCTGCAATTCCTCTTGCAATCTCAGGGAATTGTGAAGGCCGAGCTACTCTAAACGCACAAGAAGAAGCTCTATAAACCCTCTTTCAGTAACTAATGAGTTATATAACTGTATTGTAAACTAAATTTTTGCAACTACTTTTTCCTTTTTCATCCAATGACTGAATATATTTTAGTCGTCTAACATATAATCTAATGGTTCTAGGTTATGGCACGATGCACACATCAAAGTTGTTTTCAAATAATAACGCCTTATGGCATAACAAGAATAACACAAACAAAGGGTATTTTCAATAATGAACAAGTTTGTTAGAATTGCTTAATGATTTGAACTAGAGTGCTCTCTTATTAACATTTGAACTAGAGTGCTCTCTTATTAACAAATAATTTTCATAATCCCATTTTGGCCCTTTTGATCATACTTGGCATTCACGCTTAATGTTCTCTACTCACCCCTCCAATCTCTCCCTATGTTTTGTAGATGCCCTTGGACTTACAAATTATACAAAAGGAGCGCGAACTAGAATTAGTTCAGATGCAATATTCTCTTAACTAATAATCCCTAGGTCCACAAAATACTCGAGATATCACTTTAGGATCCCTCCAAATCCTAAAAAATCTCAACAGCCAGTATCATAGGCATATTTAATTAAACCCATTAAAATAATATAATATTTATAGGATTTTCTAAGAACATAGAAAATTGAGTCAATTAATATGTTAGAGATCTGCAGAATCCTTCAGAGATCACTTTAGGATGTCTCCAAATCATCACAACTCTTAATATCCATTACCATAGGCAGATCTAATTACACACTAATTATAATAATGCAATACTTTCTAGAATTTCCCTTAAAAAATAGAAAATCACAAATAAGTAATAATTAGGGAATCAACTCCCTTATTAAATGAAAGACCCATAGGTCCAGTGAAAAGTTCTTCTTTGAATTTGTAGGTGAAATGCTTTTGCATTACCTAATATACAAGGTGTAAAAGACAACCTTTGGATTGCTAGTAGCAAAAATGTTTTGGGTCTTGACATACACAAGTTGGCATGGTATTGTTGCATGTGTAACCACAATATAATTATGATGTATTAAACTATATGTAGATTAGAGTTACTTTATATATAAAATATATATTAATAGTTTAAAAAACTAATTTCTCTATAATTTTTTAATATTATAATATGATGTCATATCATTTTATTAGTATTTAACTCTTTTATTGGGAATTTTTTCTCTATTTTATATTTGTTGGTCTAATAAAAGTTATGATGTATAAATGGCCCAGGCTTTGTTTCTACTTGTTATTTGATTATTATTTACTTTATTATTTCTTCTAAATTAGTTTGGTAAAACTGATCAAAATGGCATTGCAACTAAGTGGTAATAAAATATTAATTGGCATTCCACATTATTGTTGTCGTGTATTTTAATTTATCCTCTTTAAAAACATGAATTATTTTTCATTTAGATATATTGACAAAAATATTTATATATTTTAAGAAAGAATTAGCTAATGAAATGTATCTAGTAGTAATCTTAAATGCACAATTTAAAAGGCAATAATGAACAATTCAAACTTTAAAAAAATTCATGGGAATGAAAATATCTCTCTATGACCATTGAAAATACAAAACGACATAGCTTCAATCATTATAAGAAGTTTACACAACATAAATTTAGCAGAGATCAGCAGACGCAACCACAATCTTGAAACCTCGGACCCTGACCATTTTCTATTGTGCGTGTTTCCAAAATGCTCGGGGCGATAGAGATTCTCCTCTATCAACTGCTAGACTGTCTTTCGTTTACCTCAAGTGACAACCCCTAACCCAGGACCTCAGTTTTTTTAAACCAATTCACTTACGCCTCGTTGCAAAAATTCTAAGGTATTAACATGAAAAAAGCATATTTGTAACAATGAACACAACACCCGTTAAAATTGCTCAATCATTCGAATTAGAGTGCTCTCTTATTAACAAACACTTTTCACAAGCACATGTTGGCCTAATATATATACTAGCACAACCACATTATATTTACTAATGTTGTTGATATACGTCGATAGGCGTATATAAAATAGATTTACAACCACATTTACCAATGTGGTTGATATACGCCGATAGGCCTATATCCACTACCCATCACATTAATTTATATATCAATAAATAAATATTATATATAATAATTTTATTATATTAACTTGAAATATATATATTATATACTAATAAAAATATTTATTAATATATTAATTATGATTAAAATCACAAAAATATTTTATATATATTAATAATATTAACTATACACATACTATATATTAACTTGAAATATATATAATATATAATAATAATATTAATAATAAATAATATTTTAATATTTATTAATATATTAATATCATAGATTATTATATTATTAATAAACCAAAAAAACTAATAATATAATATTAATAATATATATTATATCATAGTTGGTTATATTATTAATAATATATATTAATAATATTATAATATTATTAATAAATATTAGAATATTTATTAATAATATTAAACCCAAAAACATAAGAAAGTAATAAACTTTAAGAATTAATATATTAAATTCAAGAGAGTAATAAAGCATATGAAACAATATTTAAAAACAAAAAACTTAAGAGATTAATAAACCCTAACAATTAATATTTTAAAGTGAAGATATTAATAAACAGATAATTAACAATACAAACCCAATGTCATCATAAACCAAAGGTTTAAATATTATAAACCAAAGGAATTGGTGAACTCAAGGGATAAATATTATAAACATAAGGGATCAATATTAAAAACACAACAGATTAATAAACCGTAATAATTGATATTTTAAACTAAAAAACCTAATAAATTAATAATCCATAAGAATCAGTATTTTAAACATAAGATATTAATAAACCAACGGGATTATTAACATTATAAACCAAAAGAACTAATAGACCCAAGGGTTTAATATTATAAAGCAAAGGAATTAGCGAACCCAAGGGAAAACCATTACCCAACAAATTATAAACCAAAGGAATCGGTGAACACTATAAACCAAAGGAATTGAGACAATTGTTGTCACAATGCGACGTTGGACCAACTATGACCATGGTTGGCCATGGGTGATTTTCATATTGAAACAATATTTGTCAGAATGTGACATTTGATCATGGATGACATTCTCCTCTATCAACTGCTAGACTGTCTTTCGTTTACCTCAAGTGACAACCCCTAACCCAGGATCTCAGTTTTTTTAAACCAATTCACTTACGCCTCGTTGCAAAAATTCTAAGGTATTAACATGAAAAAAGCATATTTGTAACAATGAACACGACACCCGTTAAAATTGCTCAATCATTCGAATTAGAGTGCTCTCTTGTTAACAAACACTTTTCATAAGCACATGTTGGCCTAATATATATAATATATCGTTACATTAGAAATGAAAAGTGCAGAAATTGAAATGAGCATATGCGTATACATATATCCATAAAGCTTCTTCCATTTCTTCTTTCTAAATCACTGAATTAACTGTCCCTCGACTTGGCCCTCCAGTTCTGAGCTCGAATCCTGCGTTGCGACGTGAAGCTGTATTCGTCATTAAAGTCATCCTCGCAGCAAGAGGCAGCATTAATGGAGGCATTTTGATTAATAAGAATAAGGGACTTCAAATACTGATACGTCCCAAACACGCACCCACAGAGTACTAAAGTGGCCGCTGTAACGACAAGCGGATTAATGAAAGGCTTTAGAGAAAGGAATAATGTTCCTCTCATAACACTGCCTGAAGTTTTGCAGAAAAGTGGAGACATACCAATGGCATTTGCATTTGCGCCATTGACGTTAATAAGATGAGAAGCATCACCCACTAATTCTGAGCATTCATGGGGAGGAAGAGGAAGAAGTAGCAGCACTAGAGTAGAGGAGAAGGGAAAATAGGTGACTGATTTTCCAACTGCCATTTTCTCTGCTTCTGCACAGAGCTCCACACACTCAAAGACCTAATTTCTTCCTCTAAGAAGAGGAGCAGGTTGAGTTATGGGTAATGAAGAGCCTACTGTAGCACTTATAAAGCTTCAAGAAGAAGAGGAGGAGACTATTATTTAGTGACTTTGTGACACGAGAAAAAATCAGAATTGTCACCGTATTATTGGAATCTAACTACAAAAAAACCGAGAGACTTAATATCTCCCTTGAAAAGGAGACTTAATATCCCCCTTCTAGGTCCAGTTTTGGAAATAGGTAACTTATGAAGTTTAAGCCTCCCAAATTTTCGATTACCAAATAAATACTGATTAACACAACAGTCCGTCCCTGCCACTTTATCTACCATCTCTTGACAAAGAGATTGTTAATACCAAATCAGTAGCTGCAAGGTGATATTTAGTGACTTTTTATTACAAAAAAAAAATCAGAATTTCCTTTGTTTTATCGAAATCCTAAAAAAGAATTATGCACTTTCGATTACTAAATAAATAGTAAAACAACAATCCATGCCCACCACTCTACTTACCAACTATTAGTACCAAATCAATACTGCAAGGTCATGGTAGATATACCATAACAAAATTCAGAATTGTTTGACTGGAATCTCACAAAAACAATTAAACACTTAATATCTCCTTTCAAGAAGGAGGAGCGGGGAGGTCCATTTTTGGAAATGGGAAAGGTAACCTACAAATTAAGCGATAACTTTATCAAGTTTGGAAATCTCCGAAACTTTCGCTTACCAACTAAAGTTTAAGAAAATTGGTTGAATTTCATTAGGGAGCGTCTCTTTTGAGTTTGTGAGGGTTCCTTAGGGCACGCACGCCGATACTCTCATATCGTTTGTGATGAGATGAGCATGCTTCGTCTCTTGTGGGGTCTTGGGCGTATGTGAATCTATGTCACCTTCAAAATTTAAAAATAAATGGATTATATGAAAATTTCTTTGTAACGTTTCACCAGTTTTTTTATGGAGTGGGTTAATCATTTGATGGAATGGCCTTGGGTTTTGCGCGTTCGGTGACTGGTGAATCCATCTAGCGAATCCCTCCCGCGAACGCAGGCCCCACGCCCCTCCCCGTCTCCGTCTGTCTCCATCCCACGATGTTACCGTTAATGTGCCCCGTCAACTATCCCCGTAACAGGCTAACCATCCCCGTTTGCAGCCACCCTCGCATATGCCCACACGAGCCGTCATGCAGGTCGCGCAGCTGGTTTTAGGGCCGAAGTGACACATTTTCAAATTTGAACCAAATGACTCGCTCAGGAGTAATGGCTGCTACCTACCAGAGCTGCAGAGTTGCCGCCCAAATTCCATTTCAAATTTTTTCATCCACAACTCCTTATTCATTTCGTCGACCCACCATTGTGTCGAGTCATTTTGTCAAGAGCGTTTATGCATTTCGTCGAGAGTCGAGCAATTGAACAGAGCAGAGCAGAGCCGTTGCCCCTGGTTCTTTCTTATCAACAGAGCAGAACAGAGCAGAGCAGTAGCAAATGTCAACTGACATATATGCCTCCGTTGCCTCCGCTGCCCCTGTTCAATAGCAAATGTCAATTGACATATATGTAGTATCCCAGTAGCAAATTGATATATATGCCTCCGCTACCCCCGCTACTCTACAAGAAAGAACCAGAAGATAAGACCAGCAGAGGAACCTTCAAGACTCACAGTGAGGACCAGCAGCAGCAGAGCAGAGCAGCAAGTTGTTTCGAAAATTCTGTATTTGTTCATTGATGCTGTATTTTTTATTTCTGCACACCATTCGTGAAGAAGGAGAAGTAGCATTAGCAATAAGAAAAGTAAGTAAATTTTCCTCCTTTTTATTTGACGGAATGGCCTCCTTTTTATAACTCACTGTTGCCTGCAAATTTTATTTTTGAGCAGTGGCGACAACTCGCCGTTGCAGTAGCAGCAACAGTGAGTTGCCGCCACTGTAACAATTTATTGCCGCAACTGCTGTAAATTCCAATCTTTATTTATATGAACAAAATTGCAAACTTCATTTTTTATTTATTTCGTAGAGAGCGGCAACTCACTGTTGTAGTAGCAGCAACAACGAGTTGCCGCGACTATAAATTTAAATTTTGAGCAGTGGCGGCAACAGCGAGTTGCCGCCACTGTAACAGTGTGTTGTCGTCGCTGTAATTACTCGTTGTTGCAGTAGCGGCAACAACGAGTTGTCGCGACTGTAAATTTAAATTTTGAGTAGTGGCGGCAACAACGAGTTGCCGCCACTGTAACAGTGTGTTGCCGCCGCTATAAATTTCGATTTTGAGAAATGGCGGAAACAACGAGTTTCCGCCACTGTAAGTGTGTTGCCGCAACTGAAATTAATTAAATTTTTATTTATATTGCAAACTTCATTTTGTATTTATTTTGTAGAGAGAGCAGTATTTATTTTTTATTTTCTTGTTTTGCAGATGGTTGCAAAATGGGTCCTGGGTATCCAGATATGGTGCCATCCAAACCCAGGGAATGCACGGACAAGGTTCGTGCTTCAGAATGAAGCCCTGAGCCAAGTTTATCAAAATAGTAGACAAATACCTGGGATTACAACGAACAATGAGGCATACTATTATGCATTGATAGAGGGCGTCACGACTACATGGAGTTATGGTGCAAATGACATTGTCACTTACACTAACTCCGAGCTAATCATCAACCAGATGAATGGCACCTTCCAAGTTAGAAGACCTAACCTAAAGCCCCTTTACCAGCAAGAAAAATCCATTGCTGCACAATTCCACGGTTTTGAGATTATGTACCAATCTGATTTCCAAAGGGCCTGTGATTCAATACTTTTTGAAGCAGCATCCAAAGGACGTGGATGTGGTAGATTTGTGGAGCCAACATGTGCTCCAATTATTATTGATAGGCATCGTTATAGATTGCCTATTAATAAATGGATTGTTGCTCTGATTGGGATTGGGGTTATTATGGGGGGATTAATATTATTGTGTCATCTTTTTTGAGATAGATTGGAGCAACCTGATCTCCAACATTTTTGTATGAGTTGTTTTTTATAGATGACCTCACTATTTTTTGGTCTTATATCTTAACACATGTATGTAGAAAATGTATTTTTCAGTAATACTATTAATGGAATTACATTTTTAATACAGTTTAGTTATGTCATTAGATTATGTGATGGATGCTTTTATTATGTCTTTTATTCTGGAAGTCAAATTCCAATCTCATTCAATTGCACTGGCACATGTACAGAATCATTGTCATGTATTTAATAGTTTTATCAACAAATAGAGGATTCCCTATTTATTCATATAATGCCTTCAATACACCTTCACAATTCCAATTTCTATGAACATTGAAAAATTCATTATCCATGAGTAGCACATGCTCCCATAATTTATACAAGCCTATTTTTTTACTATAATGAGCTCTAATTCCTATGTGAGATTATGAACTTCATTAAGAAATTATGTGAAATACCCTTGGTTACAAGCCAACCAAGATAACTTATATATCAATCATTATTTGTCCTTTGTTACATGGTTAAATGCAAAATGCAAATGTTACATGGTTAAATGCAAAATGAAAATGTGACGTCTTGCACTTTTGCAATCCATAGATCCAACCTCATTTAAGGGGCAAAAATGTATAAATATCCAATCCAAAAACCCAATTGTTGTGAATTTCTCCATCATCAACATCTACAACCACAAGGTCAGGTGTTTTGAAATGGAGCACGTTTTGACATCCATGACAGCAACAACAGCTTAGCCTGCAAACAGAAAAAATAATATGAAGAACTTGCAAATCAATGAAGTTATCTTGACAACCCAACTCTTTAACATTGTTATGTACTGAGAACAGAACCCACATAGATACCAATGCAAGTGAATATGCCAGGGGATATCCTTTGAAAAGCATTAAGGTATATATGATTTTAAGATTTGAATGAATTGAAAAGTTAGCTTCACATGGACTTGTAAAGGGGAACATTCATCCCCATCATAACATGTTTATATGAAATCGAGCCATACAGACACTATTGATCTCAAGATTGAAGGTCTGTTGTCTTGAGAATATCATATAAACTTTGACTAAAGTTTTAATAAAAATTGAATCTTTTGATTATGAAAAAATGCACATGTGGTGTTAGTAGATAGGTCAACAATTTCATAATGGAATGCATTGTTACAACATGAACTCTTTATTTTCACATCTTACCAAGCATATTGATACATATTTATATATTGTAATTTTAATTTTTTTTAATTAAACTAGCTTCAATCTCCTATTTCCAAGATATGTTTTAAAATGCTTGAATATTTATTTCCCGACCCTTTGCGGCAACACGTGTCTGCATATGGGCACCGCCATAAGTAACCCATTCCCATTATTAATTTATTACTGTACCCATTACCCCAACTCTTCCATTGCGCCATTGTCCCACATTCGATTTCTTGCAAACAGCTAACACAACCAGAGCCGCTCTGAACTCTGGCTAGAGATGGGAGGTGCAAGAGTATGCCATGAAAGTGCCGAAGAATTATTAGACGCATATCCACCTGTTAAACAAATATTTGAACAAGCCGGCTGGATAGATTATATTCGCAGGTTTCAGGGGCATGAGAATGACATAGCCCTAGAATTCGCCATGCATTACACGGAGGGTAGATAAGAGGTAGCAGGGATAGTGGTGCATGCGACAGAAGAGGCGATTGCTGAAGTGTCAAGGTTACTCCAGACGGGAGAAAAGTGGTTTGCACCCCGAAAACCCCAACCTGATATTGTGAGGAATTTCCTTGAGGTAGGTGAACTACTGATCAAGAGTGGCTCAGGATATGAGAGGAAGTCATTACTACAACCCTGGTCGGATGCTGCATTCCTTGTCCAGAGATTTTTCACTTGTCAAGGAAGGTATGTGGTTATTTATTATGAGCACCTCCGCTTGTTAGACCACCTGCGTCATGACAAGTTGCTTAACATGCCTTTCTTTCTTGCAAAAACCCTAGACCAAATGGCACGAGGTGTGTAGAAATCAAAGCGGCCACTCGAAATCCTTTCCCACCAATGCCTTGTTAAAATTTTGGTGGTTTTTGTGCTGCAAAAGGAAGGGAGAACTTAGGATGAAGTAGTTGGAAGGCCATTGCATGTTGAAGCTGCGACTCCACCCCATGACCTCCAAGCTGCAACTCCACCCCATGACCCCCCAGCTACAACTCCGCGCCATGCCCTCTCAGCGGCAACTCCACCCCATGAACCCTCAGCGGCAACTCCACCCCATGACCCCTTAACGGAAACTCCGCCCCATCACCTCCCACCTGCAGAAATTCCCACAGAACCTTTCCATATGGAAACTAAGCCACCATGTGTTCAAACTAGGAGGGTTTCTAGGGTTTCTGTTGCTAAAGTTGCACATAAAGGAGATGGCCAAGATGATGATGATGAAGTACAAATATTAGGGAGTAAACCTACAACCAACAGATTGAAAGGATACAGGAAATGCCCAGTAGGAGTGCCAAAAGCCTAGAAGAACAGAGGAAAGAGAGGTCGTTATGCTCCAGTTCCTCAAACCCTCCCAGTTGTGATAAAACAAAGATGTATGGAAGAAGGATTAGGCTAGCTTGCTGGCACAAAAGAACAAGTTGATAAGCTTCTCTCTCCTGATTCTAACTATGAATACATAGGGGGACTAAGCGAATGGTACAAATCAGATGGCCTTATCTCAATCCAAATGTTGTATGCGGATGAAGAGGAGTACCAACAATTGTATAGGGAAGAAGTGTTGGGCCAACCAATTGCACAACCCAAATTGTTTGGGGATGATCAGGAGGACCAACCAGCTGCACAACCAAAATTGTATGGTGATGATCAGGAGGATCAATCAACTGCACAACCAAAATTGTTTGGGGATGATCAGGAGGACCAACCAACTGAACCACCAGAATTGAGAAAGAAGTACATTGCAAAAGTAAGTACCTGTAAACATCTTCCTCTGTATATTTCATTGTTAAGGAAGAATAAGACTCTCCAGATGAAAAATAGACAACTACAGATCAAATTTAAAACCCTAACAGATGAGCTCAGACAAAAAAAAACTTTTGATAGATTATATTGCTTGGCCCAAGTTGCAAACCATACCCACTAATGACATAGGTATTCCTTCTCCCAGGGTCCAACAAGATATACCCCTTGGAAAAAAACACACTGATGACATTGAAGTTGCAAAGTCCATACCCATTGATGACATAGGTATTCCTTCTCCCAGGGTCCAACAAGATATACCCCTTGGAAAAAAATAGACTGATGACATTGAAGTTACAGAGTCCCATACCAAAATCACAGTTGTCCATATAGAGGAACAAGAATTACATATCAAAGATACAAAAGAAATGGGTATAGACACAGAGGAACAACAACTAGAACTGAAACTAACAGAGGATGAGGAACCAGAGTTCAAACTGACCAAAGACATTGGTGAGCAAAAAGATGATGAGGAACGTTATAGTGTGCACATAAAATCACTTCCTGACCTTGGCAAGATATTTGAAGAAGAATATCAAAACAAAGTTTTACGAAGACATAAAAAAACAGTGGCTAAGCTAGAAAGGAGAGTGACCAAGTTGGAGAAGGATAAGCAAGAACTCGGACAGCTAATGGATGGTGTTCTTGCTTGCAAGGCTCCTTCAACCAATTACAACGTGTACTTGACTGAAAAATTCATAATATTTAAAAAGAATGCTATCATCCAAAATATCCCTCTCCGGGTTGAAAGCAGTTATTGTTTCGAGGAGGCATATATGTCAATTTGTAATCAAGAGAAAGACTTGCTCTATGAACTGTACCAACATATTTTTTTGGTACCTTATAATACAAAATGGAAACCCAACTATGTTACAGGGGATGTCCAATTGAGGGCATTTGTATCGTATTTGAGAAATCAGGCCAGTTGGTTGGATGATCTGAACATTTATTTGCATAATTTTGAGAGCCTTCTATGGGTTAGATGAGAACATCCCAAACCTGTGGAAGTGATAAAAGAACATCAAAAATACATCAACTCTCCAGAAGTAGCAGAGGTTATCTCCGAGAACAGGGGGATGACCATTGCATATTGTGCACACTAGATTCAATTATTGGAAACTAAGGCACGGGGAGGATGTAAAGCAAGGTGGGATAGCATGGGAAAACAACCCTGAAATAAAGATCCATTTAACTACCTCAACTTAAAGACAACCTTAACAAGGGTTGCTCAGTATATTATTGCTATGGGACAGTGTGGGATCACTGGATAGGTCTTAGATTTCGGTATCCAATGACCTGGCTTCCAAGAAGGGTATATAAAAAGAAATATACGCTGACAAAAAAAGAATAATTTGATTGCTAGAATGTAATTATGGAGGCAGGAGGGTATCTTCGTCCCGATGAACCAGGAAATAGTGATTATTGTATCAACAATCTTCATGAATGTCCCCCTTCATTCACAGATTCATATTGACAGACTGGGTCACCGTTGCTGACACACTGGCTCATAGTTGCTGACACATTGGGTCACCATTGCTGCAACACTGGGTCACTGTTGCTGCAACTCATAGACAGTAAAGGCATTATATTTGATGTTGTAATATATAACTGTCCAGTTTGTTTTGTTAGTTATAAGAAACTGGTAAAATTATGTTTGACATGTTTAGTTACAATTTCATTGCAGTTCCTCTAATAATTTTGTTACATTTCCATTGTTTTTATTCGAATTTAGATATGAGATTATTGTTTGCACACCAATATATGCAACTATGAAAACTGGCTCACAGTTGCTGACACACTGGCTCACAGTTGCTGACACACTGGGTCACCGTTGCTGCAACACTGGGTCAGAGTTGTTGCAACGCTGGCTCACCGTTGCTGCAACTCATAGACAGTAAAGGCATTATATTTGATGTTGTAATATATAACTCTCCAGTTTGTTTTGTTGGTTATAAAAAAACTGGTAAAATTATGTTTGACATGTTTAGTTACAATTTCATTGCAGTTCCTCTAATAATTTTGTTACATTTCCATTGTTTTTGTTAGTCATCAGTAATTTTTTTGCCTTTGTAGATGACTAAATGTCTATCCTAGATTTCTCGAAACAAAATTCATGAACATTGTGAGTTCTAGAAATCTCACTGTCTTCATTATCCTTAGATCAATTTTTTACTATTCTACTATTTGGTCATTCCATGGTCAACCTACCTCTTCTAAAAAACACCTCATAGGCTTATGCCACTCATCTACATCCTATTTTTCCCACCTATAACCTCATCACTCTGTTTTTTCCTTGCCCATAACTCCATTTTCCACCTAGGGTTTCTTGCAAGCTTAACTCATGCCCATGATCCCCAAGTCCCTCAAGCATTGATGGTCCCTAAAGTATCTCTGTAGACTCTTCAGATAAATCAAGTACATTATATTTTGGATCTTTAATACACCACTTTTTCAATACTCTTTTTTTACACTTGAAGATTCCAAACAAATTTTCAGTCAAAGAGAGGTCAAAGAATCCCCACTAGGTCAATTAGGGTTTCATGTTTTTCAAGGTCACCATCTCCAAAAACACTACCATTCAGCTTCAAAAGTCTGCACATAAGGTAATGGGCTATCTTGACACTTTTGCAGAAGTAATAAGAGGACAACCATCAGAATAAATTGGTAAGGTAAGAGGTCTGCTACTCAATGATGACATCTTGCAACAAGGGAGACAGGAAAACTAGGGTTTTTTAGGGAAATTTTCTTGGTTTCATGACCTCCATGATTAAATCATCAACAAGGCTCGTATCTTGATTCTCTTACACCTCCTCCTATCCTTAATATACCTTCACATACACTCCCCATCACTCCTATCCCTCAAAATCATCATTTTTCTACAAAACCTAGTCTATTGCCACAATTTGACACTTTTTGAGACTAGGCCTGTGTTTTGACATTTTGGACCCCTTCCCCTCTCTCAATTCCTGAAATTCCACTTTCCCCTACTCCCAATTCTTGAAGTTTTTCATTTATTTCCTTATCTATTATGTGTCTTGGGCCTTGCATGGCCATTAAGCACATTTATGACTAAATTAGGGTTTCTAGAAGCCTCTTAGGGTTTCCACCTCCTCATTTGCTCCATAAATAGAACACGAGGCTATTATGTATTTGGTTGGATTTTGATGACTTATTATGAAGCAATACATAGTCTCTTGGAGTTTTGAAAAGAATTTGATGTCTTGGAGCTCATGCATGACCTGATTTGTTTGTTGATGGAGAAGGATTGTTTGCAGGATCCATAAGCCTGGTTGATGGTGATGTGTTTCTCTTTTGTTCATGTTTTCTAGTTTTCATTATGTTTCCATATTTCTATGTTGCAGTAGGACAAAGAATTTAGACTAAGACATGTTTTCTAATGGCACCTTAGGTCTGTTTGTTTCCTTCACTGCCTTAATGTTTTCCTCTGCTAGGATATATTAGAGAATTCATCTTTTTGCTCTCTAAGGATTTCTTATGCTTTTCTATTTTCTTGAATGGTTTAGATCAGTTGGTTTTGACATGATTCATGGCTAGCCCTGCATATTTGTTGCTACTAAATACTCTGTTCTTGGAATCATCTCTTTAAAACATCTTTGCCTAGGTTTATCAAAGAAGTCTGTTTCAATCATGCTCTTTGCCTTTACTTAGCTAAATTTGTTTCAAATAACCTTCATAGCTGTAACTTTATATGTTCAGGGTTTTCTTTCCTTCTATCGTTATAGTTATTTGTGCATATTAAATATTTTCTTCTCTTGATGATGAAATCTATGAAAGTTAAATAAGTTTCTTGCCTTTCTATATTTCATTTGAATGTTTTTCTTGGATGATTATCTGTTTCCAGTATGAAATCAAATGGATTAGTTTTTTCTTATGCCTTTTATTCTCTTGATATGCTTATAAATCTTCTAACTCCCTCTGTTTAAAGTTATATAAAGGATTTTGTTCTGCCCTTTATTAGCTCTTTGTTCTCAAGCTTAATGTACATCTCATGATTCTTCAAAACCTCAAAGATCCACCAACCAAGTTAAAATTGCTCTGCAAATACTCATAAAACCATTGATGAACTTATCATGACCTTGTTAGAATCCATTGTCCAATGACTTAAAATCTTCCTTGTTTTCTATCTAATCTATCTGAGCATCATACCCAACCAAAAAACAGTCAAAATACCCTGCACTTAACATCTAGCCTAAAATCAACCCTAATCAGAAAACAAGTTCACATCTTTGCACCTACTAGAGAGATCCCTCTCTGAATCCAAGAAGGCTAGGTCCTTGGATTCCAAAGCTTGGTTTGATGTTACCCCTGTCCATTTGTATCTCAATCAATCTAGCAAATTACAGGGCGCTAACAGTTTTTATTCGAATTTATATATCAGATTATTTTTTGCACACCAATATATGCAACTATGCATCCCGGATGCGGGTGTTCATCACAGCTGAAAAGGGGGTGGGCTTTTGGGCTGGAAAGTGGCATAGCCACATGGCCACCCATAGGTCTCAACGGCGAGCATTAAATAGCTCTAGCCGCTCCCACACATGCCATTTAATTCAGTTCTGTCGTCAAGGCCATTGCCATCCCTTCAAAATGAATGCTCAGAGTTGTTTTCCTCCTCCGCCTAGTTGTCTTTCTCTTTCGTTTGGTCGTCTGCCTCCTTCGCCTCAGCCTCTAAGATGCAATTGCCACCCTGGAGTCGCAGAGCCAATCTCCCGCACGCCTACAGGGAGACGTTGCAGTCTCCTCTACTGTATTGAGGTGCTACCTAGCCTCCATTTCTCGCAGAGCCTTCTCTGTCGTTTGCATTTCACCTCGGCGAACAGTTTCACCCCTGCTTCAACACCCTCAGCCCCTTGGCTTCATCACCCCACTGCTTCCTCGGCTCAAATCACTCACGCTCCCCACTGCTCCACCATGCCTCATCTTCGGCACCGCATGTGCTGTAGACACGGCAGCAGTAGAGGGCATGCCGCCCATTCCTCTCCCTCGTCCCACTCTGACACTCCTCCCTCCTCCCTGGAGCATTCCCATGGTCGCTATCCAGCCACTCGCAGTGGACGCGGACGTGATGGAACTTCAAGCCAGCCCCATCCATCTGCTCTGCACACTTCTGCCACGACCACAACTCCACTGCTGCCTCGGCTGGAAATGATTGCCTCTTCGCCTTCCACCAATTCGGCTCAATTTCACTTCCTGTGCACCCTGGAGTGCCCGTGCGTCACTGCTACCATAACTGTTTCTTTCAAAGAGGAACCCACCAGTGTGGTTGGGCTCCGCCCGACTAAATTTCAAAAACTCTCCAACCAAAGCGCTCCTTCTGCAGCCAAGAAGAGCGACCCTGTTTCCAACAGCCGCAGCAAAGGTTCCGACAGCAGCAGCAAAGGTTCCAACAATAATAGTGATGAATGGAAGATAGGAAAATATGTTCACGGTAAAGCTCGGGATACCAAGGTGCCCCAGAAGGTAGAAGACGCTACCCAGGACATGCGAGTAGATGATACCGATGAGTACAGGTGTCTAATTGTGGAAGAGACGCCTCCCTCTCCAAATGACACCTAAGCTCAGGTTCTTTCTGGTTCATCGTTTTTGGTTCCAAGGTTTTTGGGCCTGTCCATTTAGTTTCTGTTTTCAATGTCTATCTAAAGTCTGCAAAAAATTATCAGTTTTCCATGTGTAATGTTGGTTTTCTCTCTATAGGCAGCGAAAAAACCACTTATTGGACTGGTTTCGCCATCGTGGGCGGTCCCATTTTTTATATTTTTGAAAATCATGCCTTCAAAATAGGATAGAACTGCACAGGCCCGAGCCTCCTTGTATTTTTATGTTACATGAATATAAAGTAGTATTATTTAGAAAAAAAAATATATATGTAACTATGCAAACTGGCTCACAGCTGCTGACACACTGGCTCAGAGTTGCTGCAACATTGGGTCAGAGTTTCTGCAACATTGGGTCACCGTTGCTGCAACACTGGCTCACCGTTGTTGCAACTCATAGACAGTAAAGGCATTATATTTGATGTTGTAATATATAACTCTCTAGTTTGTTTTGTTAGTTATCAAAAACTGGTAAAATTGTGTTTGACATGTTTAGTTACAATTTCATTGCAGTTCCTCTAATAATTTTGTTACATTTTCATTGTTTTTATTCGAATTTATATATCAGATTATTGTTTGCACACCAATATATGCAACTATTCAAACTCACTCACAATTGCTGACACGTTGGCTCACAGTTGCTAACACACTGGGTCAGAGTTGTTGCAACACTGGGTCACCGTTGCTGCAACACTAGCTCACCGTTGTTGCAACTCATATACAGTAAAGGCATTATATTTGATGTTGTAATATATAACTCTCAAATTTGTTTTGTTAGTTATAAAAAACTGGTAAAATTGTGTTTGACATGTTTAGTTACAATTTCATGGAAGTTCCTCTAATAATTTTGTTACATTTCCATTGTTTTTATTCGAATTTATATATCAGATTATTGTTTGTACACCAATATATGCAACTATGCAAATTGGCTCACAGTTGCTGACACACTGGCTCACTGTTGCTGCAACACTGGGTCACCATTGCTGCAACACTGGCTCACCGTTGCTACAACTCATAGACATTAAAGGCATTATATTTGATGTTGTAATATATAACTCTCCAGTTTATTTTGTTAGTTATAAAAAACTGGTAAAATTGTGTTTGACATGTTTAGTTACAATTTCATTGCAGTTCCTCTAATATTTTTGTTACATTTCCATTGTTTTTATTCGAATTTATATATCAGATTATTGTTTACACACCAATATATGCAAGTATGCAAGTATGCAAAACCACTTGAAAGCTATCTTCCATGACTTACAAAACAATCAATGTATTAAAAGAATGAGTGTAAATGCATGGAGTTATTTAATCACCTTAAATGAAAATTCCATCAAATTAGAAAAAATCCAACCATAGCCTCACCACCTATCAAACATACATGGACATAGTCAACAAAACATTAATACATCAAATACAGCTAATACATGAATAAATATTAATATCAAATTGAAAACAAAATCGTACACAAGAAACCTGGAAAAACATTCATTGTTGGCATGGGGGTGACCTCGCTTGTTGAGTTCTTCAAACTGAAACGATTCATCTTCACCTGCTGGGATATTCAAGTCAATTTCGAATCTTGCATTGTGTTGCCTTGTTTTTCTTCTCTTTTTAGGGCTTAGGAAACTCTTCTTCCTCTTCAAAGACAACTCAAAAGTACCCAATCAACACTTGAATTCATAATCCATAATATGAAGATTGTTGGCGTCATCCAACAATTTTTTAACTAAAGCAATCAACTGTTCAATCTTGGTCAAAGTAGGAGGAGGACTGTTTTGAACCAGGTCTAAGCACAGGGGCTTCACTCAATCAACCTCTATCCTATCACGTGCATTCGTGGCATATTAAACAATACCCTTAATTTGACTACATATTGGAAAATACCCCTAAAATTCACATTATTTAACCCCCTAGCAATATGAAACCAATACACCTTCCTAATTTGAAAAACCTCTACCTCTACTAGATATTGTAGGTATCCATTTTTTCATTAACATTTTTTATACCCCTTTATATTTTTTCATTAACTTTGAGCTCCATTTTCTATATCTGTCAATATAAAAACCCTTTACCCCCTATATATCCCCCAATATATTATGCCATTTTTTCCTCAATATAAATCCCCCAATATGAACCCACGTGGTATGGTATTGCTCCCCCAGTGCAGTCCCTGTGGGTCTAAGTAGCCAAATAACTCCTCCTTGGCCATCTCAATTTCTTCAACATTTACGTTAACATTGCAACTATCCATGGTAGTTTTGTTTGCATCTTCAAGAAGATTGGATACTTCCTTTATATTTATCTCAGGAGGGTCATTGCATGAATCAGTTATGCTTTGATGATTTTGTAATTGGTTTGAAGCCATTGAACCGGAACACAACCAACCCACCTTTATGGCATGCTTGCATATGTTGCCACAAATAGACCATGGGAAATCACAAGTTATGAAATTTGTACGATGACAAGTGACAAGATATTTCTTATTAACTTTAGATTGACTCCTCACCCAAAAAGCATGATACATTTGCGAATGAGGGTTGCAATCACTATCTGGTATTCTTTTTGCTTTTTCCATTGATGATTCCAACTGTTTCTGTTTCTTGTAATTATTTAAAAATCCTTCCTTTTTTAGAATTTCCTTAAATCGATAACAGGGCTCAACATTTTTTAGAAGAACATATACCAACCAATCCATCCTACGAGAACATTTCTTTCATCTATCAGATAGAAATTTTGTCTTTAGGTAACAGTGATATGATTCCACAACATTGTTTGTCTCCTGATTTTCCTGGGGAAAATCCTAACAACCTTTGACCCACATCCCTAATTGCATAAAATTTGGGTTAATGAAGATATTTCATCCATATTTCAAACCAAAAAGAGAAATGTAACTTAAGAGTTTTTCAACTTACAAATCTTGTCATTGTGGAAATAGTCTAGGAACTTTTCCTGATCAGCAAATTTGTTGAAGAAAGCATTAATTGCAGTGCTGACTTCAACATTGGAAAAATAATTCATAATTAAACCCAAATCACTAAACATTTCTTTTGCTATTTCTGGATTACTGGCCAATCGATTCACATTTTTTAGCCATGCTCGACGTACGTGCCAAACACACAAGATAACATTGCACCTTGTGATTCTCCTACCACATTCAATTCATTTCAAGCATGTTATTTTCGTAATAAATACAAGTTGTACTGTAAAATAAGAATATTGAAGTTACCTTAAAGCACCAATTTCAGCCAATGCATTATCAACCATGAAAGCATTAACTTTCCAACTATGATCAACTTGGTGACACCTATGCATGAGCTGCTCCAACCATAGCGAAATGTCTTGTGATGTATTACGTGATGCCACCACACATGCAACTAGAACCCCACTTTGTTGGTGATCAAACATGACGAGTGTGTACAATTGATACTATCACATTCAAAATACCTAGATCATCATGTTCAGATCATCAATCATTATTAATCAAGTTATTCTACTAGATCAATCATTCTTAATACACTCACCCCATACTTATTCGTGTTGAATGTCAAATCCATGGCTATTAGGCTATTATTCGATAGCTTCATCATGGTCTCCAACATCCACTTCGTCTGAATTCCAATTATAAAAGGGACATCTCCACCATTGGGCTTTTGATAAAAGAAAAAATAATTTTGGTGTTTCCTATACCAAAGGTTCACACTAATTTCATCCTTCTTCTGCAACTGATAATTTCCTTTCATTAGACGATTATATATGTTAACAACATCTTTTCTACAAAAAAATAAATCCCTATCTCGAGCTGCAGCATCCATGTCAATATATTTTTTAACATGCATTTTGCAATCAGAGTCAACTGGCACATCCAAAAAAAAACAACTCTCTACATAGGAAACCATGTCCCTTGATAACTTTGGTTGATGCAGCACCCTAGCAGGACCCAAGGTGTCATGTTGGCCATGACAAGGAAATCCTTGGCTATCTACATGCTCATACATGTTATATGTTATTATCGCAACCTCGGGGATTTGAACCATAATTTTTACAATGAAATGGCATTGGCATCCCCTCTTTTTCACAAATGAGTATTTTCGCTTCACTTCATCTCGTCCCCTTCTGTCATCGGGGCCATATGAACAAGCATAGCTGCATAAACAAGTTTAGAAACTCAATACATATGATTCCATGAAAACTGTTTGAGCACTATTCATACCAAAATATATACATAGGATTTATAAAAAAACTTACACTTCATATACCAAGGAAGCAGTAGGCCTTGAGCCTGGGCGTTTTCTTTGTACCCGGGTGAAAGAACATGGAGCATTTGGGTTCATTTACTCTCCTTTAATAAAGTCTCCAATTTTGGTTGAAGTAATTCTTTGCAATCTTATCTAAGGAGTCCATGTGTTTTCCTTGTACAAGAGACCAATCTAAATCCGACCTAGAGAAGATGAGCTTTTCTTTAGAGTTTTGCACCGGAAGGGCAATTATTGATTCCCATTTCACTTGCTTCACCATTTGTAAGCGAGTATCTGTTTAAGCGAGTTTCCGCAACGGTGGAGTGGGCGCAAAAGGGATTCTCACTTAAAAATACTTAGACATCGAATTAAAAAAAGGACATTCACTAAACAAAACAGAAACAAACCGGTTTTCATTAGTGGTCCCGCGAGTATCTGTTTAAGCGAGTTTCCAAAATGGTGGAGTGGGTGCAACATGGATTCTCACTTAATAATACACAAACATCGAATTAAAAAATAGACCAAACCGGTTTTCAGTAGCCATCCAGCAACTCTCCCTTTCATTCAATCCAGAGACTTTCGTTCAATTAATTGAGGAGAGCATTCCAGCGATGGATTTAATTCTGTCGTATTCAATCATTCCATTGGTTAAGGAGATGTTCGGCTCTATGATGCGATCATTCCACGCATCTCCTCCGTCTTCCCTCGACTGGTTTTCACCGACCTGTTCGCAGTGGACGCAGGAAATTTGCATTCATGGGCACTCCCATGCCGGTCTGTGGCTCCTAAACGGGCTCCTTCGAACAAAACGTTTCATGGGACGGAGACGGAGACGGAGACGTGGAGAGGAACGTTTTGTGGGACAGAGATAGAGACGGAGACAGGGAGATGCGTGGGGCCACGTTCCCCGAAGGGATTCGCCGGTCGCCGGGGGCGCAAAACCCGAAGGCCATTTCGTCGAATGGTTAGCTTACTCCTTTTTTTATCATCGTATTTGGTAAACGAGACAGTAATTCATGTGTGGTGGATCTTTATTATACCTGCTGCAACAGGTATTATGCATCATTCATGTGTGGTGAATCTTTATTATACCTGCTGCATCAGGTTGCTTTTTTGATTTGACATTATTTTATTTTTCAATAAAATTTGTTACAATTTTCTTAGAGTTAAACTTTAATATTTATTATTATTTATTTATTTTAATTATTTTAATTTATTTTTCTTTGATTCTATTGGTTGTTAATTTTCACTTCTTATTGCAAACTACATTGAGATTCACATCTTTTAGAGAATAAAAAATATTCAAGTGTCAGAGGTACAAAGATCAACCCTACAGGTGTCTGACCTCGTAAATGTGCCCATTGAGAGGCAGAATACGGTATATACAGACCTCTTCGAGCGATAATTGAAGATGAGGGCCCAACAATAACTGTTGGCTCCTGCATGAGAAGCCCAATTTAATGTCTTACCGAGGAATGCATAATTTACCGATTGTAGTGCCGATTACAAATGACTTTCAACGTATTACATACACTTTGAGTCGAATTTTGCAGCAAGTGTATCTCTATTGATTTCAGTCGTCTTGACAGTAACATCAAATGATCGTACTCTCCTTTCAATTTTACGCAGTGATTGCGCTGTGTGTATTTAACTTATCCCGCCAAATTTGACAGTAATAGCTTTGTCATGCTACATGGGTGTAGTTGTGAGATGAGAGTACATTCTGTAATTTATTTTAAGTATATGGGGTGGCCAATCTAATGTCCTACCAAGGAATAAATAACCCACCAATTCCAACATCAATTACGAATTCCTCGAAAATCTAAGAAAGCGCCAGTCATGATTAGGCAACAGGTATTATGCATCAGATAAATTAATACTACTATTTATTAATATTCAAATTGTATTTATTAATATTTTAATTGTATTTATTAATACACAAATTTTATTTTATGGAAGGACTTTAGTTCTAACAATTTTTTTTGTGTTCAAATTTTTGGAAAGATATTATAATTCACTTAATAAAATTACCAACTTTCCATAATTTTTTATTCAAATTTAAAAAATATTCAAATTTTATTTTTTAAATCAAATTTAAATAATCATGTAAAATCTTATTAATACAATTTCCATTTTTAACAAAATGTCATAGTGAAATCAGATAATAAAAGATAAACATAAATAAACTAATAATTACACCGAAGGTGTTCTTTTATGGGATTGACTGGGAAACATTGTTCATCCCAGCCAATCCCTGTGCTCCACATCTGCTCTAGATTCGCCCTTCTATCCTGTCAAAATTTGACACTTGGCAGCCTCTTTGAGGACTGCGTACAAGACCATGTCATCCTACCATGCTGCTGTCCAATCCTTCGCTCACCTCCTTCGGTGTCCTTTTGCTCCTTTTAATGAGCAATTGCTAGTTTAGAAATAACTTAATATTAAATTTAAGAAATATTTTATAATCACAATATTTAATTGTATTTATTAATGCTCAAATTTTATTTTATGGAAGGATTTTAGTTCTAACAATTTGTTTCGTGTTCAACTTTTTGGAAAGATGTTATAATTCACTTAATAAAATTACCAATTTTCCATAATTTTTTATTCAAATTTTATTTTTTAAATCAAATTTAAATAACCATGTAAAATCTTATTAATACGATTTCCATCTTTAACAACATGTCACAGTGAAATTAGATAATAAAAGATGAACATAAATAAATTAATAATTTAGATTAAACTTAATAATTTAAATTTAAGAAATATTTAATAATCACAATATTTTATAAAAATAAACACACACACACACACACACACACACACACATATATATATATATATATATATATATATATATATTCAAAATTCCATCATTTATTTATCAAATTGCAACATTTCTATATTTAAATTAAGCGGCAGGTAATAGCTACTATGTAGCACTTGTTTATTATGTCCCTTAAGACATATAGCATCTAGCTATTACTTTGATGGTACTCACCTGAAATATTTTCTTTTGGGAGTGTTGAGTTCATTTTAGGTATACTGATTTTTTTTTTTTTATGTTTTTTATTATTATTTTAAATAAATATTTTTTCCAAATGTATTGGATGGTTAAGAAGAAACATCATTGTCGCCATTTGAGCTCTATATGAGGAAGCGGGCCATGTAGTGGGGTGACGTAACTATTTGTATCACCAAGTACATGGTGTATTTATCAATGTTTTATTGTATAAAAAAAATTGTTGTGGCAACCAATGGAGTTCAAGATAAGGTTTTTAATGCATATTAATAAAGCCAAATGTGATTATAAGTTGCGATGATATGCTTACGGTCTTGGATGGTGTTGTGATAAATAAATCCATGAAATTTCTTTCAGGGGTTCGTGATTTGATTGCAACTTCCAGCTCTTTATAAAATTAATTGATATTACACTAAACATTATTAATATTACTTAATAAATCTCAACAAGGCTATGTAGTTGTCCTTAGAAAGGCAAATCTCTTTAAGAGCAACTTGAGGAAGCTTGAATTTGATGCCCTCAAATATTTGAAAAATAGCAAGGACATTGTTATTCTAAAGGTTAACAAGGGTGGAGCTGTGGTTTTATTACATAAAGAAGATTATCGGAGAAAAAATTTGGATCACTATTGTAACAACCGGAGCTGCAAAAAACTCAATAAAAATCTCTTAAAGAAGATCTCTAAAAAAGTGGCTCTAGCTATAAAATCTAGTAGCATTGTTATCTCCTTGAGCCATAAACTGATCGAGAGTTGTTGGATAGACAAAGGATTCAATCAGTCAATAACACAAGTATTTCACACACGAAACAATGAGCTACGACTCTTCAATTAATCTCTAAATCACAATCTCACTCAATGAATACAATGAACCTGGTGACGGGTACTTAACCTAATTGACATGCACACATTTTCACATAAATGAACTTGATCAACTCAATTAACTCACTCTCTAACTCACTCACCAAATATATCTATAACTCGACTCAACTAATTCACTTAACTGTTTGTCTAACTCTGCATGCAAGAAGTAATTATATATTTTAACACTCCCTCTTAACTACGACCGCTAAACTAAAACATAACTCATGACAACTCAAACATGCCTGCTGGTCTATGTCTCAGCTAGGCTTACAACTCCCAAATTTCTTTTGTGAAACTCAAACAAATCTACTGCTATTGGCTATGTAAAGATATCAGCCAATTGATCACTCGATTTACAAGGCTTCAAGTGAACTTCTCCATTGCTCACAAGTTCTCGAATAAAGTGATATCTAGTATCAATATGCTTTCTCTTTTGATGAAACACACTATTCTTGGATAGTGAAATCGTTGATGTGTTGTCACAGTATATCGTTGTTGATCCTTGTTGTTTCTGCTTGAGTCCATCCAATACTCTTCTTAGCCATACTGCTTGACATGCTACTAAAGTTGCTGATACATAGTCTACTAAAGTTGCTGATACATATTCTACTTCTGCTAATGATAGTGTCACAATAGGTTGCTTCTTAGATGCCCATGCTATCACACCTGAACCAATATGGAACACATAACCGGATGCGCTCTTTCGATCATCCAAAATTCCTGCAAAATTACTATCTATATATCCAATCAATTCTTTCTTTTCTGTCCTTGTATACATTATGCCATAATCTCTGGTTCATGCAATGTATCTCAGAATTATTTTCCCAACACTCCAATGTGTGTCTTTTGGAGTCTCCATAAATATGGAAATCAAAATTACTCCCTGCATAATATCTGGTCTTGTCGTTGTGAGATACATGAGGCTGCCAACCAATCTTTTGAATAGAGTTGGATTGACATCTACCCCTTCATCATCCTTACTTAACTTTGTACCTGTTGCAACTGATGTAGGTACAGGTTTGCAATTTTCCAACCTGAATCTTTTCAACAAATCTGTTGCATATTTATTTTGACAAATAAAAATTCCCTTTTCAGATTGTTTAACTTCAATGCCAAGAAAATATTTCATGAGACCAAGGTCTTTCATCTCAAATTATTTCATCATGGCTGCTTTAAATTCATCTAACTCAAGGTCACTTGTAAAAATCATATCATCAACATATAAGCAAACAATAAAAAATTGTCCATGCTCATTTACCTTAGTGTACAAGGTAGGCTCAATGTTGCTTCTACAAAACCAATTCTTGATCATGTAACTATCGATTTTGCTATACCATGCTCTAGGTGCTTGCTTCAATCCATAGAGCGCTTTCTTCAATCTGTAAACTTTATCTTCTTTACCTTCAACTTCATATCCTGGAGGCTACTGCACATAAATTTCTTCTTCTAGAATTCCATTCAAGAAGGCTGATTTGACATCCATCTGATATACTTTCCAATTGTTCTGAGCTGTTGTCGCTAGAACTACTCTTACAGTATCCAATCTGGCTACCAGATAAAATGTTTCTCCAAAGTTTATTCCCGGTTGCTGCAAGAATCCTTTGGCTACAAGTCTTGCTTTAAATCTATCAATCTCACCTTTCTCATTCACCTTTGTCTTGTACACCCACTTCACACCAATCAGATTTTTATCGTTTGGTAAATCAACCAAATCCCATGTATGATTATTTTCAATTGAATTCATCTCTTCATCCATGGCTTGCACCCAATTTTCATCTCTGATTGCTTCTTCAAATGAAGAAAGTTGGAATGCAAACAATGAAAAATTTTAACTAACATCCAAATCATCATAAATATCTTTCAGACTTCACATATTTTTCTTACCATTGCTTGATTCATTACCTGATTTGTTGCTTGGAGAATTCTTGTCTGTTGATCTGCTTGAAGATCGATGCTGCTCTGAAAATCTTGGAATCCTTGCTGGTGTGACTCTGTTTGGTGTCTTCTCTCTTGGTTCTTACTGCTCCTCTTCTTCTACATCATCCTCTTCCATCAATGGTGTTTGTGCATCGGTTAGTGTGTCTACAGTCCCATTCCATGACTCTTGTTCTTTGAACACAACATCTCTGCTAATGATTGTCTTCTTGGGGACATGGTTATACAATTTGTAAGATTTTTATTGCTCACTATAACTAGTAAAAATACATTTTTCACTTTGATCATCTAATTTTCCTCTTATTTTTTTAGGCACATGTGCACATGCTACACATCCAAAAACTCTAAAATGAGATACAATGCATGACATACCTAACCATGCTTCTTATGGAACTCTTTTCATCACGCTCTTTGTAGGAGATCTGTTTATCACATAAAAAACGCATGCAACTGCTTCTTCCCAATACTCATTAGACAAGTGTCTTGCTTTCAACATGCTCCTTGTCATGTTCATGATGGTTCGGTTCTTTCTCTCCACTACACCATTCTGCTGTGGTGTGTTTCTGGTCAAAAATTATCTTTTGGTTCCATGTTGTTTGTAGTACTCATGGAATGCCTTTGAATCGTATTCTCCACCACGATCAGATCTCAATACCTTGATCTTTCGATCACTTTGGTTCTCCACTAATGCTTTGAACTCTTTGAACTTTGCAAAGGTTTCATACTTCTGCTTCAAAAAGTAAACCCAAGTCTTCCTACTATAGTTATCAATAAAAGTGAGTAAGTAACAGCTTCCACCAATCGATTGTGTCCTCATCAGTCCACACAGGTCGGTATGCACCAACTCAAGTGGTTTCTTTGCTCTGTAAGAAACTCCTTTCGGAAAACTTTCAAATTGTTTCTTTTCCAAGATGCAACACTCACAAGTGCTAGTAGGTTCTTTGATTGGAGGTAAACCTCTTACCATCTGTTTCTGCTGCAACAATCTTAAACCGGAAAAATGCAAGTGTCCAAATCGAAAGTTCCATAACCAGTAATCATCAGACCATGCAGTTGTAAAAGAACTAACCTGATCATTGTATTTCATAATTAGAGGAAAGAGTCTATTCCTCGTCATCTGCAACTTTGCAATCAACTGCTTGCTTGGGGATTTGTCGTAAATAAAACATTGTTGCCTCGAAAAGATAACTTTGTATCCTTTTTGCGTTAATTGACCAACACTTATCAAATTGTGTTTGAGTCCAGGGACATAATATACCTTTGTGAAGCTGGGTTACACTTTTTGCCATTTTTTGAGAAAAAAAATTCATTTTTTTCGGTTCTTCAACTTTCTGCAAACTATAACAATTTTTCTGTATAGAATTTCATTTTGCGAAAAAAATAAAAGTTGTGAGAAATTTTGTTAGCTTTCTATTACTTATTTTTTGAAATTTTTTTATGCATATTTGATATGTCAACTTAGCGTTTCTTTGAGTGTGTGTTTCTTAACAATCAAAGGATTCATAAGAAGTCATGTTATGTCGCAATGCTGTATTCATTGAAAATTTGTGTTTTTGAAAAAACAAAACCTGTTACAACAATCTAGACAGAGTCTACTTTGTTTTCGTCATATTTACAAAGCCAATGGATGCATATCATAATTGCTGTATTCATTGAAAATTTGTGTTTTTGAAAAAACAAAATGTGTTACAACAATCTAGATAGAGTCTACTTTGTTTTATTCATATTTACAAAGCCAATGGATGCATATCATAATTACTAGAATTTTTTGAAGTGGTCCAATACGAAAAAATGCGTATTTTGGATATGTTTCGCGTGGCAAGAAATTTCTTAACATATAAGTTATAAACTAAAAATCTAAAAGCTACCCATTAGAGTCGACGGACCAATGTAATGCCCCATAAATTTTTCAATTTTTTTTACAATGTATTTTGGGAGATACAAAATTTTGATTTCACTGAATCACGATGACCCTTAGAAATTGTTTGCACCTATTTTATTAGAAAAATAATTAAAATTAATAAACGTTTATGAAATTCCATAAAAGTTATATTTCCTGAAAGTAGATTCAATTCTGAAAATGCTTGTCTTGGTTCCGACAATTAATTAACAACTTTTCATGGAGTTTAATCAATCCAAAGTTTCAGAAACGTTTTCAGAGCTTGCTTTTGCGTAATTGGTGACGCGTTAGTTCGGCCGAACTTTTAGTCCAAGTTCGGCCGAACTATGTTTTCCGTTTATGAGTCGCTAAATCTAATGTCTTAATAGTTCAGCCGAACTTCTTATGAACAGTTCGGCCGAACTATTGTGTAACTCTCCGTCGGCCGGAAAGTTTTATGGAGCCCCCTACAAAAAACACATTTCGCGTCAATATAAATTGCTGCGAAATGATTCACAAATTTCGCACATTTCGCACTTCATCTCATTTTACAAAGACTTGGTTTGGGTTCAAAAACTTTTCTTCAAAGTTTGGGTTTAAAGAACTTTTTGGGAAGACATTTTTTGGAGGCGGCGTGATTTTTCTTGGAGGTATGTACGTGTTTTGTGTTGAAATAAATCTTTTGAGCTTCTTTGTTCAAAAAATTTTCTTCAAAGTTTGGATTTAAATAATTGGGTTTAAGAGCATTTCTTGGAAGCAAATTGATTTTACAATTTTGGATTTAAAGAATTTTTTTGGAAGACATTTCTTGGAGGTGGCGTGATTTTTCTTGGAGGTATGTACGTGTTTTGTGTTTTTTAAAGTGTGTGTTTTGGATTGGATTACGTATATTTTACAAAAAAATTACACTGAATTTTTTTTTTAATTTTTTTAAATTAAATATTTTGTGATATTTTTTGTAATTGAGTTATTGTCTAATTTTTTGAACTTCATACCCTATTATCATGGGAAATCGAAGAACTTGTGCGAGAAAATATGATCGAAAAAGAGACCCTGAGGCACGTAGAGAAGAGACGAGACAATATCGCAAAAGAAAGTTAGAAGCCCTCCCAAATATTGAAAAGGAAAATCAACCTCAAGCAGAAATTGAAGCAGGTATGTAAATGTAAATATTATGATCTATTTATATATATTTAAAATTTTCCTAATGTAAAATGTGAAGCTTAATTTTTATTTGATGAACTAGTTTGAAAAATATTTTGTTTGATGTAAACAGATAGAGATATTCCTCAAAATATTGAAGAAGAAAATCAACCTCAAGCATAAATTGAAGCAGGTATGTAAATGTAAATATTATGATCTATTAATATATTTTTAAAGTTTTCCCAATGTAAAATGTGAAGCTTAATTTTTATTTGATGAACTAGTTTGAAAAATATTTTGTTTAATGTAAACAGACAAAGATACTCCTCAAAATATTGAAGAAGAAAATCAACCTCAAGCAGAAATTGAATTGGGTATGTAAATGTAAATATTATGATCTATTGATATATTTAAAAATTTCCTAATATTTATTGACATATTTATTAATTTAGTGATTTATTGAATATGTACAATTTTTTCGAATATGTACAGATGAAATCACTATCGATAATGAGATGTTAGAAAATGTCGACACTCACAAATATGGAGATAAAAAACCTGACCATGTTATACGATATCGTGTCGATAGAATTTTTGAAAATTATTTAAAAAATGAGAAAGTGACAGTTCAAGCTCAAATGTTGAAAGGTCTCCTATCATCAAGAAAATTAAAAGAAGCGACGACACTATTGGGTATTCGAAAATCAACCAAAGATAAAAAAATGAAAGAAGAGGTGATAAAAAATATGAGTAGTGCTATAGAGTCAATTAAGAGATCTAGAGATAAATATGTTTCAAATATACGTAGAGGAATACAGATGGCAATGGTTTCACCAAGTACTCAAGAGAATCGTTTGATAACATCTATGGCACGAGCACTGGGAACCTCATGAAAAACTCTGCACAAACATCGAAAATTTCGACTGCAAATAGATGTAAATGATGAACTCGCTTGTTGGAGAGATATTTGTAGGCAACCATACAAAGATATACTTGGAGAAGATGTTAAAAAAATAATATATGAATATTGGAAGAACAATTCGCGTGTTTCACCGACTGCAAGACATGTGATGCGAAGAAGAATAACACGAAATCAATACGAAGAACATGAAAAACATCTCTTGGAAACCACTCAAATAGAGTTATTCAACAAGTTCAAAGAAGAAAATCGTCAAATTCATGTTTCACTTAGTGCTTTTGTTCAACAAAAACCATGTTATGTAAAACCTATCACCGTACGCGACACTTGTTGTTGCCGTTATCATGTGGAATTTGAGTTATATTATGACACATTCCTTGATTTCGGTAAAACATTATGGAAGGATTCACCTCCTCCTTCCACTATCCGTGAATTCATATCTCAAATTCTATGTGAAAGAGAAAGCGATGAACTATTTTACAAAAAGAAATGTGTTGGTGGTAAAAAATGCGATGATTGTGGAAATTTGACTAAATTTCAAAACAAATATCGTATTGATATAATGATCAATCATTGTCCAACATGAAAGTGAAATGGAAGAGATATGAATATATCGGTACATCGATTCAAGGTGCAAATAATGTTAAAAGAATCGAATTACGAGAAGACGAAATTTTTCTGATAGACTTTTTGAGAAAGTTTGAGGCAGAAATTTACAAATACACCAAACATTCCCATAGAGCTCGATGGCAAGACTTGCAATTCAAAAAATCTCGTGAAGTTTTTCCACCAGGGACCATTTTGTCAGTGATTGATTTTGCAGAAAACTACACATTTGTTCCACAAAAAGAAATTCAGAGTGAATACTATCACTATGACCAAGTCTCCATGCTCGTCCATATTCTATATAGACATGCTGAACAAAATGTCGATCATATAGAAAGCACGAGTGAAAATCGACATATCATTAAAAAATATCACTTTTATATCAATGATGATCGTACACATGATACATGTTTTGTACAACATTGTTTTGGAAGAATTTATGATTCATTGAAAAATCGTGGAATAACATTCAATGAACATTGGATATGGTCAGACGGATGCGCAGGTCAATTCAAATCTGCACGATCATTTTTTTGGTTGTGTTGTCTTCATAAGAAAACTTGCATTAAACATTGTTGGAATTTCTTTGAGACTGGCCATGGAAAATGAGAACATGACGGTGCAAGAGCATGCATAAAACGAGTACTTCAAAGATATCAAATGAACCACTTTGCACGCCGACTTGTGAACGTTGAAGAAGTTGTTCAATGGTGCAAAACTGCTCTAAGCCATGAGTTTAACCCATCAAGAGAAATGCGAAGGTACATTCAATTTAATTTATATTGGAAATCTAATTTTAAACATTGTACATTTATCATGCAATGATTATTTTTAATTGTATTTTGATATCATATTTACAAATTCTTTTTCTAATTTTCCATATAAAGGTTTTTATGGCATATTGGAATCGGAGACGTAGATAGATCAATTGGAAATGACGTTGAAACAATAAAAGGGACTCGAAAATTGCATTCAATTCAAACAAAGTTGTCTAGAAATGTGTTTGCATTGGATAAAAGAAAATATTCTTGTTTTTGTGATGTTTGCATAGACAACGCAAAATCCAATGACGTTTGTGAAAACAAAATGTATGTGAACGATTGGAAACATACAGAGCTAAATACAAAGGGAAAAATCTATGTTGCAATGTTTGAAGAAATGCAATCAGAGGAAACTACAATATCATCCGATGGTGATCGAGTTTCTGATCTTGTTAGAGAAGGTAACATTTGAATTACTTTTTAATGATTTAAAGATCTACAAATAAATTTAAATATGCATAATTAAATGTTAAATTTATTTTATTGTGCAGGAGATATTTTTGCTGTAATTGCACCTATTGACAACGATGAAAATGTAAAGTATTATTTGATGCGTTGCACTGAAAAAAAATGAAATTATTACAAGACTATAATGATCACGGATTTCAGTATGACAAAGGGTCTATTATACTGAAAGGTTATTTTTTCAAACAAACTCGTCAAAGTGGAGACTTTGTTTACTTTGAAGACTATGAACTTGATTCCATAAGTTGTCAATATAGTCACTTGGTGTGTGCAGCACGCATAAAGTTGATAGAAGTTCAATCAAAGAAAAAAATCGAAAATTAAGAAATGGAAAATGTCAAAATCCGATCATGAACGGATTATTGAAGATGGAATTCCATTAGAATTTTTTTGAGTGAAGTGTCCAACAATTTATTATCTTTGGATTAAATATGTTTTAGAACTTCCAGTACTCAACTAAAAATTGAGTTGCTTATGTTATTTGTGGTTTGCACATGTTACAAATTGTTTGGGTACAAGCATGCGCTCTAGTATCAACTGAAAGTAGTTTTTCTATACATGTGCATTGATGAAAAATGTTATATATATATATATATATATATTCTAGAATGAAATTAATTGTTCTTGTATATTAATTGTTCTTGTATATCAGTAACCGACCATATGGTACAAATTATTTCACTTTATTTTGTAAGGTCAGATTCGGTCCCCATATGGCCTAGCCTCCAAGGGACGAGATAACAAGTGGTTGTCCCCACTTGCCCGAATCTCAAATTTTAAAATTACACATGAGTACAATTTTACTGTTTATGTCAGGCATCTTACATGATGTCCTAGCCAAAGATAGATTCTCTTTGTTTCAAGTTTCTGGTAAAAGCTGTCACCGAATGACCTGCTCGAACTCTTGTAGTAAACACCATACCTTATCTCTCTTGCTCTCCAATATTATTAGGTTTAATTATTATAACACAAAAATCGTTCTACATTGTCAATATTTTTTTGCGCTTACACTGAAATCAATGAACACTATTAATCCAATGACTTTACAAGTAATGTACCATCATACATGCAATTATATCAAATCAGAAATCAAGATATACAATGAAATCAATGGGGATTGTCTTGTTACAAGTAACATAATTTCAATTTACCACATGTGCAAATGTAGGTTGAAACCATCCAAAACTTTAAGTTTTAAAACCCTTTTGATTATATATTTTGCAACATTAAAACATTAAACATTTAAAGTTCATTAAATATCACATGCAAAATGTAGATTGAAACCATCCAAAACTTGAGTTTTAAAAACTTCACATGTCATGCCAATTATAATTCAACTATCCAACAAAAACATTCAACAAATTAAATATCACATGCCAAAGTTGTTTCAAGTTTCCGGTAAAAGTTGTCATCGAATGACCTACTAGGATATTATAAATACTAACTTTGTAAGATCATTTGGCATTCGGAAAAATTTGAAAGTCTTAGGCTGTCAATCAATTTAAAGTATCATTCACCCTAAGGAGTGTAAAATATTCAATGTAGGTTGGTGACGATGCTCACTCCTAGCTTGAAGCAGCGCCAATGACCAATTCTTTAATGAATTCCAATGCACTAGACCAAAGTTGGTTCAACCTACTTGGTTTTTCACCCAAGAAATTCCAAGGATGGACCATCTGGACAAACTGCTGAAATTGAAAAGCTTGACATGGAGATACGACAAGGTGAACAAAGACTTCAAGAACTCTTTATGGAAAGGGCTCACTTGAAGGAAAGAAGCACCACGTTGCAGGCTAAAGTCAAGAACATGGAAGATAAGATCAAGAGGGACTTTCTTGATCCGAAACCTATTGGCTTGAAGAAAGAAAATGCATGTGTTGGCACACTTGGAAAAGAAGAAGACCACACTATGAGGTTTGGTGCACTTCGTTTGGAAGGAGTCAATATATGTCGTATTGGAGCAATTAGACAGAATTCTAAAAGGAAAGAGCTTGAACCAATTCAAGCAGACCCAGGATTGGATTGTTCTATGGAGCTTCATGAGAAGAGATATGTGAAAAGGACTGTTAAGCCAAGGGCTAGTTCGAAAGACATATTGGAAGAGGAAATGTTGAAGAAGATTGCGGAAGTAAGGCGCAAGACAAGGAGAAGGAATGATGATGAAAGTTCCTTGGACTTGAGATTCGTGTCTACAACCATACATGGGAAAAATTTCTCTGCTTTGATAGACACGGGGGCTACCCATAGCTTCCTAAGTCGAAAGGCAGCTTCATCTCTTAGAAAGAGGAAGGCTAGCATGGAAAAAGAGTTGAGTGCTTTCAAGGCAGTCAATTCGAGGATGAAAGCAGTGACTGGTGTCATGAAAGGCACACATGTGAGAGTAGGGTCATGGTTTGGAAAGATAGACTTAAGAGTCATTGACATGGATGATCATTCTATGGTGTTGGGACGAGACTTCATGGTTGCAGCACAAGCCATACCAATGATGGACAGAGACATTCTCTTAATTCTTGTGATCAATCTTAAACTATTTTCTGAACTTCTATTCTTATTGTCACCCTTATTAGTTTTGTCATCTTTCCGTATCGATTATATTAAAAGGAAAGTAAAAATCATAAATCATAAACCATTTAAATATTTAGCTCGAACTCTTGTAGTAAACACCATACCTCAAGTCTCTCTTGCTCTCCAATATTATTAGGTTTAATTATTATAACACAAAAATGGTTCTACATTGTCAATAATTTTTTGCGCTTACACTGAAATCAATGAACACTATTAATCCAATGACTTTACAAGTAATGTACCATCATACATGCAATTATATCAAATCAGAAATCAACACATAGGTACAAACCATTTAAATATTTAGCTCGAACTCTTGTAGTAAACACCATACCTCAAGTCTCTCTTGCTCTCCAATATTATTAGGTTTAATTATTATAACACAAATTTTTTTCTACATTGTCAATAATTTTTTGCGCTTACACTGAAATCAATGAACACTATGAATCCATTGACTTTACAAGTAATGTACCATCATACATGCAATTATATCAAATCAGAAATCAACACATAGGTAAACCATTTAAATATTTAGCTCGAACTCTTGTAGTAAACACCATACCTCAAGTCTCTCTTGCTCTCCAATATTATTAGGTTTAATTATTATAACAAAAAAATCGTTCTACATTGTCAATAATTTTTTGCGCTTACACTGAAATCAATGAACACTATTAATCCAATGACTTTACAAGTAATGTACCATCATACATGCAATTATATCAAATCAGAAATCAACACATAGGTAAACCATTTAAATATTTAGCTCGAACTCTTGTTGTAAACACCATACCTCAAGTCTCTCTTGCTCTCCAATATTATTAGGTTTAATTATTATAACACAAAAATCGTTCTACATTGTCAATAATTTTTTGCGCTTACACTGAAATCAATGAACACTAGTAATCCAATGACTTTACAAGTAATGTGCCATCATACATGCAATTATATCAAATCAGAAATCAACATATACTGTAATGAAATCAATGGGGATTGTCTTGTTACAAGTAACATTTCAATTTACCACATGTGCAAATGTAGGTTCACATTCTATCATTCATGTAGTTTTAAAAACTTCAGATTCCATGCCAATTATAATTCAACTATCCAACAAAACATTTAACATTAAATATCACATGTCAAATGTAATTCAGATGACAACATTACTTCACATTCACATGCCAAAAGTACTAAAACCATCCAAAAATTAAATAAAACAAATTATATAATAACATTGTAATAAAATATGTCCAAAAATTGTAAATCTCACTTGAGTATCAAAATGTATCAAGTTTAACAAATTTTAAAACCATCTAAATTTTGAAATCAAATCTATTGTAAATCTTGTCCATCAAATGGAGGATCTAGCGTCTGGGTCTCGGGTAGCGCCCTATCCTGTGAATAGGAAACCTACATACACAATGCACATGTACTTGAACATTAAAATTTGAAGTTTTAAAAATGAATGAGAATATATATATCTAGAACTTCATGTAAAAACAAAATATAACAAAAAAATCATGCAATACCTCGTAAGGTTCCCTCTCCATTTGATGAACAGGTTCTGCCATAGAAACATCTGCAGTGGTAAACTGTACAATATACATGTACAGTTAAATATAAATATATATATATATATATATAAATAATATATATATATATAATTTATATAAATTAAAAACTTTCAAATGAAAATGCACGTGTACATATATAAACTTATTTTCAATAATATTAAAAAAAGAACTAAAGACAACTTGTTCAAATGCTGTGGATGTTCCTATCTCCGTCGCTAGAGTCCTTGGATTAAAAAAATCTTCTATACGAACCTAAATTCAAAATTTTTTAAATAACTCAAAATATAGATCTCTCTCTCTATATATCTCAATTTTTAATGGAACTTTTTGAGGTAACATAAATTTTGAACTTGTGAAAAATTGTCCATACTTGTGGCGCATCTCCCAATGAAGTAGAAGGTATATCTCCTAAGGAAGAATAAGGTACCACCATCCCAAAAACATTAGACGAAATCGGTACCTGTTAAAACATTTTATCAAATTATATATATACATACATGTACATGTGTGGCAATAATTATTTATTTTAGAGTCACCTAAAAAACACTAACATACATGTGCCAACATATCATGACGGTCAGACCCATCTGCATCGTTTGAGCCAAAGGTCTCGAACGTAATATTAACATTTTCATCACGCATCATGCCTGAGAACTGCAAATGGTGTTTTAACATATAATCATACATTTTTGTTAGATTAATGTACACATACAAATAAATGTATACATGTACATACAAATGTATTTATTACAAATTGTACACATGTATATGTAAAAATAATTTGAAACCCTAAGGTCACTAACACATACCGTTCCGGTGCCCTCTTCCTCATGAAAAATTAGGTCTTGCAGACCATTGCGACAATTTATTGCATATGTTTGGAGATCTTCAACATTCATGTTGTAAATCTCCTCATCTGTACGATAAACAAAATTGGCACGTGCATTTTCACGTGCTCTTTGTCGATTTAAACAAAGATCGACTCCACTCAATTCGCTATGAACATTGTCGATCATAACATCTCTTGCTTCTCGACTTATTTGAGAAGTCGCATCCATCTCTGATCGCAGGGTTTCGACTCGAAACGGTCGACTCACCAATGGCGGCTCAGGGCGAGGCAACTCCACATCTCGCTTAGCGCCCTTACGTTGATATAATCGACCTCTCCCCGGGCCAAAAAATTCTGAAGGAAGGTCATTGTAGTTGGGTTTCATACTCAAAAAAAATTCTGCATAAAACATTTGTGCAAAATAAATAGGAACCTCATCGTTCCATGGAAGCCTTCCAAAGGCCGCAAGATGTCGATCATACAAATAAGCAGCTTTGTCTAGGTGCTTGAAATACTGCACCTTCAACATTTTTCTTTTTGGCCCTTCTTTATAATTAAACATTGACTTGGAATCTGCTCTTGTAACTTTTTGTTTTATGTCCTACCATTTATCGGGACCTATCACTGTTTATTTTCTCTTTCTCATCAGTTCTACAAACGAATCAATGGTTGGCCCCAAATTTTTGTACACCTTTTCCATTTCACCCAATGAATGTGTAACTATTTCGAGGCTTTGTCTACTCTCAGCAAGTAGAGACAAAGCCTCGAGATCTCTTTGCAATTTTGCATGAAGGCTTTGACACCTTTGTAAGGTGCATTCCGCCATGTTCGTTTCCCATGGTATATCAGTAATCTCAGCCGGATAAGTTGTGGTGGGTTGACAGCCTTCTTCTTGAATGTAGCGCGCTGCCCTGCGTCTATTTTGACCACTGGCTCGAACATTTTCAGCCTCTGCATCAATATATATAAAATTTCGTATATTAGAAAAAACACATGTAAAAAAAGTTGCACAAATTTAATGAAAAAATATTGAAATTGATGTCAACCTTGATGTTGTTGGTTAACATCATCTCCAACATGACCTTGCTGAGAACCAACCCCAGAATGATGCTGTTGAGAACCAGACCCACAGTGACCCTGTTGAGAACCGACAGCCGTTGATTGGCCTTCGGGGGAATAAATATCACTCCCTTCCCGCAACCTGCTACCACTCATACCTCAATCGGTTGAACCTTGGACACGCTCCATGGATGGAGTAGAAACCCTTCTCCTCTTGCCTCCTAAAAATTAAAATATGAAACTTATTAACAACTAATTTCACTCACAAAGTTAATAAAAAAATCAATTCCATATGTACACACATGTATAGAGATTTAAGATTATATTTAAATACCGTGAACATCCTCCGATCCCTGAACCTCCATATGCGATTCGGCTGATCTTCGTCTTTCATCCTCCATGATATATATCTATTGGTCGACATTCACAAAATATATTTCAAAAAATCAATTTGTAATTTAGTGTACACAAATTATGTAGAACACAACTTTCAAAGCAATAATTGATCATGTGTGAAACTAAATTTAATCGAAAAAAGATATTATAAAAATGATAAGTTCACCAAATTGCGCTTTACATGGTGGGAGCACACTTGGTATAAAATTTCCTACTTATACACTTTAGTTTGTGGAAGAAATGACACATGTACATATTTTACCTTAAAGTAGTTGTGTTTTACGGATATTAAAATGAAGAACTTCTATTTAGATCCATTCCAGAGATTGACTGTAGGGGCATTTACTAGATATGTCACCTTTCATAAACTTAGATGAGATCCAGAGTCTACCTGGCCCTTTACAGACTCTGCCTATAGAACTTGTAGAAGTAAACACTAGAGGCAAAAATGTATTTTGATGTTTCATGAATTTCTTTGCAAATTCAAAGTATAGTGCATGTTGCATGAAGCAAGATGTTGAAAGTAGAGTTACGTTGACACACTTAACTGCAACAAATATGGAAATTTGTACCTGAGCTCTACTATTTGACTTGAGATTCAGTTGTTTGAAGAGGCGTGTTTTGTCAATTTGTGTTTGGTTGATGGTTTTGTACACCAATATGTAAGAGTACATGGAGATATTCACATGATGTGAATTTTTTTTCTTTGAAGGAGAAAAATGAGAATTACTTTAATATGTATTACATATGGTCTTGAATGAGCTTTTGGACTCTTTAGATATATATGGAGACAATTATCACCAAATCCAACGTACGATTATGCATGATGGAGAATCTCTAGCGCTTCCCCTTGTTAATATATTTAATAATCTCAATATTTATTTAAAAGTATCAATAGTATTTCGACGACATCACATTGTTCAAATCTCATGGTCGAAATACTATTGATACTTTTAAATAAATATTGAGATTATTAAATATATTAACAAGGGAAAGCGCTAGATATTCTCCATCATGCATAATAGTACGTTGGATTTGGTGATAATTGTCTCCATATTTTGGCTTTCTGACCCACAAAACATAATTATTTTACAAGGGAGGGAAGGAGGGAGGGAGTTGTGGTTTTCGAGGGGAGGAGTCATTCAAAGGTTATGAAAGCGATTCATTAACGAAGGTGCGTGTGACATGTATTTTCTTTAGTTTAAAGGTTCGACTCTCGAGCTCCACTCAAGTAGTTTTGTGTGACACGTATTTCTTTTGGTTTACATCTCGACTCTCGAGCTCCGGTCCAGTAGTTTTAGTTGTGGTCTCCTAAAAGCTTTTATAGCAATATTTTTGTTAAGAAAATGGAGAACTATCTTCACGGGAGAGGTTAAGGAAGGGAAGTGAAGTGGTAGGAATTAAATTTCTCAAAAGAGGTGCAGGCTCAATTAAGCTTCACAAAATCTCCTGATCATAATTTTAGTGATTTTTTTCTCAATATGATAAATGATTGGGCTCTTAACTAGAGTTAACCTAATTATAGTGATTAATAACCACAATAATAATATTAGCTTTTAGTTTGTTGACATCATAAGCAATATATATAGAGCAGAGGTAATATATAGAGTAGAGAGAGGTAATTTTAATTATTTTTACTAAAAATATATTAAAATAATTAAAAATGTTGATAATGTTATTTTTGTTAATCTGGTTGGAATGGTAGTGATATATGGTAATTTTATTTTAGGTAAAGTTCTTATTATCAAAAGTTGATTTAATTTATATATATTTTTAATAAAAAATAATAATAAAATGATTTCATTTAATGATAATTAGAATTAGATAAAAAAATGATGACTAAAGTTTTAGTCATCTTAAAATTTCATGTGGTGGCATAATATTCATGACAATGTTTTAGAATTATAAATTGATATAAAAAATGCACCCCTTGTCCCTCTGTTAAAACTTGAAAAGTAGAGGATTCACATTAATCCTCCACTATTGACTTGAGATCACACAATGTCATGATGGTATTAACCTACTAGACTATGGGCTCTAATGCATAGCAACTTTTCTAGTCCTCGTGAGTTACTTGAAGTACTAAGTCTTCATTCGAATTGTACACGAATGCAAGAGAATCACCAACTTGAACCTTGTTTCATCTTACCCATAGATTTCTCTTTTTATATAATCCAGTAATGTCCAACCATCTCTACCTCTAACTATGAACTCATGAGCATGAGATATAGTCTGCATGAGTATCGAAAGCATACAGGAAGTGATGATTTCCATAGGCATATGTGCATGTTCCATGTAGAAACATTTGGATATCTCTATGGATTTTGTTGATGAAGATGGAATCAATAGGTCATTAATTAAAGCTTCATCTAACTGGATTCCTAGCCATCTTCTTGCCAATGTTATTTCCTATGAAAGTGTAAGTCCACAGAAGCCTGCTTTGGAATCATTATAAGCTGCAATGTTTTATTCACTTTGCAATGAACATGTGCTTGAGATGTTAGTTATACTAGAGAGGCCTAGTGGCATGCATGGTAATGCCAATGTTATTTCCTATGAAAGTGTAAGTCCACAGAAGCCTAATTGATCAATTTGTAATTTAGTGTACACAAATTATGTAGAACGCAACTTTCAAAGCAATAATTGATCATGTGTGAAACTAAATTTAATCGAAAAAGATATTATAAAAATGATAATTTCACCAAATTGCGCTTTACATGGTGGGAGCACACTTGGTATAAAATTTACTACTTAAACACTTTAGTTTGTGGGAGAAATGACACATGTACATAGTTTACCTTAAAGTTGTTGTGTTTTACGGATATTAAAATGAATAACTTCTATTTAGATCCATTCCAGAGATTGACTGTAGGGGCATTTACTATATATGTCACCTTTCATAAAAGATGAGATCCAGAGGCTACCTGGCCCTTGACAGACTCTGCCTATAGAACTTGTGGAAGTAAACACTAGAGGCATTAACAATATCAAAGAACGTTTTCATGCTCAGACATGGGAATGTGTCTCTTTCCCTACGCAAAAAAATAGTTCAAGGTAGTTAATCTTCATAGACATGTCATCAAGCAAGTCAATGTGATCATCCCCAACTTACTTTTTATGAAATTAGGCTTGGAATCTCATTTTAGAGCTCAAATAAACCTCTAGTTTATTTTATTGTGATGATGCCCTGTCTCAATCTATACATAAGTGATGATGGTCTTCTTCAAATAAACTCATGTATCCTCATTAAATTTATACAAACATTTCAAATTCATATTTTCTTTCATAAAATTCTAGGAATATTAGAAGAATCAGTAAAAAGTGAGATAACCATCTCAATATGCCCCCCATAATTCATTTTATAAAAGATAAATTTGTAAAATCCCTTTCGGTAATAATGGCCTTTATTAATTAATTAAAAAACATAATATATAATAAAAAATTGACAAATAAAATTTTTGATGAAAATGTGCTATGAAAGTAAAGGTTTAAAGGAAAACATGTACAAGGCATAGTTGAGCCAAATTATTATCTATTTATTGAACTAGAAAGGACATATAATTATTACACATGTTTAATTTACATTCAAATGCTTCTTTGATTTATCTCCTATAGCTTAATGTAATGCTAGATATATAATTTAAGTTGAAGGCCCATGAGATAAATGTTGTTGTAGGTTATCCAAGTCGGACATAGAACCAGTGGAGAAACATAAGGAAAACCTATGTTTCCAGGTCAAACCTTTGTAGAGGTTCCAGTACCTGAGAGTAAAATCCAGTTTGGGGCTGTTAAATTCTAACTGTACTGGTAATTGTGCTAGGGGGAGAAATAGGATGTAATTTCCTCTTCTCACGATTGGGAGTCTTGTTTTTCATGTGGATTCAACCAAACATATTGTACATATTAAATGAGGACATAATTATTACACATTTTTAATTTACATTCAAATGCTTCTTTGATTTATCTCCTATAGCTAAATGTATTATGCTAGATATATAATTTAAGTTGAAGGCCCATAAGATAAATATGACTTCTATGTGACATTTGTATTGAATCATCTATTTGTTATGTTATATGAACATAATTGGTACGCATATCTAATTTACATTACTTTAATATGTCATGCTTCTTTAATTTATCTTTTATAGATGATCGGAGCATCCCTTTTTAATCTATCCCTTTTGACTTCGGATATGTGGGCAATATTCATCTGCATATTTTTCTATCATAAAGCAGTGAGTAAAATTGTATTCAATTTGTGTCAATGTTAAGATTAAGCACATGGATTAAAGTTTTATATATTAGATGAGGAGGCTATGTATTACATATGGTCTTGAATGAGCTTTTGGACTCTTTAGATATATATCTAAAGAGTCCAAATGCTCATTCAAGACCATATGTAATCCTCATCTAACTTAGCCAGGGATTTGCAATACTATGTTTGAGTTGGCTAGCTCCATTTCAAGATATTATGGTTATCCAAGAGGGGATATAAAAAATGAAAAGAAGGATGTTGTTGTAGGTTATCCAAGTCGAACATAGAACCTGTGGAGAAACCTAAGGAAAACCTATGTTTCCAGGTCGAACCTTTGTAGAGGTTCCAGTACCTGAGAGTAAAATCCAGTTTGGGGCTATTAAATTCTAACTATACTCGTAATTGTGCTAGGGGGAGAAATAGGATGTAATTTCCTCTTCTCACGGTTGGGAGTCTTGTTTTTCATGTGGATTCAACCAAACGTATTGTACATATTAAATGAGGACATAATTATTACACATTTTTAATTTACATTCAAATCCTTCTTTGATTTATCTCCTATAGCTTAATGTATTATGCTAGATATATAATTTAAGTTGAAGGCCCACGAGATAAATGACTTCTATGTGACATTTGTAATGAATCATCTATTTGTTGTGTTATATGAACATAATTGGTACGCATATCTAATTTACATTACTTTAATATGTCATGCTTCTTTAATTTATCTTTTATAGATGACCGGAGCATCCCTTTTTAATCTATCCCTTTTGACTTCGAATATGTGGGCAATATTCATCTGGATATTTTTCTATCATAAAGCAGTGAGTAAAATTGTATTCCATTTGTGTCAATGTTAAGGTTAGGCACATGGATTAAAGTTTTATATATTAAATGAGGAGGCTATGTATTACATATGGTCTTGAATGAGCTTTTGGAATCTTTAGATATATATCTAAAGAGTCCAAATGCTCATTCAAGACCATATGTAATCCTCATCTAACTTAGCCAGGGATTTGCAATACTATATTTGAGTTGGCTAGCTCCATTTCAAGATATTATGGTTATCCAAGAGGGGATATAAAAATGAAAAGAAGGATGTTGTTGTAGGTTATCCAAGTCGAACATAGAACCAGTGGAGAAACCTAAGGAAAACCTATGTTTCCAGGTCGAACCTTTGTAGAGGTTCCAGTACCTGAGAGTAAAATCCAGTTTGGGGCTGTTAAATTCTAACTGTACTGGTAATTGTGCTAGGGGGGAGAAAAGGATGTAATTTCCTCTTCTCACGGTTGGGAGTCTTGTTTTTCATGTGGATTCAACCAAACATATTGTACATATTAAATGAGGACATAATTATTACACATTTTTAATTTACATTCAAATGCTTCTTTGATTTATCTCATATAGCTTAATGTATTATGCTAGATATATAATTTAAGTTGAAGGCCCATGAGATAAATGACTTCTATGTGACATTTGTATTGAATCATCTATTTGTTGTGTTATATGAACATAATTGGTACGCATATCTAATTTACATTACTTTAATATGTCATGCTTCTTTAATTTATCTTTTATAGATGACAGGAGCATCCCTTTTTAATCTATCCCTTTTGACTTCGGATATGTGGGCAATATTCATCTGCATATTTTTCTATCATAAAGTAGTGAGTGAAATTGTATTCCATTTGTTTCAATGTTAAGGTTAAGCACATGGATTAAAGTTTTATATATTAGATGAGGATGCTATGTATTACATATGGTCTTGAATGAGATTTTGGACTCTTTAGATATATATCTAAAGAGTCCAAATTCTCATTCAAGGCCATATGTAATCCTCATCTAACATAGCTAGGGATTTGCAATACTATATTTGAGTTGGCTAGCTCCATTTCAAGATATTATGGTTATCCAAGAGGGGATATAAAAAATGAAAAGAAGGATGTTGTTGTAGGTTATCCAAGTCGAACATAGAACCAGTGGAGAAACCTAAGGAAAACCTGTGTTTCCAGGTTGAACCTTTGTAGAGGTTCTAGTACATGAGAGTAAAATCCAGTTTGGGGCTGTTAAATTCTAACTGTACTGGTAATTGTGCTAGGGGGGAGAAATAGGATGTAATTTCCTCTTCTCATGGCTGGGAGTCTTGTTTTTCATGTGGATTCAACCAAACCAAATTGTACATATTAAATGACGAATTTCGCTCTCCCCAATCATTTCTAAATCACCCATATCACCCAAGAAAACATGTTTTAAAAGAACATACTTTAGTATGGGAAAGGAGGGGTTTTTTTAAATTGGGAAGGTGTATTGGGTTCGTATTGGTAGGGGAGTTAAATAATGTGATTTTCAAAGGTATTTTTCCAATATGTAGTCAAATTAAGGGTATTGTTTAATATGCCACGAACGCACGCAATATGTCAAAGCTTCATTGAGTGAAGCCCCCGTGGTGAGAGGTATGGACACAAGTGCTGAGATGTTGTGATATAAATAATTGCATATGTTGTGATGTAAGGGGGTTTGAATATTGATGCGGATGGTCATATGAAAAAGGGAAACTTTAGGATTTAACTTATTTAATATTTTTATAGTATTTGTAGGGTCATTAATTTTGTTTTGATATCCATAGATTGAATGAATTTTGAAAAGAATAGGAAGAAAACAAAGAGACAACCATAAAGAGACAAAATTTCATTTTAGATTCCTACTTTGGAACATTAATACTTAGCAAGTTATGAATTTAAAAACATGCTTTTTTAGATGGTAGAATATTTAGCTAGCTCGTAAAAGAGTTGACTAAGTTGTTGTGAGACCTAGTTAGTGCATTATATGGATAAGAAAAAAAAAGATAAAAAAAATGTGTAGAGGAGAAAGAGATGAGAAACTATAAAGAGGGAGGAGACAAAGTTCAAAGCAAAGACAAGCTATAAAGAGGGGAGGAGACAAAGTTCAAAGCAAAGACAAGCGAATGAATTTATTCATAATTAAAAAACAAGCAAGGTTAAATTTTTTTATGTATGAGGGGATTGGTGTCTCCTTTAAGGTAGTCGCCTTAACAAGAATAGGTTGTAGTGTGTAGAATTACAAGCGAGTTCTTATAGTAAGTAGTAGCCCGCAAAAGAAAAACAAGGTTGAAGCCTCGGGTCGGTAGGGAGCCTACAAGAAAAACTAATGTAAGTGGGAGTGAGTTCTTCAAGCAAGTTGTATCTTGAAAAAATATAAAAGTAAAAATTGTAGAATTGATGACCATGAATGCACTATACCCTGATTCAATCCCCATTGCATTATAGTTAAGTTTATAAAGAATTGGTATAAAATCCCATTATTTCTATATTAACTTAACTATTGGAAGGTACAACTAGTTGAATAATAGATCATCAGCGTGTGTGTGTGCTCCCTTTTGCAAAGTTTTGGTAAGGAAATTACGAACTAATTGTTTATGCATTTGAAGTTTGAAAGGTAGTTACTAATGGTTATGGTGAACATACCCCTTCAAAAAAAATTCAGGAATGGAATGCGTAGGCCAAAAGCACAATTTACAATAAAGTTCATAATTTGGATCTTGAGACAGTATGCAGATCGAAATATGAAAAATATATATGTAACAAGTTGTAGGTATTCCATTCTTACAACCATCTTATAGTAGAAAAAACCATCTTATACGAGAAAAATTAATGCTTTCCTTTTATAATGGGAACACAAACACAATATATATTAATATAGTCCAAATCTCATGCAAAAATTCCCTTTATTTTTCCAATAGAAACAAAAAACAATAGAAATATAGTTCAAATCGATGAAAAAAATTTGTGAGAAAAAAACAAAAGACAAGTATCAATACGTAGTCCAAATCTACAAAGTTGTGATGCAAGTTGTTTATCAATGCAGTCCAAAATCTACAAAGTTGTGATGCAAGTTGTCTGTAGTGCGACCCAATGCAACATTGTGATGAAACTTTACAATACTTTCTATCCAACATTACTTCAATGCAAAAAATGCGGGTTTGTGATACTGATCTATTGTAATACTGAGCTAAATGTAAAGAAATGCGGGTTTGTAATACTAAAGCTAAATGCAAAAAAATGCGGGTTTGTCATGTCGGGCTAATGATCCAAAATTGTGATGAAGATTTGTAATACTCAACTCAACCACAATTTTCTTTTTAGTATGACATACTCCTCACCACACGAACATGTTGTGGTCGAGCAAGTTGGCCATTTATATGAACAGTTGTTGTGCATACGGAAAAAATATCTATTACGATTGCTTCTTAGTTCAGCTAATACGGATGCTACTCACCGAGAAGTTACTGATCGAAAAAGGTGTCAATGTACACGAAGAATTGTTGCAGGTGGAAACAATTGTTGTATGTTCTTCGCATGATATGCTAATACGAATGCTACTCACCAAGAATTTGTGGTCGACAAGGTGTTAATGTACATGAGCAAATGTTGGAGTGGAAAAAATAGTTGTTGCATGTGGAAAAAAATTGGTGACGAGGTGTAAGGGAGACAAAAGCGGTGGACTTTGTATTAAAAACAATAAAGAGATTTCCCCAGCGTATAAATTAAATCTATGCATTATCTTTTCTTAATGCAAGTTTTAAGAAATATATTGCAATACTTTGTTATTTACGGACTTTGGTTACTGTTATCCGTAGACTTAGCATATCTCAAAATATTTTGGTTCTTTGTCGAAGGTGGTTATACAAAATTTTGGTTATGTACAAATGTGTTATGCGAGATACTTGAAGAAAAAAGAGCATGAATTTAAAATATAAATCATTAGCTCACAGAATAAAATTAGAAGAGGGGAGGAGAGGTAATACGAGACTGACGGACGAACATATCCCGGACGGATCGAACACCAGCGCGGCGGGTAGAGCGCGATGGGACGAGACATGACGAACACCAAGACGAACTACGACAGTGTAGACGAGATAATGATACGCGCCAAACAAATGAACTCAGTAAACCATAACAATTCGTCAGGGTGATTTATTTATAGAAAATAGTTCTGGCTGAACTATTTTAAAAGTAAAAGTTCGCTACGAACTTGTAAAAGTTGACTCTAGTTTTCCAATCTCCGGAAAAAATTGTGTTTGCTCGCGCCGTCTCGTGTGCCATTGCTTAAACGGAATCAAGAGTTCGTTCGAACTTTTCTAAGAAAGTTCGGCCGAACTTTATAAAATGTTCGGCCAAATCTATCGTCGATTTCTACGATTCTCACAAAAAGTGTAAACAACCACGTTTTCCTCGCCCACTATATATTGTTGTTTCGCTTTCGTAGGACTGCCACTAGTGATTTTTTTACTCGTCCAACATTTTCTTAATTTATATAGATTTAGCTGGTACATATGTATATTAGTCAATATTGAAAAAAGACAACGGATATATAGTGAGCATTAACATTGTAAAATTCGCAACCGGGCATATTTGTATAGTTATCATAGACATACCTCTTTAAACTCGTAATTGCTGCATCCTCACTTTGACTCATGGTTTTCTATATCCTCGAGAAGTTATCCTATCGCAATTATGAAATTGCTTTCTTATTCTAAATAGCTATGCTATCTTTCAGAATTGCAATAATGTAAGAAATTTGTAACTAGCAAAATTGAAATTATGATGGAGATGATTGCGGCATACTGTTTCGTAGCTTCTTGTTCAATTTTCTCTTTGGTGTGGTCAATTAGTTTTCCTTGTTCTTAACTTTTTTTACTTTTTCCTTTGTTCTTGACTTTTTTTACTTTGTTTGTTCTTTTGATTTTTCTCATCCGCTTCCCCCTATTGTTATAAAATAGTAACATATATTTAGTTCAATTCTCTCTCACCATATAGAAGGAAAACTAAAACAAGAATATAAAAAACCATGTAAAGAAAAAGCAAGAAGTACATACTTTCTTATTTCATGTACCATGTTGTTGATCTTTTTTCTCATTCATTTTTGTTCAATTGAAAAAGGGTTTTACTGGTAGACTAGCATCCAAAAATTTACAAATTTTGTAACATGCTTTCATATGTACATCATAGTTGGCTGACCTAGGAGATTGCATCATGATCGGACCAATATGTATCTAATATGAGAATTCCCAGTATTGTACATTAGTTACATTTGACTACACACACATGGTCAATGAATGACTTATGCATGCTATTAGCTTTTGTTGATAAGAAAATGCAGATTGTAATTGTTCATGTAGCTTTAGCCTGCTTTCTCCGATTGCATTGTGTCATATCAATATTGAAGTCTAATATAATTGTGATATCCTTTAAATCTATATGACATAAAGCTTTTGCAATGACTTTCAAAATATTGTTCAAATTTGCATGTGGTGATGCATATATTTTGAGTATTTGCAATTTGTGATCCATGAACTATTATTTTTTGCCAACAATGCTTCTGCAGTGATGCCTCTCTAAAGTGTGATGTGTTCAAGGAATAGCTTACATGTTTTTTTATCAAGTATCATTAGTCCATGCTTAATGCAACTTGATATGCAATTGAAATTTTCAAAGCACTCATTTTGCATATGACAGGGACATATATGTTTCTTGTAAGCGTAAGATGTCGTGTGACATTGTAAGCATAATCACCTGACATTTGTCATTAAGATGTGCAGCTGAAGATTACGTAGTGTTTAGGTGAAAAGAATGGAGATGGATCGCTAATGTTTGTATCGATGAACAACATATATCTAATCCATCCATTTTAGCAAGATTTCTTGCAAACGTTGCATTTCTTCACAATTTACTTTTGCTTAACCTTGAAATTGTTGTTTGTTAGAGCATTTAGCAAATAAAACGACTTCTCTATCTCTTACATGTGACAGATAGCCATGTACACGTCGCATGCACTTGTATTCCAAGAGGGATCAAATGCAAGCCCATCCAAGGTCAAACCCTATGGCCTATGTATTGTGCGTGCACATGCAAGTTGAATTGGAAATTGTTTTTCAGACTTCTGCATGAGCTTATGCTTTGTGACATATACATTTCATTTGATATTCGTAATATTGGTATCCAATCATGAGCTATGAACTCAAGCATACAAATGAGCTAGTTTTCTAGATTGTCGATGACCAATGTTTAGAGGTCACGAAACTTAATCCATAGAACATCAACTTTATCTCGTATGAGTATATGACTTTGACTCTTCCATCTACACCATTTACTAAAGGTCCATCTTCAGTGCATCATAATTGCAAGCATACATTTCAAATTAGCATGTTCCACTCGAATCAGCAGTTGTGAAAATGAAAATTAGTCAGTATGTTTATTTGCCTTTGGAACATTGCCGCTATTATCTTCATCTTCATCAATTGCATTGATTAAAATTTCAACACTAGGCATGAGTGTTAACATTTTCATTTGCTATGTACTGCAACATCTTTGTTTTTGTAAAATAAGCAGGGAAATTTTGGATCATTTGGTGCTGTGGTGCATGCAAAGTTGTATTAATATATGTCAACATCACATGTTTGAATATTTGTTCCGCATTCTATTTATGTTCCTTTGATATAAATTTTTCACTTTCTTTTGTTCGCATAGTCATATGCAATTGGAAGCACTTGACATAATCTTTCTCTAGAAACTTCCGAGTTATTGTTTTGATTGTTGATTCTTGGTTGTTCAAAAAATAGTGAGTCTTGAATAGGTTGTAGCTTGGTAGAAATTCACCACAAAATATCATGTCAATGTTTCCAAACCATTTGGTTTGGACATGTTTTATAGTTTCTAAGTCTATCATCAATAGAATATAATGAAACCACTACACAATCATAGAGGCTTCATCTATGGAAAGCTACTACTTCTACTGGATATACGTTTCTTTGAGATAAATTGTCTAATAACTTCATGCCGTAGTGTGCTAGAATTGAGACTGTTACAAAGGCATTAGCAATGCAAGTAATGTAATAGTTGTCCCCGTATTATACGCGCCTTTTTTCTCCGTATATGCTAATATTGGTGACCCTTTGGTTTCACAGGAATCGCTGATGTTCTATGACTCATATATCTCGCATAAGCATTTGGAAACAATCTGCTAAGCTGCTTTTGCCGACCCTCGTCCTCCAGCCTAGTAATAAATAAGTAAGTTGGTTCATTCGACATTTTTCTTTTTTATTCCAACATCTTTTACAATTGCTTTGTTGCTCTCTGGCTCAACATTCTTCCGAGTTTGTAATACTTCATTTTTGTCCATTAAAAATGGATGGAGAAGTTATTTGAAATCCGAGATTAATTATTTTTTCTATTTCAAATTGTTTTGAAATTGCACGTCCGATTGCAACCATATTCACAATGGGAACTATTTTATTTGATTTCGTATATTTATTTGATCGGTACTCATGGAACTATTTAGTTCATTTTCTGGCAGACTTTCAAATCACCCCATGTCGATTGATGTTAGGCGTAAATTTGGCGTCATTGGTGCAAAATGCTTTTTTCATGTAATGTATATGCCACTTCTCATGTAGCAGTCTTGATTTCAATGTTTTTTCACATTTTTCAAACGAATATATAACAATAATTTCTCTACAAAAATTTTTCAATATCTTTGTATTTTTTATATTTCAGACAAATCGTCATAACATTTGGTTTTTTCCTCTTTGATATGTGTGTGCCATATTTCTTGCACTTTGACAAAGATTCTGCATGGAAAATTTTGCAAATGGAGCATGGGCGCTTGATGTTATAGTCACAATAAAATGACACATCACATATTCTCAATCATCGAGCTCTCGCTTTCCAAGAGAATAGGGCTGCTAAGCATAAATATGCTCATCAACTGCAGTACAGTATGTGAAGTGAATATACATTCTCTTGAATCATACAACTCAATGGAAATGAAAGTGCTATATGCACCTGCTGATGAGCTGACATTTGTTGCGCATTAAGCTAACGTATTTCCAATTTTACGTATCATTTGCATAACATCAATTTCTTATTTCTCTCATGCTCTTTCAGTGTATCCTCTTCTAAATGCACTTTGTCATGGACTTGCCAATTTTGGTCATATATGACCCACAATATGATGCCGCAAAGATATGCACTTGTAGCACAATCAGTGCATCCTGCATTTGCATTCCATATAGCGGCATATCCTCTGCAAAACCTTGTTCCAAATGTGAGAAGGTCGCTTCTATTATCGATCGTTTTACCTGGTGACGCTGTAATAATTGTATAGAAATCTCATCTCCGTTACTCCTATTTCTATCAAGAAGTTGTCATAGGTTATTCAATCAACAGTAATTTGTTTGTTCCAAGAATGCCAAAAGTAATAATGGCTATGTCTATGAGTTTTTTATTGTTTATAGTAATTGGTTCAATGATCATTACATTCTTATCGTGGCATAGGGAAGTTAACTACAATTTGAATTTTTTCGCTACAACTCCTCAGTATGGCAATGTATACGAGAATTTAGCAATATCTCAAAGTTCGTAATTTGATCCTCAGATCACAAAGTGTTATGTAATTATCAAGAAAGTTTTCAATATATGAATTGCTTTATGCTTTCCTGAGTATATCGAGCATTTTCTATCCATGCAAATCGCCTGCGTTCGTGACTTTACCTCGATTTTGAAAACTCGTCATATGAAATAGCAGTCAACATATTTTCAGCAAAGAATGTACTACCATGACATATCATTCGCTTTTACAACATTAATTTCGTCTATAGTACTCGACTCAGCATGTGACTCCGGATATTTTCTTTAGCAAGATAGTCAATACTCATCATCTTCTAAATGTATCATTATAATTTTTACTTGCTTTATTTTTAAAAACAATACGACCAATGTATCTACTAATGCTTTCCGTTGATGTTCGCGACTTGCAGAATTCTCACAAAGAAAGTCGAGGTCCCAATTTTCAGTATAATTGCAAAATATGTATTTTCTTTTCCAAATAATCAGGAGAGATGTGAATGTTTCTTAAATCTATGTATCCAGACATCGCATTTCAATAAATTTTCCAAAGTTGCCCGATAATCGACATCTTCGTTAATATTTTTCTTCCTCTTAGTTTCTTCCTTATTCCTTATGCAGATCCATATGCAAGAGAGTAACTTTATCAATAATCATTCGCACACACTGTAAAACAAATTTGCTGTGTGATATGAGAGGTCACCACTACAAATATCTAATGTACCATTTCAGTAGCTAAATCTATTTGTAATGTCATCATCAATGCTGCATCACCATAGAATACAATTGTTGGAAAGTTCATTTCTTCGCATGTTTGTCCTCGAAAATCCCAAGGGCTATTGTTCCATGTGTGTTAATAATCTTGTCTTGCAAATCATATATGGATTGTGACTCTATTAATCCATGTATCAATGTTTTAGTAGTCAAGTTCATTGTTTCAGACACTATTTGTATCACTTTCACTATCACTATTTGCATTGTACGATGGTTTCATTATTTTCTTGTAAAATATACAATCCAATTCTCATTTACACAAATGTTCTTAGCCTTATATAGACTTCTAGAACATAATTCATTCCATGCTTTCATGACAATAATTGGATGATCTTTTACCTTTCCGTTTGATATGTATTTTGTATTGCAATTATCTTTTCAATGCAACCGCAATTGTCATCGTATCACTTAGATATTGTGGCAATGCTTTTTGCACAATGTCCATATGAACTGCACATTGATAATTGATCTTGCTAGGCCAATTTGTGATCGCTATATCCCAATTGTCCGATTTGTGAAAATGAAATTCTTGGGTTGACACAAGTCTTTCTTCTAAATCCTGAAAGCACTTTTACGTTGCTTGAATATGTTACGTCTTATTTGTTCAAAGAAGGTAAAATTGTGGAAGCTTTCCATTTTGAAGTGCTCTTTTTGCAAGCAACACATATGTTTTCAAATTCTCTAAAGGTCCTATTGTTCAATGACAAATTCATATGTATTTCTTGCAATCAGAGGGGAAGCATGTCATATTGTTTGCAAATGCACCGTGCAAATTGCACATGCATTTCTAGTGTGTCTGACTTGTTTCATAAAGATGTATCTTTCATCTTTTTTTCTTTGACTAATTTGTTTTGCTTATTATACCTTTTTTATCGTTTCGATATTGCGAAGTCTTTATTTTAATGCAAGAAATGTCATTCGTGTTTTGTCATTAGAAAATGTTTTTTTATATGCACCGCTTAGTTTCATCATATATGTTGGCTTCAGGAACATTAATGGATATCGCATCTACTTCTTGTACGCATGTATTGTTTTGTTTTGTGATAACTAAGCCTAATACACTTAGTTGGACTACTATATTGTGAATCGTATAATATCTCATAAATAGGTTGCTTTGTTTCTAATAGATGCTTAGAAGCAATATATTTTTATTGTCGTACATGTCATTGCATTTGCCTCTTTGTACGTATAAATTGTTTTATTTTGTGATAACTAAGTCTAGGACACTTATTGACCGATGTCTTGTGAATCGCATCCTATCTCGTAATAGATTGGTTTTGTTTCTAGTAGACGCTTTTGAGGTAATGTGTTATCATTATTGCATATGTGTCATTGCATTTGTTTCTTGTATATAAGGAATTTCTTCATATCATTAGATTTGCCTTTCCTTTGTACATATGAATTGCTTCATTCTCATGATAATTAAGCTTAGTAGCACTTGCCAATACTTGTTGTAAATGAAATTATTATCTCAAATTCAACATCATTGTTTAAATGTATTTGAGAATGCATGGCTGAAATTTTTTTCATTAGCATTTGTAGATTTTGTTACTACAACATATTGAAAATACATAATCATATTGTTTTTGAATCATTGGCTCATAATGGGATGTGTAATGTATCTATTTTGAATGACATGATATTAACAACACGATTTACTTCGAATGAATATAACTATAACTGAAAATTTAATAATTACAAAGGACCACAATTTGGATGTTCACTGAATATGATAGATATCCATTGCAAACGTAATGGCCCCCCTATTTCATTTTTCATATGGCATTGTCATATTTATGAGATAATCGTTGCTAGTTCCTATTCATTATATATTGTATCATACTAACTATCGTATAATGTTCTAAACAATGCAATGCTTGTTGATTTCTATGCATAAGTGCATTGCAAAAGGATTGGACAATGTAAAGTCGTAAACATTGTGCGTTGAATTTCGTTGTTACTAAATAACAAATTGCACTAAAGAGGTTGTCGCTGCAATTAGATGTTGTTTGTTTTTTCCATTGTTAATTCATCAGCATTTTAGATGCAATATGCATCCAATGGTTTTTAATATCTTTGCAAATAGATGACAAATAGATACTAGATTGTTCGTAAATGCATACCGGGAACTTTTGGTAAAGCAATGGTTCATAATGACCACTACCGTAATTTGCTTCATGGAAGAAAAAGCAATATGGAATTGTATTTTGATGTTGATTAAAAAGCAAATATCTTGTCTTTCTTGTGAATGACCAAATCTCCAATTGATATATTTAGCCATTTAGCCAACCAACATATGCAAAATGTATCCCCATAGCCCCCGTTCGTATTCCTTTATATTTGTTGATGCATCAATGCATTTTACTTAAGATATGTATCAATATTAGTAATTCCATGTAATTCGTACAAAAAATCATATGCTAGTTCATATTGACATGACTCTATTGCTTCAACATCGTTGTTGTTTAAGAAATAGAAAATGTTCTATTAATCCATTTTGCAATTGATTTGAAGTATAACGAAAATGTAGAAGCACTTCAAATGAATTAAACAAACAATCCCCTAGAGTATATGAAAATGCATCTAATCTAAACAAACCATTGCTTTTTAATACACAATCAATGTTATCGCATACAATGAATTGTAATTTCAATTTGTAAATCACAAAATCTATTACTTCTTCCATTATTTCCAAGTACTTATCGTAGTTTCTATGCAATTGTCTTCAGAATCGAATTACCTTAGAAAATTATTCTATTGCTCCTATCTACGTAGATTTCCAAAGAATATTGATGAAATTAGGAACAATAAAGATGATTGTTTGAACAAAAATAAATGCATAAAAAGAACACATATTTTTTATGCCAAGACCCTGCATGATAAATGCTAAAAATGTAAAGGGAATAAATTTATGGTACATAGTAAACATGAAGTTGCAAGACAAAACTAGTGAATAGGCCACCATTTCACAAAAACAATACAAATATTCTTATGCATAGATATGTAGTTTAATTTTTACATTTCACAAAAACAATATAGATATTCTCATGCATAGATATGTAGTTTAATTTTTACATTGTCCTACAATTATTATTATATCGCCTACATGTTAAGTCATGAAGTAGATTTAATATATATAGAAAGTAGTTTAAATGATTCATGATGCAAAGGTGGACTAAGTGATTGGAAAGACAATCTCATTGGAATAAATGCATTGCTTTCACAGTTGAGTGGTTGTCCGTAAATTATCAATTTGAACTATTTTGAAATTTCAATCTATATTTTTCATTTAGAGGCTATGTTCCTAACTGATGTGAAATGGAACTCCATTTAATCTTTAGGCAAAGGTTTTGCCTCTCGTAAAGCCGCTTAGCAAGAATGGAAAAATGTATTTTCATTAATGATATTATCATCCTTATCGGTGAGCGTATGTTGACCGCTTCAACTCTAAACATGTCAACACTCATGATTGTGTGGATGGCTGAATTCTCTTCCGGATTATGAAGAGAGAGGTCTATTGACAACTAGGTCAAATTGAAGTGGGAGATGCATAAAATAGTAAAACAACATAAGAATCGATTTGGATTTCTAGAGAAATTAGTTGCACTAAACGTCTTCTTCTCACGTCAATACAATAAATATCCCAAATACCATGAATATGAACTTTTTATTAGACCACTAAAGCAAGGTAAAGGTACATTAAATGAGGATATCCTTGTTGTCATCCATCATTGAATGCCAACAACACCTAGACTTCTAACTAAATCAAATATGCTAGTTATCTTAGTAGAAGATGATTGCATTATGCTTGCAATTCCACTGTTAGTGTTATAAAAATTGAATTGTTAGTTTCAGAGTATCACAAGAGTTTACAGTTATCAAGTTAGAAAACATTATTCACCATGCATATTTGTAATAAATTATACCTATAAATGGGTAGAACTATGCACCGGAAGGTTGGAATGTAACCTCTGCATATTTAAACCATTTCTCAGGCAACAACCATTCAGAGTTTGTATCTTGATTGTGCCCCATGCCTACTCCCGATCGAATGGAAAATAATCAACACATTAAAATTCAAGGTATTACATTTTACCTAAATAAATCAACCAACAGAAAATAATTTTGAACAAATTTCATTTTCACAATTATAAATATTAATTTGACAATTATATGTGGACAAACTGCATAAATACTTTATCCAATAAACTAGACAAGACCAAAATCTATTGACCTATAGAAGCGTTAACAAAGGATATAACATTTGATAATCAAGCTTTCATAATTGATAAATAGAATCAAACCGTATAGTCCTAAACCCTAGGTCGTGTGAATTTGGCTTAGCTAGCTCATGAACCGTTTCGCATGCATTTGCAATAAATGTCGCTTATAATGGGTAGAAACTATGCACCGCATATTGGAAATGTAACCTTGCATGATTTAACCATTTCGAAAACAACCATTCAGATTTTGTATGCCGCTTGATAGATCCATTATTAACATTTTTTCCAATTAGGAATTTTTGTTTCATTATCCCTAATATTTCTATTGTGATAGGGAAAACACATGGATCTTCTTTCACGAAACATAAATTGTTTGATCTCTTTTTAGAGATTTGTATTTCAAAAAGGTGTTATATGCCATTCATCTTTATTTGGGATATATTGTTTCCTTTTGATTAATATGTAAGCTTATAGCTTCATATTGCAAATAGGTGCTCCATGCCCCTAAAGGGTTCATTTGGAATTTATTCCCTCACTAGCTAAATGTTCATGGCATCGAAAGGTCACCGATACTTTTGCTTTTAAAGAAGCCCTCATATCCCCTTATAACAAGCTCGAAGTGCAGGTTCCATCCATGAAACTTTTCGACTCCCTTTCATAGTCATAGCTATTTTTCGTTGTAGACATCGTGTAAGAAGACATGATTTAAAAGATTCGATATGTGCTTGCTTTCATCAAATTGGAGTTTGGAAGTTAATAATTTTCTAAAAACAACTCTCCCCACATCCTATTTAATTACAATCTAAAAATTCCCGGTATTTGAAGCTCTACAATGGCCTATAATCTTCTATAATGAGAAGCTTTTAAGGCCATTGGTTCTCTTACCCTCACCGAGTGCCTACCTGAATTAAGGCCATTGGTTCTATGTAGTTATTTTTACCTTCACCAAAATGCCTACCTCCGAATTAAGAAACCTTCTCGCAATGCCATTGGTTCTATGTAGTTATTTATACCTTCACCGAGTGCCCAATTGAATTAAGAAACCTTCGCAATGAGAAGCTTGGAGCTATTGGTGGGCTTTTAAGGCCATTGATTCTATGTAGTACTTTACCCTCACCAAGTGCCCACTTGAATTAAGAAATTAACATTGGTGGGAGGCTTTAAGGCCCATTGGTTCTATGTAGTAATTTTACCTTCACCAAGTTCGTAGTAATTTTTACTTACTTTAAGGCCTATCAAGACTTATGCAAGAATTTTACCTCACCAAGTTCGTTGGAGTACTTACCGCTTTTGGTGTCCATTGGTTCTATGTAGTAATTTTTACCCTCACCAAGTTCACTTGAGTAATTTTTACCCTTCACACAATATCCAAAAGTTCTAGCAAAGATTATTGATTGTGCTCCATGCCCAAAGTTCTAGCAACGATTTTCAAAACATAAAGAGGGAAGAAAAGCCTTGCATGGCTAGGCTTGGGCAAAAAAGGAGAGTAAAAATTCTATTTTCAAACTAGTTTACAAAACGTAAAAAAAATCTCAAAAGAAAACAGATTGAAGGAACAAGATATACCATAATTCTATTACACAATGCAATCTATGATGAGTTGTGAGTGTCTGTGCCTAAAAATAATTGTTCACAAGTAATGAATCTACACTTCCCATAGCAAAAATATTGGTTAAGAAACAATAGCCTCTTACATCTACATTGAATTTAGGGGGTTGCTTAAGGAATTGAAGCTAGAGAAGCAAAAGAAACATAGCATACCACCAAAACACAAACCCTGCAGTTTGACTATTATCCGTACCCAAATACTAAAAAAACAAAAGAAAGATAGCATAACAACAACAAAAAAACACAACAAAATTTTATGTACCACTGACAATTCCTTCAAGTAAAAGGCAGATAGTTTCTTTGTATGCAGATGACAAGGAAGTGAAGACCTTAATACTCATGTAAAATAAATACTTATAAGACACTTATGTAAACAAAATAACACAACTGTAAATACACGTGTAAGACATGCAAAATACAAGCTCATATGTGGCCTAGAATTCTATCATTTTGTCTCGAAGTTCTATGGGCCCACAATCTTACCTCTTATTCCATTTGTCTGCCTCTAGTGGGTCCAATTGTTCCTCTTATTCTCTTTTGCATCAACTCGCCGTTTAATTATGTGGTAATCACGTAACTACTAGCTAACTCCCAATGGACCAATGCATTTAAGATGATTCAGAAGATATGATCCAAGAGTTCCATAGCCCGTTACAACAACAGCTATAAAATCAAACAGCGGAAGCGAGGTCGAATGCTAGTCGAGGGTTTTGAGGTCGAATGCTAGTCGTACTAGCTATTGAAAGAAGAAAATAATCGTCTTGCTTCTTATCCCCTTCCCTTCTTCGATCAGGATGTAAAGTGAGATGGAGAGCGAACTAGCGGTTTAATCCTTACCCATGATTGCAAGCCGTAGGGTATGCGGAGATGAGGAGAGCGAACTAGTGGTTTAATCCTAGTCCATGATCGTAGCCGTATAGTATGCGTATATGAGGAGAGCGAACTAGCGGTTTAACTTGTCCATGATTGTTTTCTTCTGATTGACTATCGATATGTTCCTAATGCTTACCGTTGTGATCGACTAGTTCATGATGGAGTCAATTTGCATGTTATAATGACCGAAATATGTTCTAAGCATTTGCTCCTTTCCTCCCCAATCGCCTTAGGCTCTAGCCTCACTTCCTCCCCGAAGGCTCTATATAGTCCCTCCCTAAGGTTGAGTTCAAGGCTTATAACGGCTCGTCTAGCCACTGCCTATCAGACATGTTCCCCAAAGAAACTTATAGCCACTCCCTCTTGGAACCCTTGAATGTACCATGGCGCTCAAGGTTACAATCAGAACAATCCATGTTCCCCGAATAGGTTCATCAGCAAAATATTAGCAAGCTACAACTCGAACTTCTATTAGAAGTCGTTACAACGCCGTCACTGGGACTCGTGTTTAGTAGCGCAATCCAGGCGAGACATCGCTAAGATTCGTAGAAAAGAAACAATGACACTTTTGGTACTCAAAATCTCAATTAGCTCAACAATAGGTATTTACCCTCGTGAGATGTACTTACCTTTACCGAATCGTTGGATGAAATGGCAATGGGAATTTCCTTGGGGATGCTTCATTAGAAGCCCTTACCATCAACCATCCCAAAGACAAACATTTCATTACTAACCATCCAACCCGACGGTGAATAAAGAAGTGGTAAAGTTATCCAAAAACTTCGGGCCACCACCCAACCCGACAAGGTAGTATCGCAAGGGATGGACAAAACAACCTACCAAAAAATATATAAAATACAAAGGAAAAAATACAAACAAGGATTCATATTCGTAGGTCGGACTCCGCAGCTTCACCTTCTACGCCTACGCGGCACATTCACTAGCTTCTCACAGAGTTTTACCTTCACATTCACAAATAAACTTCCATTCCCGCCTCGTCATCATCCCGCATAAACTTCCATTCCCGCCCATGCGTAGAGGTATAGAGAAAAGAAATCAAATAAACCCTAGTGAGGCAAACATTGCATCGCTCAATGTCTACCATCTTACCGCATCTTAGCTTACTTCAGCCTCAAAGATCTTTATCCATTTCTTGATCCGCAGCTAACAAAAATTTCCCAGGTGGTTGAACAATAATTTGTGAAAAATTTTGTTTACCTCATTGATAAGCCAAGGAACTTAGCTACATGTTAACCAAATTGACACATCGCAAGGTAAAGGAGGCAAATAACCGCATATTAGAAACTGCATAAAAACTTAATCAACATTGCAACCATGCCAAGATAGGATTAACTTTGCATAAAAAGTGTAAAAACTGCAATAAAGAGGTGCACAATATATCCATCAAGAACTTTAGCATAAAATTGATCAAGGAAATAAATATTCCTAAAGTTTGGATAAAACAAAGTTAGCCCGGGAAAAATTCGATAAAAGCAACAATTAATTGAAAGTCAATGATCTATCGATCGCTATAGTCCATGAAGGGACTAATAAGATGGAAAATAAAATAAGGAGCCATTCTATGAGGACACTATCAATATTCTGAGACAAGAGAATTATAACTTTCATTGGTCTATTATGATAGAATTGGTATTCAAGTTTCACAAGACAACAAAGATAATTAACAATGTTTGGACTTTCATAAATAGAAAAAGTTGTCTACATGCCCGAAATTTTCCACTTCGAAGAGTTAGCTTTTTGGTATGTAGATAAATTTGATACAAAGTGAAGGTGCATACAACTTTATGAGTGTGGTAGAACCCGTGTTCCATTAAATATGAGTATTTTCAAAAAAATAGCCAGACTTTCTACTTCAAATAAAACTCTTAAGTCATTGCTTGGAACTAGATGATTTTATGGGTGTTCAAGGTGGATAATCCAATTATCTTATGATATTTCTTATTTATATGTCTAATATTTCAATGAGTCTTTCCAAGATATAGGTATATTCGCCATAAAGCCATGTAGGGAATTTGCATGGTTGTTTTGCAAAAATCATGAGTCAAAACTCAAAGAACAACATAAAAAAATATATTCTTAATGTTCTCACCTACTTTGTGCATCAAGAGCCATGTTTGATCGGGCTTGTATATCTTCAAATGAATTTTCCTGAAGCACTGGGAAACTTCTTACAACAAAGAGGTTTTCATGACTTCTTATCCATTTTATGTTTTATTATATTATAATATATTTAAAGATTTAGCTCAATCATTAAATATTGAATTCAACTAGGATTTTGTTCAATTTCAGTATCCATATTATTTCTCTGGTGAAATAGTTTTTTTAATTTTTTTTATGTTTTTACTCCAAAAATGTAGAATCATTCCCATGATTGACATCAAAATATTGAATCTAATTGGTTATTATAAAGTTGATTTTGGTTATACATTTGTTTTGAAGCCATTTTTAAACCTCAAAATTTATCTAACGAACAAATATGCGCATATTGTTTAGAAAGAATCAATGTACTTGGTCAACGAATTTGTGAATATGATGCCATCAAACTAAAACAATATGAATACATATTTAAATAGCTAGCATAGTAAAGGAATTTGATGACTCCGCCTAATAAATGGATGTCAGAAGAACTAGACACAAGAATGATTAGATATACTTAAAATCTCTGGGAAAATGGCTAATAGTCATTGACTTTTCTAAAGGGGAAATTAAAAGGTGTGGGTTGAATTTTCTAAAAGAACAAATAACAAGAAAATGTTATCCATCGCATTAGATTTGAGTTGAAAATATTGAATATGAGTTACCAACCTCTCTGAAGCATGAATAACGATGGTATTGTTACAATAATACATTGAAGAATGCATGAAAAATGCACTACAAAATATAAATAATGATGCCCGAGAATTAAAAAATTGGTTACAACACTTAGGATTTCTCAAAGTTCAAGATCAAAAGGAAGATTTAGTGAACAAAGAAACAATTTTTTCCAACTAGTAAGTGAATAATTTCTCTAAAATATCCTTTTATTTTCTTAGTAATCATTCAACCTTGCATTACAAATACATGTGAATACTTAAGGTCAACTCCTAATCGTATTGTCATTTTTTCTTCAACGGCTTCTCCATCTCTGTGGAGGAGGTCCACGTGAACCCCATCTTTCTACTAGGATGAATTATTTCTATTTTCTCGAATATTATGATTTTTTAAAGACGTTATCAATAATTTTAAGGTTCCGAGAACTCCCAAGAGCTCATAGCTAGTTTTATCTTTAAATTTGAGTTGCAAGCATAAGATTTCAAGTATGTGTCTCCTAAAATATTTATGAGTAAAATGAAATGATAATTTAAAGTTCTATGTAATGTGGTTTCACTCTTTCATGTAGCTAAATGATATTATAGTTTGTTTTTTCTGTGTTAAAACAATATGTTATGAATATGCTGCGTCTCAGATATTTATTTTATGTTAATCTACATTATAAATACCATTTTCAATAATATATTTCATTTACAAAGCCTGGTATATCAAACATTTTTTTGCAAAGTAATATTTAGTTTATCTTAGACATTTTATTTTATTTCTTATAAATTAGAGGACTGCCACCTCTGTAAAAACAAAACAAAAAGAGAATATTACACTATTATGCTATCTCTAAAACTTAAAATAGCCTGAGATGTCAATACAGCTCCATGCCACAACAATTCCAAATTAAACATAACCAACATCATATATATTTAATTAGAAGTTGCTTGGTATGTTACACACGATTGAAGATATTGAGGGTATGCATAAAACTTACGCAATCTGATCATGACAAGCATTTATTTTTAGCTATCCAAGTATAAAATGTATCTTTATGTTAAAAGATAAATTGTCATCATTTCAATACTTAATTAGATGTAATCTTTTCATGACAAGTGATTTACTTTCGCTATCCAATTATAATGTAATCTATTTTTATGTTAAAAATTCAATTGTCAACATTTCAATACTTAATTAGACGCTATAAAAGGATCAATCATGATAGCCATTATATATTTTTCTTCCAAGGTTTTATGAGCAGAAAGCAAGGAAAAAAAACAAGAAACCTTTGATGACATTTCCATCAATTTAATAACATAGGCTAATGTAAATGCGTTAATTAAGCTAGGGTTACTAATTTTGATAATTTCTTAGTTAGTTTCTCCTTTTGAATATTTTTCCAAAATGGAATTATCGAGGACATGATAAACTATATTTGAAATTGCTAATAAAACTTAAAATCATTTCTTAGAGAAAACAAATCTAGATGACATTGTAATTATAATTTAGAATCATATGCATAAAGATATTTTATAGTCAAGCATAGATATACTCTTCCAAGAAAATTCATAAATATCTCTTACAATTAATGTGTACAACTCATAAAAAACATATAGATCGTTGTTGGATGTTTTCCAAACACTATAAGAGCATGCATTTGATATGATTATTAATATTATTATTAACGTCCATTAAGACCAATGCTATTCATCAAGCCTCAAGAAAAGAAAAAGAATCTAATTGTTTCAAAATATTACTTCGTGATAAAAAGAAGAGGAAAGAAGCGCTCCAAGATCGTTGTAGTTGGTTGGTTTAATAAGTAAAGAAGATTGGAGGAGTGGTATATGTTAGTGAATTGAGAGCGGATTTGAGTAAGAGTTGGGCGTCTAAAAGGAATATTTTTTCATCTAACACCTTCTTAGTATCACAAATATGACAAATTCTATCATCCGAGAGAGTCCCTGGGAGTAGATCACCGCCCGGTTTCACTTTGAAGCCTTAAGTGAGAGTTATTTCTTATCCTAGTGATGTTCAATATTTTCTAGTAATTAATAAACACGCCGCAGAGATAATTATGGTTATCAAGGGTGGGGTTGACCACCTCCTTATACTATCTTAGCTTCCTTTTACCCTCCAACTCCTTATCATCCCACAAATTTTCCTTAAACTTGAGGTAATAGTATCTTCGACACTATCCTTTCTTCCCATGATGATTCTTCCCAAAAATCCCCCAATAGTTGAGCCAAGACTGGGCATCTTATACCACCCACGCTTGAGGTGAAGGTGGGGGTTTTGACTAAAGTTATAAGCAATTTGAGGGAGCCCTCTTGGATTCCATGTTGTAAAGCTTCTTCTCATACATTAGATATATAAACATAGTCTTACTTTCAATGGGGAAATGGTTGTACTTTCGATCAAGAGGATAGGATAGGAGTGTTTCTGTGATTTGAAGGTTGCAGGTTATGAGGAGCTAAAGTGATGTCTCCTAAAACCAACTTTCCTTTAGCTATTTTACCATGGTTTTCAAGCCAAATGCTAAGCTTATTTTTCCAAAAATAAGCCCATATAGCTTCTAAAAGGATGTGGCTAATCATGGTCCCGTAGTTAGAGGGAACGCTTTTGTCCCCATTTTTAAAGATAGGCACAATAAGGCTTTGTGTCCAAATTTTAGGAAAGCCATGTTGTAAACAAATTGAGAAGCTTGCGAAGATGAGGAATGTGGATATATATTCCCATTTTAAGGATCTCATCTGCATCTCATTATATTTAGCTTTCCATTAGCGAGGTTATTAATCCCAAACTCAACGTATTCCAGGGAAATAATATCCTCCTTAATAGGAGTGTTTAATATGATGCCCATGGTGTCTAGAGAGTCACACAACTTCTTGAGATATTTGTCCCAATTTTCTAGGGGATAGAATGATTATATTTAGTTTTATGAACAAGCACATTTTGCCAAAAAAATTTGGGCACAAATTTAGAAAGGTAGAGAAGATGCTTCTGTCTCTTATTAATATATGACCTCTTCTTCCTCTTGATGAGATCTTTGTATATATTAATATTATGAATCTTAATGATTTCATTAGGAGCGTCTTTGATCGCTTTCTTGAAATTTTTACAAGCCTTTTCCATACTAAGGATTGGAATTTATATTGTTCTACTTATACGAAGTCTCCTTAGAGAACTTACTAATGATAGTGGAAAGGGTAGTTGTAAAATTGCACCGCCTTGATCAATGTTGTTATTGTAAGTCATGAGTTCAAATCCCTTAAGAAAAGATTGACATTACTTTAACTGAAGTGAATGTATTTTTCTTTCACCGGTCTCCGCATGTGGGTGGTATGCATAACAAGATTGAGGGATAAAGACAAAGGTTTTTGGTAAGAGTCGCCTTGACCAAGTAAGGGCTCAAAGTTTGTAATACGGTTAAGGACATGGGTTTCATAAATCACATAATCCATGACACCGTTTACCTATCTTATCCAGGTGGATATTGGTGGCCACCCACCCATTCCACCTAGTTAGTTTCATAGTTTTCATTTACTATTTTAGTAGTTTTTCTAGTCATGAACTTCCTGAGCCGCTTTGAGGCCCTAAATGACATTTTTTGGGCATGATTTCTCCGGTTGATTAGAAACAAATCACGTCAGCAAGGGTATTCCTCGCAGATATATTTCCAACAAGGTATCATACACGCCTAAAAACAGATGATAATATGACCAAGTTAATGCACTTCGGGAAGTTGGTCGCCCAACTAACCCCAACGAAAACCCATAAACTCTTGGTGTTACATCTCCTCGGGTTAGGGTTTTGGTTGCTTGCGCTTTTCTTTATTTTCAATACAAAATTTCTTGATCCTATTGTAACATAGTTTAGAGCATGTAGCCACCAAATCGCTTCTCATAGATAAGATACCATCGACCGAGCTAGTTTAATTTCCATTCTATTTGTAAGAAGTTTTCGTATTTGATATTAATGAAGTGAAGTCTTATTCGCAAAATATCCGTGTTTATTTTTATTTCTTTGTATTTTTTTTTCCGCACAAATCTAGACGTGGTATCGTAGCGGTCTTCTTCTCTACCTTTCTTTGCATGTTCCAACGAGATCGGTGTGTTAGTGTGTTTGGCGCACAAATGTACTAAATCACACTTGCTTAAGAGGTGTGGTTTTTCCTCTAAGTTCTTGGTCATAGGAAGAAAATAGATGGAGTCAATCAAGTTAGTGGAACATGCTGAAACATAAACATACTAATATAGAGAAATATGGTATATTCAAATATAAAAAACTAAACTAAAACAAATAAAAAAAAATCTCCTCAAAAGAGTCAAACAACTTCAATAATCCAAACGACGACGATTACGTCCTCTATTTGAGTGTCAGTAGGAATGAAGGATGAAACCCTTTACCCACTTGCCAAGGGGCCCTTAGAACTATGGAGTTCCAAGTCCCGATGCAAGGATGTCTTTACTTCCGAAATACCTGGCGCAAAGTATCCCTCTCTCTACTATGGTGGACCGGAGTTGTTATGGGGAAACAACTCAGTCCCCTCTATCTCCGGCTTCGGATCACACACTCGTTGGTATTGCTTGGGAAATTTAGCCAAAGATAACAATGTGTTCTCACATTTTTCATCTCTTGGTGACCTTTTATAGGAGAATTAAAATCCTCCTTCCCTCTCTTGTAAATTTTGGATGGTGACCCAAGAGAGGAGGGTGGACTTGGCTGTGTGCCACATTTATTCCATAGTGTGCTCCCTCGAGGTCCTAAGGAGGCTTGGGGTTTAGGAGGCCCAAAGTGTGGACGAATAACCCGGAGTGGCCTTGTGGTCCCCGAAAGTGACTTCGCCACTCTCAGACCACACATATTTCTGAGGAAAATCCATGCAAAGGCACGTATATCGTAGCAACAGAGTGCAAAAAAGGCGCATTTAACTAGTTCCTTCATATGACAATTTTATTTTTTTCCTCTTAGACCTTAGAGATTTTTAAATACTTACATTCTCTAATGTCTCTCAGCCCCGTAAATCCTTTCTACTCCGACATTAAATAATGTCATCTTTGCTTGTCCAATTTTCCAATGATGTCAGCTTGGCCCCTAATGTAAGAACTAGGAAGAACCGTATAGCTGAAATACATTATAATTTATTTTCTGCAATGCAGGGAGAGAGGGAGAGAGAGACCCGCATGTAGCCCGAAGTTGGAGACACTCGTGTCGGGTCGAAGAGCCACTCATGTCCCGTGTGATCCCCAAAGGTTAGTATAATACAATATATACAAATTTTCTACGGTGGCCGGTATGTCCCATGCTCAGTGATAGTTTTGGCTAGCTAAACAAATCTACTTAATACGATGGGGATACAACTGGTGGTTACCAATATGGTAGTGATTTTTTGATTGATGACGACAATCAAGATGCCCTCACAGTATTTTTTTTTCGATAATAGGTGGAATGTGGTACCCATATGTGTAAACTTGGTATGGCATATAAATTCACATTGTACGTATAGGTGTGGCCGGGACTTTCCCCTATAAGAATTGGTTGGAAGAGACACTTATAGCAGCATGGATCTTCGACGAACTTGATCAAAGTGCATGGTTACCTGTATATACCATCTTGACATGAAATCTTGTGTAGTAGCCGAATGTTAGGAGGATTGATGAAATCTCGTGGGCAATGTCACTTCGTCAGCACAACGGAGGATGCCCCTTGTGTGGAGAGGGTGATCCGTTGCATCGTCTTTTTGAAAAATATGTGTTGTTGTCGACAAAGGAAGCCTCAACCGAATGAGAGGGTCATCGACAGGATCAGATCCCGATGTGATGGGTTTAAAATAGGAATGATAGCGAGGTAGCCGAGAAACCGATGGTGGGGATTCGTGGCCCAAGGTCAAGAGAAAAAGCAACTGGGAAGTCATAATTATTTGGAGGTAGGGAAACCCCGAGTCGGTAGGACATCCAGGTGGTATATTTTGGTTATGAATTTCAAGGTGGCTTATACATGAGGGTGTAATACTTCCACCAAGGTGACGAGGGATCATAAGGGAAAAAAATGAATGGATGGGTGGGGGACATAGTGCACTATTTCCGGTCTTTTCATACACTTACCAAAAGAATAAAACAATGGGGTTTGGTTTGTAAGCAAAACGTAGAGACAATGCCCCAAAACATAAGTTTTTACCTGAATGATGATGTGAGGAAGGTGCTTTGCCGAGGGTGGGGTCCCGATCTGCTATCTTGGTGGGTGAGATCGATGAAGTGATAAAAATGTCACAAAATGGGTTAGAAAAAGATGGAGGTATGGTAGGCTGTCGGGGAGAGTGTGTGAGTGCACCTCACCTGTTGCAAAACCTAGTCGGCCTAGAGTATTTTATTTGATATGGTAAAATTCTGACTTGATGCATGTATGTGAATGGGCATGGGGTGCTCTCGGGATTATTAAAGGGGGTATGGCCATGGCGTCACTATTTTCAGATATATGGTCTACTTTGGGTGACGATCGCCAGCGGAGGGGAGTGTTCTAACGACCAACGAGGATTCTTATCATGTGCAAAGTGAGGTGATGATAAACATCGTTGGGTGTTTGGAACTCACATACTTTCGATGGAGAAATGACATGTGGATATGCAAAGTTTTTCTGGACCTCTATCATGGTGGGGTAGAATGATACCTCGCCGAGAACTTTCATTGATGGAATTGTGATATTGCATACTACCTCGCAAAAAACCGTTGAGAATTTGGAGGGCTTCAGATTAATACCAATTCTCTTCTTGGTAATTACTTGTGAATGTTATTATATCTTCTCTTCTTATGTTAACCTTTCATCAAGTCAATATCAAGATCCAAGGCTAGTATTTAAATATTCTGAATCGTGAGAAGGTAAATCTATGATTTACCTTTCTCACTATTGCTCTAACTTCTCTTTAAGATCACCGACTTTGATATGAACTTTCATTATATACATATTTCTTCACTTGTGGATTATGCATTATTCTTTGTAACACGCTATATAGTGTCCACAATCTCTTCGTGATGTCCGCATAATCTTCAACCGTGGTGTCCATCAATATATATACTTCTTCTTCTATTTATATAACTTAAATCTTCGTACACTTATCCTCCTTCTTTATTATAATAATCAGAGATACTTCATATACTTCTCTTTCTTCTATTGTGTTAACTAAAACTTCTTAAGCATATTTTCCGTCTTTTCTGAGATAACCGTAAGTCCGTAGTCTTCATTCGATAGTGTGTTCTCTGCAGACATATCCACATTTCTTTGGGTAATTTCTCGTATTCCTATTGGGATTTGTCCGTCTTACTATTTTGATGTCCACCTAAAAACACTTTATTACATTGAAGCATCATCAAGTGTACACGCTCGATTCAAAGGTTAAGTCTATGTTATGCATTACTATTCAAAGGTCTTTAAATAAACTCGTAGATGTCCGCAAATCTTGTTCTCTAGATGAGATGTAGAACGCTCATTTATATAGATGACTTTTCTAGCTATTGAGCCGAATTAACTGCCAGGTATTTAGGCCACTCTAGGTTTATGTTCTCTGTCATTTTATGAGGCATTACTTCTCATAAATTCCAATATTGTTTTCATCAAGTATAGGCTTGTATTCCAACATATTTTGAAGGCCTCGTTGAGAGCTTCTTTTCTTATTTGCATACCAACATGAAGACCGACCTAGTTACATTTTACAACACTCCCCGTTAACTAGGGAGGTATTCATATAGTTACATAATCACTTTCAAACTTAAAGAATCTCATAAGAAAAAACGGATTTGTAACGCATCCGTATAACATCATTTCAACCAACATTTTACTAAAGGCAAGGCTCACCAATGTACCCATCTCTTCAACGAGACAATGGGCTTCAATGGTGGCGAGACACATGACTTATAGACACCTTTGTCATTGTCTCTCCAAGGTACATACTCCACCCGAGTGTTCCCAAAGTATGACCTTCCCTTAGACTATTCTTCTCTTGGTGGCTAACTCACTCAAAAAATGTGGTCACACATTCTCTTATCTTGAATGCCCTATCACATTCTCAAGAGTATCGAATGAGATGATTACCCAATCCTCCCCATTCTATCTTCCCCAGCCACCATAATTATGTGTCTATCTCTCCCTCTCAACCGGGGAAGTCCTTATTCCACAAAGGAATGTACTCATTCTTATGCAAAGAATGTACCTAAGCTCATCTTAGGAATTACCAAGTTTCTTCCAAGTAAGAAACTTACCATCGAGCTCCTCCCCATCGAGCTCCTCTTAACCGGGCCAATTATCCTAACAATGGTGAGACACCCAAATGCTCATGAAGAATTCCTGTTCTCGATGTCATGGATTTCGATATTGAGGAATCTCCAACTTTTAGCTTCATAGGAAATAGATCATCCATCACTTCCATCCTGAGTCATGTAAGCTATCAGAGTGATTCATCAGACTTCCTTTATCTGGTCAATTTTGATGCCATGTTGCTTTCCTTCGAATCATTTCCAAGGATCATACATCGTTTCTTATGATTAGCAGCCCTGCATAGATTCATCTAGATAAACATATTCATATTAACTTTTAGAATGAAAGTTACTTTAGTGATGATATTTCACCATGAAATATTCCTGTAGGCATCAATATCCTTTATATAGATTGACATATCTCCTAATGATATGCTTTTCTAGGGGTTTCCAGACTTTCTTCAGAGTCTACATATATTCCCAGGAGATCTTCTAGTCACATCTACTTGGCCTCTGAATGATACTTGCCTCAAGACATGGTTGCATTTCATTATCTCTTACTTTCTGTACATTTTCCATTTCCAAGAACTTTCGACAACCACCTCATATACCACGAGGACATATTATGTTGATTTCATCTGTCCGTGTACTAAGAGATACTCTTTTATAGTTCATATTTCAAAGTACATAAGTTCATTACCTGTAGCCATATAACATGACATCACAGGATCCAATGTCAGCATATAAATATATACATACCTCATACCATTTTCCCTTGAGTCATCCTGTAGTAATTTTAGGAATGAATAGATTCATTCCCTTGGCTTGTTTCATTAATATGTCATCACATCCCAGAGCTATGTTTCTATGATGACCCTTGCTCTTGATGACTACTTTCTTATGATTTTTCAAAGAGGTTTTCCGGGAGCTAACTCACCAGGAGTTCCTTCCATGCTTAGATCAATATGCTACATTGCTTCTTGTCATATAACCAACAAAAATTAATTCCTTATTCATAAGCTTGCATGAATTTTCTTGAATATTATTTTCTTTCTCCTATTGAGATTGTCCCTTTAGGACCATCTTTCTTGTAATTTCCTCAATTTCCCTTTTTCCTTCTGCAAGTGTTTGAGTCTTTTATCCTTCAACATTTTTGCCCTTGAATTGTCCTTTTCCATCTAGTATAGGGACCACTAGTTGAATGAGGTAATTTTCTTGTCTATTTGTTATGTTTGTCCATCTTATCGTCTTTTCCAGATCTCACAGTTGAGATCTTATGAAGATATCCCTTTATTCTTTGATACCTCAATTTTTGTGTAAATCTGGTCTAAGTGACATAACCTGATTTATTGCATAGAATAATTCTTTTAGCTTATCTTATATTCCCTTGATGTCTCCAATCCTTCATAGGCTTTTCATGACTTTACTTTCTTTGAGGACTGTGACTATTCTCCTCATGCATGGACTCTTGATAACCCAACCAGCTTATAGATCTCTCTGCAAAAACAAATTCATTTAACCAAATTTGATTATAGAATGAAAGATACTTACTTGATAAGTGGAGCTAAAGTCTTTAGCTTGATTTCTTCGATGGGAAGAATGATGTGTCAGTATTTGGCTTGATTTTTGTTGTAATGATGATAAAGGCTTCTTTTCTGCACTCTTCTAGCCTCGGCCTCTTACAGTCTTCTTATCCTTGATTCCAATACAAATATCTTTCTTGCTTCGATGTATATCTTTAGTTCCTTTCTAAGTTATCTAGAATCTGTTAGCTCAAGACCGAGATTTTTAGCATACTTTGCAACCTTTCAATCACCCTTGTCTGCACTGACCTGTATCTCACTAAAGAAGTCTGCGGCCTAACTGAAGTATAGACAGATAATCCTTATATTTCCTTGACCCAATTATTGTGATGCACGATGCTGAAGTGACTTGTCTTCGCAATGTTTAGCTTCTAATCACAGTCCTAAACTTTACAAATGTTATCTGAGATGTTTTATACCCAAAACATATATGTGTGAGAGTCTTCTCTCTTAGCTGATACATCTTTTTACTTTGCACCGAATCCGCAGACCTTATCTTTGCAATTCATCATAGAACTTGTTCGAACTTGTTGTGTACTAATGAGGCTACTGTCTGTTGAGAATTTGTATTACTAAAATTGTATTGAACTTGTATCAATACCACTGAGTTTGTATCTCTGCAATAGCACCCAACTTCTTCTTCATAAAAGAACCAAACTTCTTCTCTTTGAATTTGATCTCAGACAGTAACTTTTCTCTAATTTCAAAATCTTCTTGTTAATAAGGTGATCTTCTTTTTCCATAGCTCCGATACCATGTTGAGAATTTGGAGGGCTTTAGATTAATACCAATTCTCTTCTAGATAATTACTTGTGAATGTTCTTATATCTTCTCTTCTTATGTTAACCTTTCATCAAGTCAATTATCAAGATCCAAGACTAGTATTTAAATAACTTGAATTGTGAGAAGGTAAATCTATGATTTACCTTTCTCACTATTGCTCTAACTTCTCTTTAAGATCACTGACTTTGATACGAACTCAATATATACATATTTCTGCACTTGTGGATTCCGCATTATTCTTTTGTAACACACTATATTTTGTCCGCAATTCCCTTTCGCTGTGATGTCCACATAATCTTCAAATGTGGTGTCCGTAAATATATATACTTCTTCTTCGTTGTGATAACTGCAGATCTTCGTACACTTATCCTCCTTCTTCATTATCATAATCGCAGATACTTCATATACTTCTCTTCTTTCTCTATTGTGTTAACCGCAGACACTTCTTAAGTATATTTTCTATCTTTTCTGAGATAACCATAAGTCTATAGTCTTCATTCGATAGTGTGTTATCTGCGTTACATATCCGCATTTCCTTTTGGTAATGTCCACACTCCTATTAGACTTATCCATCCTATTGTTTTGATGTCCACCGAAAAACACTTTATTACATTGAAGCATCATCAAGTGTACATGCTTCTGATTCAGTATTAAGTTTGTGTTATACGTTGTCCAAAGGTCCACAACTAAACTCAGAGATGTCTGCAAATATTGTTCTCCAGATGAGCCGTAGAACAATCATTTATATAGATGACTTTTCCAACAATTGAACTGACCAATCAGCGAGTATTTAGGCCGACTTGTAGTTTATGTTCTCTGTCATTTTATGAGGCATTACTTCACATAAATTCCAATGTTGTTTTCATTGTTATAGGAACTTTTATTCCAACATATTTTGAAGGCTTTTTGAGTGCTTCTTTTCTTATTTACATAGTCAACATGAATATCGACCTAGTTACATTTTACAACAAAAACAAATACCCCAAGTGAAAGCATCTTCTTTATTCAAATATTATTTGAAAGACATGTGCTTAAAAAAGAAGATGAGAGAGGGCATACCTATCGGCACTGAAAAAATATTTTTTGGGGGTGCAAATGTGTGGCACCGCCCTTGGGTGTTGTGGAGTGCTGATCACAATGCTACTTTCGGTCCAATGATTGGGCCTTATGATATGTTGTTATGGTCCTCAATTTTTTTTGAAAAGGGCGAAATATAGGCTAATATGGCTCAATTCAGTTCATTTATGTCTGTTGAGTGTTTGAGAGGTCAGAGGCTTTTGCGAAGTAGTTCTTGTCATTGCCATCAGCCTAAGCACCCGAGATTAGTGATTTTTGAGTCAGATAAGCTCCATGATGTCCCACACTTTAATTTTTCAGTGTGTTGGTGCCAAGGTCCGTACAAGATGGGTTTGTATGGATTCTAGGCTAATTTTTAACCTTGACCGTGCGGGCGATCAAGGTACAAGCGTGCACCTTGCGCGCAAAAATAGGGTTTTGCACGCATTTAGCGCATATGTCCTAGCTTTATGCGCACCTTTGGCACATCTATGAGAAGGACAGACACGCCCTCCTCACGACTGTATGAGGAACAGGTGTGCAGAGAGCCGAACCTATTTTTTGCCAATTTTTTTGGAAATTTTGTCTATTTTTTTTATTTTCGGTGTGGTTGATGTGTTTTCTGTTTTGATGATAGGATGTTGTGGAGGAAGAGCGATTGGCCTGATCTCTGTGCTTCCTTAGCTGTTTATGGTCTTGTGCGCCAATAATTGGTGCACCGAGGTCTTCTCAAATTTATGGAGAATGACTTGCTACAATCACAAGATCATCTTTTGCACTACCTGGTCTGATGCTAGAGCAGGCGGCACAAGGTGATCAAGGAAAATTTTAAGAAACCCCCCAAATTTATATTTATAATAAATGGGCGAATCCCCATGGTATATAGAAAAATGTATAGGCTATTTTTTCATTAATATAATATACATATATAATTTTTTGGTGAATCTTTCACTAAATTGTAAAATTTTCTTAAATATTTGTAAATGTTTCACTAGGTTATAAAGTATTGGAAATTATTGGTTAAACTTCTAAAAAATTAGAAAAAATTGTAATATTAGTGATTCGTTACCAATGTATAGAAACATATTAATAATAAGAAAATTATTTATTTAAAAACTATGATATACAATTTTCCATGTTTTGGAAAAGAAAAATCACGGGTAATGTTGCTCTAGGTTCTTGTTATACACTATAGAAAATATTTTTGCATATTTTTATTATGTTTTACCACAAATGGCTTATCACATCCCAAGGGGAAATTAATTGGAACGGCACCCCCAAAGGCATGTGATGTTGAACCAAATAAATTATTTTGCTCAAACTTGGTCTTTACGCAGCTAGATAACCCTGCCATATTCTATGTAATTCATATTGTACCCTACTCCATATGAGGTCACAAATATTGTGAGTTTACTCAAACCCTACAAAGATGTGGAAGAAAAGAGTGTTTTTTATTGATTTCAAAACACTCACTGCAGCAAGAGACAAAAAGTACAAAAAATTTCCATATAGGAGTCCTCTCAATATGAGAAGGAAATCACAGAGCTCTCTTTGGGGCCACCCTGCACCCCTTCAACCCCTAGTAAACTCTACATTGTTTGTTTCTGTTTTTAATAATTTTAACTATTTTCCTAAAAAATTATTATTTTGTGGCACTGTCTATGTTCAGCCCCAACCTGCAACATTATTTCCGATACTTCAATGAATATAGCTACATTTTTATCTCAAGTAAGTAGATCATCGATTCTCAGTTTCTATGATTTGGATATTAATAGGGAAATATTTTTTTAAATGCATAAGAAAGTGATCCAAGTTGTTTTTAAAGGGATTTGAGCATAACTCATTTCAGGTTTTGAAATGTTCTCGAAATTTTGATGGATATGCACAAAGTTAAACATAAACAATTAAATTTTTTCATATCTGTCGAATTACCAAAATATTGAGAAAACTACAATTAAAATGAAAAGCTAAGTCAAATAATTGGCTAGGCTAGTTCTTCTTTATTAGATTTCCAACCTATTCAAGAATTGCAATGAGACTTCAGTGTTAAAAGTTAAATAAAAATTTTTCTTTTGTTACATACTTTTCCTCTTTAGCTGTCACGTATTACATTTACATCCAAATTCCTTCGCTTTTATTATTGATTTCAAACATATATGCATATGAATTTCCCCATTCAACAACCAATTTTCAAAATTTTCAAACACGTTGTTCATATTCTAGTTTTCAAAGTTCTCAAATACGTTGTTCAAATTCTAATTTAAGTTACATTTTATTTAATGAGCAGGGACTAGCAATTTCAACAAAATATGAAAAGAGGGGAGAATTGCTCGAAGTGTTTCCTCTACACCTAGATGGGAATGTAAGGCCACCAACACTAAAAATAAAGGGAGGTGATGGATAACTCACTATTCGTACCACCGATATTAAGATAAAAGGAAGGTGGTGAAGAATCAGATAATTAAATATATCTCATTTTTGCCTTATTTAGTGAATCTTTAGTATGCGGCTATTCAGAGATTATGTATTATCATAGATCTCTTGTGTAACTTGATAACTACATTACTGAATTTATGCCTACATTTGATTATGTAATAACTTAGATCTCTTGTGTAACTAGACAACTTTGTTACTAAGTTTATGCCTACGTTTGATCCTACAGTAACTGTGAAGTTTTGTATGCAACCTTGAAACGTTTGTCGAGTAATTATTTTAAATTTAATAATGTGTCTGTATGAATGATAAGACTATCATTGGATTGAAAGATTATTCCTTAAAAATTCATGCTTCTTAATGTAATAACCTCTAAAATTATTAGTAACATACTTTACGATGGTATTGGATTTTTTTATTGGAAGAACAATGTGGGATTCCCTCCCATGTTGGTTATCAAATTAGGTAGAAGTGGCAAAATCCTCAAATAGGGTTAGTTTTTTGAAACTCAATGTTCTTTTGTGATTGTATTATTTTGTTTTTTTATAAGATTAAGGTTATTTGTTAAAAGTATTATATATTTTCCTTACAAATTTTATTGGAATTGGTTAAATATTTTAATTTTTTTTTTTTTTTTTTTTTTTTAAAGATAAATTTATGTGTGGGACTGAGGTTATATTTTGTTTGAATTAAAAGTAACCCGTGTGTTAATTAGAACCCATAAATTTATTTATTTATTTTTTTCTGTTTTTTAATTATTTAAGATAAAATCACTTTTTAGTTTTTGAGTAATTTTTTTGGAATTGTAAAATCTATCTTTGTATGTATTTAAAGATACATTTCAAGAAATGAAAAATAGCTAGAATTGCATTTCATAATTTTCATAAAAAAAATACATATGTAGAATCATTATTTCCTTACTTTCCAAGGAAATGTTTTCATAATATTCATATAAAAAAATAAAAAAAATAAAAAAAATTAGAGATTATTTACTTAATTCTCAAAGAAAATGTTTTCATACTTAATTAAAAGAAACTAAGAATAAAATAAAATAAAAAGTTAATAACACCACCTAAACTTATTCCAAAATTGTGAAGGTGGTAAACTGTGAAGGTTTAAAATTAGTGGCTTTAGGGGTTAAATTTGACGAGTCCTCCTACCCATCATAGAAATTTTTTATGATGATCTCATTTTTAAACAACCCTTCATATCACTTTTAGCATTTCCTTTTAAGAATTTCATCTAAGTTAAAAGTATAAAAAAAAAACACAATGTATACCTGCAAATATTGAAGCCAATGCAGTTAAACTTTGAAGAGATTAGGGTGAAAAACAACATGCCATTGCTAAAAATAAATTTCCAAAGTTTCATTTTTAATTAGATTTATTTTTCAGAAAATATAATATTTTAGTTTAAATTTTAATAATATTTTTCTAAAATGATGTTTAACTAGTTGATATTAGATATTTTCAATAAAGGTATTCAAATGAGATTAGGTTGAAAAACAACGTGCCATTGCTAAAAACAAATTTTCAAAGTTTCATTTTTAATTAGATTTATTTTTCAGAAAATATAATATTTTAGTTTAAATTTCAATAAAAATTTTCTAAAATGATGTTTAACTTGTCGATATTAGATATTGTCAATAAAGGTATTCAAATGAAATTAAAGGTCAGGTGAACTTACTAAAGTTAAGATGAATCATTTCCCAGAGAAGAGTATGCTACTCATAAGGCTTAGTTAAAGGAGGAGTCTCGTCTTGCAGGAATTCCATGGAGGGGAAATATTCCATGAAATCGAACATTGTGAGAAAATTACAAGAAGGTTTTGTTAAAAAAATGTCTACCCTTAAGATATCAGAATTAGGAATTCCATGGAGGAGGGAAAATATTCCATGAAATCAAACATTCTGAGCAAATTACAAGAAGATTTTGTTAAAAAAATGTCTACCCTCGAGATATTATAATTTGCCACACATTGTAGTGTTGGAACAATAGTCCAAGTGATTTTTAATTTGAGGCATTGATACATAAAAATACTAAAATATTCTCACTAAGCTATAACTCACTTAGATAAAGAAAACAACTATTTATATAAACATCATCTTCAAATTGACACAATCCATAATTTCAATTGCCCTATTATCATTAAATCTCTATCTTAATGGGGAAATAAATTGTTTACTGCTCCTAACAATATTTTAAAATAAAATGTATAACATAAAAAACATACCCACTTCTAAAGCCTCATCTAGGATTGTATAACATAAAAAACATACCCACTTCTGAAGCATCATCTAGGCTTACAAAATGTGACAAGTGTAAATCCAGTTTAACTTTGGATCCTCCAAAACTCAAAAGGGTTCAAATTTATTTTCACTCAGTGAAAATAGGTTTGCATCACAAGCTATTTGATATATGATATCTCTCTCCCAGCTTGGTATATCCTAAGTTAAGGTGGATCTAGGTTGGTTGAATTTTACCCTTTAAATATGTTATGTTCCACATGAATACCATGGGTTCTCATAACCATGTGTTAATACCATGAAATTATTTTTATTTTAATGTTTTTTTTTTTTTTTTAATTTTATTTTTTTATGTTATTTATTATTTTTTAATTTTATTTTTTATTTTATTTCTACCTAGATCCATCTTTAGAGTGAAAGGAGATTTGATCCAGTAGATTCAGAGTTAAAATGTATATAAGATGTTTTAATTCCCCCTCTCCCTTAAAATAAGGTGGGCTAACCTCTTGACCTAATTTTTTTATAAAATAAATTTGGGGTGATTTGAAATATAAATTTACTTTTTTTACCCTCTCCCTTAAAATAAGGTGGGCTAACCTCGAGACCTAATTTTTTTATAAAATAAATTTGGGGCAATTTGAAATATATATTTACTTTTTTTACTCTCTCCCTTAAAATAAGCTGGGCTAACCTCTCGACGTAATTTTTTTATAAAATAAATTTGGGGCGATTTGAAATAATATACTATGATACAAAAAATTCGCCCAATAAAAATTTAAAACCCTTTAATTTCACCCATGGGCGAAAATTCGCCCCTAAAATTTTCTATGAAGGTGATGGTGTTGCGGGGATGTGACCTTGCTATCCGTCCTGAGACGGATATCTATTTTGTGACTGGGTTGTTTCCTCATGGTGAGGCACTTCAATATCCACTTCCCTCTAGGAGAGTGGATCTAGAGATATTTTCACCAGGCCACTGTGGCAGGGCGCCCCTTATGGAGGGGTGTATAGCTATTTCTACAGTGACAGACTTGGTCGAGCAGTTTTCTCTAGTGGCCATTGTGCGACTGGCAGGGTCGTCTAGTCCTCATCACGCATTGGGTCCGTAGATCAGTGTCTTGCGTCGGCTGAGGGTCGGGCACTTTTTTGACTTTGCTTGTTTCTATTATGATGAGATGTTGGCACATCTTTCCAAGGTGCGAGATGGATCAAATTTGTTTACTTATGCTAGCATCTTATGCAGTATCATGTATGAGTGGGTGGTGCTGCTGAGACCTACGGTGGCGGTGCCTACTAGGAGGCCATAGGAGCCTCGCATGAGGAGGTGGGTCCTTGTGATGCCCTAAGGAGATGGAAGTAGGGTGGGGCGTTATTGGAACGCCACCATGGAGGCTTGATTTGAGCCCAACCCTCAGATGTTCCTGCCTTCCCCTTATGTAGGGATGGACTGCTGAGGAGATCCAGACATGGGTCTGCCTGGTGGATATTCTTGGGGGCCCGCAGGTATGTCTTTTTTTTTAATCCATTTACTTAAGTACTTATGTTTATATGTGTATTATGATGACAATGACATAGTATTGGTTACTCTTGCAGATGTTTGTGAGGTCGATTTTCCTATGGCTCTGTTGGTGGGGCACCATTTGATCCAGTGACCTCGAGGAGCTCGCGGGGGACAGGGAGGAGCTCCTACATAGCCTTTGGGTGGAGCACTAGGTGGTGAGGTTGGCCCTTCGGGGGAGGGTAGCAGCTCGGCTACTACCGAGACTACTGTTGAGCGATCTTGTGCCGATGTGATAGAGGCTCGTGTTTCTGAGTTGATCGATCATGTGGCAGCTTTAGAGGATACATGGGGTCGAGTGGACATCTTGACCCAGGGATGCCTACCTGAGGCTTTGTGGACGTCCTCGAGGATGTGTGGTTGGAAACCCGAATGGCCTGGGAGAGGGGCTATCGATCAGCTTTATGTCGAGTGGCAATCTCTGTCTTGAAAGAGGCTCCAATATTGGTACCAGGAGCAGTAGTGAGTCCAAGTGCCCCACCTAGAGGAGCACCACCCTAGAGTCTTTTTGTACATGGGGAAAGCACCCATTATTAGTATTATTCCCCTATTTTTGTTGACTTATATATATGTATCTTTTTGGGCTGACTTATGGGTCAGAGATACTATTTTTTGTACTTGGACACATACACTTTTGGTATATATATGCGAGAGATATTTTTTACGGCTCTACATGGTGTGCCCCCTATTTCTGTTTATGGATTATGTTGATTGATATCTATGTTTTCTATGTTTTTTTTTTATGTATGATGGTTTATTCGAGATGCATTCCAGTTTAGAATATTGTTAGCTATGTGATCATCTATTTGGTTTTGACTCCTTGGTACATGCGTGAATGTAATGTAGTTGAATTGTCTACTTAATCATTTTGCACGCAAGTATTTTCTAAACAAATGTGAATTTCTTATCTCAAATTTTTGGTTTAACTGCGACACTACTAACTAGGAATCAAGGTAGATATTTATATGACATATGCCCTAATTGAGGGTGTCACACATAAGTCCAATGATGACGTCATATTATGCCTACCTTTTTGTTGTTGAACCAATGCAAACACCATTGGTGCCAAGTGGAGATCGGTCAGGGTGATAGATAACCCAGGCGACTACTGCTAAACTTTGAGACCATCGCAATGCTCCATCCGCAAATCCGAAGTAAGGGTCAGGTTGGTAATCCATTATGACACTAGAGCGCGTTTTGTAACAAGTCTTTTGGTCAAAAATTCAAAATGGTTGGGTCTGTATACGTTGACTTTAGGGGAGGGCCTTCTCGGCCCTTATGGGTAGAATTTAGTGAGGTAAAGGCCGTTGACAGGGTTGTTGAGCCATGTTCAATCCAGCTCAGTCAAGATATATGCCTCCTTGAGGAGGCAATGTTTTATGAAGTAGGGTCCTTTCCACAAGGTTTCAAACTTTCCTGGCCCTAGGGCTTCTTTTGCGACATAGTAGTGGAGGACTAGTTGTTCCTCAGTGAATGAGCGAGGGGTGATGTGGAGGCCGAACGATGCTTTTAACCATTTTTTGTGGGCCTCGTTGTGTTGCAGTGAATATCATCGGCTTTCGTCGATAAGCTCTAGTTGTACTAGAAGTTGTTCTAGAGGCTGGGTATCACAGAGGAGTTCGATGGCGACATGTAAATTTGGGATCTCGCATTCTATGGGAATCATGGCTTCGACCCCTATACCAAGTGGAAGGGAGTGAAGCCAGTGGATGTTTTCATAGCCGTTCAGTATTCCCACAGGGTGGAGAAAATAATATGGTTCCATTTGCATTTTGGTTATTCACCATGAGTTGAAACATAGTTTTAAGGACTTTTCTCACATCTTCTACCTGTCTGTTGGATTGGGGGTAGTATGGTGAAGTGAATTTGTGGGTGAATCTGAGGCAGTGAGATAGCTCCTGGAAAAATTCATTTTCGAAGTGTTTCCTATGGTCGGAGACTAACTCCTTGGGAACGCTGAACTGGGAAATTACGTGGTTAAATAGAAATCGAGCAGCGGCTTCTGCAGTGTTCTCATATGTGGGCATGGCTTCGGCCCACTTGGTGAAATAATCGACAGCCATTATGATGTATTTATGATTTTCAGACGATGCAGGGTTGCAAGTCATGAATTCGATTCCCCATTTGCAAAAGGGTCCAGTGACGATGACAGGGTGTAGAGGAGCGGGACAATTTCTTGCTTTATGAGCGAAGCATTGGCATCGCTCACATATCTTTGCTATTATGATGCAATCGCGAAACGGGGAGGGCCAGAAATATCCTGCCCACAGGATGTTTTGGGCAATGGCCATCTCAGAAAAGTGGCCATTGCAAGCTCTGTTGTGGTAGTCATTAAGGGCTTATTCCGCTTGGTCATGAGTAAGGCATTGACGTAAAATGGTGTCGATGCACCGTCGGTACAAAACATCTCCCATGAGGAGATATCAGGGGGGCTGATGGTAAATGCGTCGACGATTGTCTCGAGTGAGATGAGGTTTGAACTTTTGGGTTTGTAAGAAGAGGAGAATATCTTTGTACCAATGATCTTCGGTTGCTACGAAGAAGAGATGTTCATCTGGTAGAAAATAATTTACTGGTGATCCCTTGGTGTTTGTTGGGAGGTCCATAATTAAATCTGCCAAGATTAGTGCCTTTTTTCTCTTAGGGGAGCGAAACTATATGTCATATTCTTGGAGAATGACTATCCATTGGGCGTATTTGTGGTTCATTAGGCAGTGCATGAGAAGATATTTGATGGGATTAATATCCATGATGACCGTAGTTTTATTTAAGATGATGTAGTGGCGAAGCTTTTGGACTACATGTATTAGTGCTAGGGCAGTCTTTTCTTCAGGCACATATCTTAATTCTGGGCCTACTAAGGTTTTACTAACGTAGTAGATTACATGCTTCTTCCCATCGAGGCCTTCCTGGATCAATACTTCGGCCAAGGCCATTTCGGAAGCTGGTAGATACAGGGCGTAATCTTTGTCATAATATAGGGGACTGATGAGCGGTTTTGAAGACAATGTTTCTTTCAGTGCATCGAACGCTTGTTGGGCATGATCATCCCATTTGAACGGGATGTTGTGAAGGAGGAGACGTAGTAACCCTTGAGCGCAAGTGGAATAATATGGGACGAAGCGTAAGTTTCAAGTTGGTAAATCATTATAGAGGATATCATTTCCTTGAACAATCATAACCATACTTGTTTTTATTTTTCCCATCTCACATTAGAAAACCAAAAATGAAAAAAAGTTAAGAAATAGGTTATCTTGCACATATAGTGCGCCACACTTCATCAGCTTACGAATCTCGGATTGATAAATTAATGTAGCAATTTAGGACACACTAAATTGACCAAACACTCGGGTCAATTAGTTGGGAATGTTACAGTTCCCCTTGCTTGAATTTACTTTCCCTCAAGCAATTTGAATGTTGGATTATGCAATATTTCTTCTCCTTCCCAGGTGGCGTCTTTGACCGGAAAATATTTCCATCATACCAAATATTCACATATGATCCTACTCCAAAGCTTCTTTTCTCAAACCTCCAACAAATCCTCTCGAATTAGTTGAAAATTTCCCTCCTCATCTGATGGGGCTAAATCAGGTGATAATTTGGCGTTCTTCCCTATCGCCTTCTTCAAGCAAGAAACATGAAATATGTTATGAATTATGCTCTCTGCTGGAAGCTCTAATTCATATGCCACTTATGTTATTTTTTGGATAACTCTATAGGGCCTGTAGAACCATGGATTTAACTTTATGATCCTTTCGGCTTCAATGTAGACTGTCTGTATGGTTTTAGTTGGAGATAAACATCTCCCACTTCAAAACTCCTTTCTATCTTTTGTCGATTTGCATATAACTATTGTCGATCCTGAGTTGTCTGTAGGTTATCCTTGAGTGCACGGATAATTTCCTTATATCCTTGGATCCAATTCTTTGGTAATGGTACCCTACTATCTCTAAATTTTGTGTCTCTGAAAGACAATGCCTCATATCCATATAAGGCTCGGAAAGGTGGCATCCCTATGAGCATGTGATAAGTGGTGTTATAGCAATATTCTCCTAAATACAAACACTTGGTCCATGCTCTTTATTGCCCCGTGACAAAGTTTCATAAGTAACCTTCCACCCACTTATTTACTGATTCTATCTGTCTTTACTTGTGACATATTTTCGTAAGTAACCTTCCACCCACTTATTTACTACTTCTATATGTCCATATGCCTATGGGTGGTAACTTGTACTAGGAGTGAGTTTTGTGCCTGATAACCTGAATAAATATTTCCAAAATGCTCTGATGAACGTTCTATCACGGTCACTGACAATGGTTTTGGGAATACCATGTAGACAAAATACTCCTTGGAAAAATATTTATGTTATTTGAGATGTAGAGCTTCTAGAGGAAATTGCAAAGAAGTGGGCATATTTGGGCATAAAATCTAGCACCATGAGGATACACTATTTTCATTGGGATGAGTGTATCCCTGTAATGAAATCCATGGAGACACTCTCCCATTTTGTTCCAAAATGGGAAGCGGTTGTAAAAAAAACTATCGAGTGTTTATGTTCAACCTTATTTCTCCTATAGGTACCACTTTCGTGGACATATTTGATAACGTCCCTCTTGAGTACCTTCCATGTGAACCTCTCCCTAATGGTCATGTAAGCCTTTAGAAATCCCATATTTCCTGCTAGAGGAGAGTCATGGGAGGCGTGTATGATCTTTATCTTCTGCTGGTACTTTAGTACTAGATAGATTCAGTCCTTATAATAGATAACGTCATTGACAAGTCTATTCAGTTTTCTAATGACTGTCCATCAAGAATCTCACCGGCTAACTAGTACTATGAATATTCCACCAAAATATGACACTTCGAGTCTTCCACAATGTCTATGAGGAATAAAGTAGTTGGTATCATGGACAAGGCATTTACAACTACATTATTTTACACTTTGACGTATTCAATCTCGAAGTCATAGGCTTGAATATTTCTAACCCATTTTTCCTTCCTCTCATTCAATCCCTTTTTGATCCAGGAAGTACCCCGAGACTATTATGATTATTTTTTACCATGAATCTATTTCCCACTAGATATGGCCGAATTTTGGCCAGTGCAGGCATAATTGTGAGCATTTCTTTGTCATAAATTGAATAAGAGCGCTTACAATCCTGGATATTTCTACTCTCAAAAGCAATCAGATGACTATTTTGTGTTAAAAAATCCCCAATTCCTTCCCCATAAACATTGCACTCTAATATGAATGGTTGGGAGAAGTCTATCAAGGCTAGAAATGGGCATGAACTCATCACTTCCTTCATCTTCTTAAATGTTTCTTGTGTTGTCTTTGGCCATACAAAGGCTCCCCTTTTTGCCAGGTCAGTAAGAGGTACTTCCAGATGTGAATATCTCTTAACAAATCTTCTATAGTAGGTACAACTACCTAAGAAGCTCCTTAATTCTATTACTTTTTTGGGAGTGGGACAATTGAGAATGGATGCAATCTTCTCCTGGTGCACTTTGATGCCTTGGTCTCTGATTATGTGAAACAGATATAACATTTCTATCATGACAAACTCGCATTTGGAGATTTTGGCATAGAATTTTTGTGCCTCTAGTGTTCCCAAAACCTCATCCAAGTGTTGTAGATGCTCCTCCCATGTTCGATTGTAAATCAGGATGTCGTTGAAGAACACCAACACAAATTTGCGTAGCTTCTTGTTAAACATATTGCTCATACATGAAAAAAATGTCACAGGGGTGTTGGTCAATCCAAAAGGAATTAGTAGGAATTCATAGTGTCCATAGTGGCATCTGAAAGTTGTCTTTGGAATATTCTGATATCGAACTCTAATATCGTGATAACCTGAGAGTAGGTCAATCTTTGAGAATTACATGGCTCGCTTCAACTCATCCATCAACTCATCCATCCTCGGTATAAGTTATCAAATTTTTATGGTCTTTTTGTTTAGTGCTCGATAGTTTATGCACATCCTTGGGGACCCATCCTTCTTCTTGACCAAAACCACAGATGAAGCAAAAGAGTTTGAGATTGGTCAAATGTGTCCTAAAGCCAAAAACTCATCAATTACCTTCTCTATATCATCATTATATTCTTTGGGATGCTGGTAAGGAGTGGTGATGACAACTTGGAACCCTCTCTCTAATTCAATTATGTGCTCAAATCCCATATCCGGTGGTTGTCCTAGTGGTATATCTCCAAAAAACTTTAGGTGCTTTTGCAGTAATGCCATGATGTTAGGAGGATACTCCTTTTGTTTTTCTACTGGTTTCTTATCAATGGTTCAACACTCCACAACCCATACAATATCCCCATGTCAAAGATCTGCCTCCATCCTATTGGATGTCAAAATCTTGGGCAGGTATACATGAATTCCTCTTAACCTCACCTTCTTACCATCTGGACCTATAAATGAAAACTCCAAGTCTTCATAGTTCATTGTATGAGTCCCAGTTGAATATAACCATTGATCTCCTAATTCTCCTAATAATACATGAGAGTACCGGATAATCCACAACAAAGAAGTTATGGCATGCAATTGTTCTCCTTCTTCCTAGGAATCAAAATTGTAAATCCTGCAAATTATTCAGATGTCAATCCTCTTCTAGCTACAAATTATGCATCAATGAAGCTGTGGAAGGACACACCATAAATCAGGAAGATCCCCTTTTGTCCTTGTATGGTGCACCTAACCCAGAGAGCGTGGTATCTTGGCACCCATGTAAGAGAATCAATAATTCCCTCCCTGGTTTCCTCTTGTATTTCCCCCATGCCTTTTGATTCTTCCTAATCTGGCTCTGGCTGCTCTTCTTCGTCTTTCCTCTTAGAAAATAATTCAATATAGTGGGTCTTTCCCTTAGTACAATGATGGCATGGAGCCCGAGGTTCCTGACAAGAGAAGCATAACCTTATTCTCCTTATATTTTTCCTAATTTCATGATCCAACTTTCTCTTCCATGATGACTCCCTTTGTTTCTACTTGACTTATTTTTCCCTTTGTGGAATAGTTGGTTTGGGTAGGAATCTAGCCTTGGGTATTAGATCTTGCATATCCCTTGCTCTGATAATTGTGTGTTGCAAGGTCACAGGTTGGTAGGCTCTGACCCAACCACGCAGGAGTTCTGAAAACCATTCTACAAACAACATGACCATCTAATCCATTGAGAGGTCAGTGACCATTACTGCAAGCCTCTGGAATTCTACAATATAACATTCAATGCTTCCTCTTTGGCGGAGTTGGGTTAGCTCCCTGAAGTACAATCCAGGGTCCTTCCTGTCAAATATCTCTACCAATATCTACGTGAAATTTGTATAAGAGATTATGTTTGCATGTCCTAGGATAATCATCCCATGTTGTCACCATTTTTGTGCTTATCCTTCAAGATGAAGTGTGGCATATTTAGTGGAATCCCTCTCATGCATGGGATTGAGCTAGAAATATGTATCCAACTTCTACACCCACGATCTTGCAAAACACTTTGTTGATCAATCAAAGTAAGGAACAGTTACTTTCCCCACAACCTATTGTAGATCCAGGTTTGAGTGAGGGCCCCCATATATTGTTTCCTTCCTTTTTTGTTTTCTCGTCATGAATTAATATTCATTTATGGTTAAGGTTGCTTTCACCTTGGGGGGGAAAACGTGATATTCCTTCATCCAACTTGTAACTTTCTCCACAATTGGTGAAGGAGAGTCTTGCTCTCTCGAGAAATCATCTAAGAATGGAGGCATAGTTGGTCTGTTGAAAGGGTTTCTCCTATTGTTGGCACATTCATATGATCCACCGTCCCCGCCTGAATGAGAGCCACCTTCCCCGTTATTTATTTCCAAGTTAGGTTACCCAATCTGCAATGTGAGAAGTTCCAAAAATGTTCCTTGAGTAGCGATGATATTTTGTAATGCACCTTTAGGTTTCGTACATTCATGATCACCCATCTGTTCATCTAACTCTTCTGGCTCTCTCTGGTCCTTAGTGTTGATCTCTTTGTTTTTCCCTCCTTGACTTCTAACCTTTTTCCCTTTCCAATTGATAGCAATCCCTTTTTTCTTTTATTTTATTATCATCCCACTGCTGGCCAAGATTGTTGCTCTGATACCACTATAATATTCTCAATATAAAGTAAGAGAATATTGACACTATATGCACATCCCACTCCAAACACAACCAAGGTGCCTTATTTAACTGAGTAGATAAACCCAATATATATAGGAAGTGCTAAGCTTAAATTAAATATATGTATTACCATATATTCAATGCACACCATACCAATGTGATGGAGAGTTTAATATTTATGAAAGTGCACCATTCATTATTAATACCAATACAAGGATAACTTATTACCAAATTGCTAAACCCACTTGATATTTATAACCTGTGTCCAATGGTCAACACCGATGACCCGAGTACTTACTGTTGATCTGTGATTTATCTCGTGCATTCGATTCGTGATACTACGCCTCTGTTCTGGACAAAATTGATGCCTAGTGATTACACCAACCCCTTGTCGACTGTGAGGACAGGTACCAACCTTGGGACCGATATTCCCTCTATTTTATGTTTCATTTCTCCTTCAAGAATTCACGGTTTGGGACTACGCCCTCCTATGCTCCCTTAACGATGGTTGTTGACATCGTTGGTCATACCTGAGCTCAATGGGAGACCCTCTGCTGGAGTCATTGGCTCTAGTCAACCATGAGCTCATCTCGGTCCATAGTTAATGGTTGGCTCCTAATTTCCACACCATTTCCCACCATTGAAGGCCCGATCCTACCCACACTTGATTAATATTCCCACAGCCCAGTGCGATTCACAGATGCCCCTGCCGATATTCACAACTCCCAGTTGTTTACCTGAACAACTTAACCAATAATTGCACCTGTAAGACTCATTCCAACACTCAAGGTGTCTGGCCTCACAACCACCTATGTGCTCCATCTGTCGGCCTTCACATAATAAAAACAATGTAGTCCCTTCACAAGAAATATTGCGCTTGAATGAACCCTTGAGACTATCGATCAGAAAACACTTTATAGAAAAGAGAAAGAAATTGCCCAACTAGAGTGATAATCAATACCACCGAAATTGGGTTTCCTACGAAGGTGAGATAGAATCCCATCGAAGAAAGGGTGAAGATCTCACGTGAAACCCTCACTTGAAAAATAAACTGAGCTCTCTATTGAAATGCCAATAAAGAAGATTCAAAATGCCATGCCCACTCTAGTTCCTCCTATGTCCCTTTTAAAGCTCAATTGCTTGAAAAAAATCAAGAGAAATTAAAATAACAAAATAGAAAAATATTTTCTGTTCTTATTGGCTCTTTTTAAATTTCTCCTTTCTCTATTAATTCTGAGCTAATTCATTGTTTCATTCCTTCATTCATTATCTTATGGTGAATATGGATCCTAGTTGGAATTCGAAATGTCGACAATTTTTCTTTAGCATTGTGGAAAATCCGGAAATATCTTTATTAATTGATAACCACAAGAGCTTAAAAACCAGAAACACTAAAAATTACTTGATTGAAAGTTAAGTGAAACCAAAACTATGTCCTCTATACCACTTATTTATTTATTAATATATACATTTTTTTAACTCAGTCGAACTAGCTCAATTAGTTGGAGATATTACAAAAATAAAGTAAAGGCTGTGGCAAACTCTGCCGGCAAGATCTCACTAGGCAGCATCCAAAAAGTTATGGAAACTCTAGAAAAATTTGGGAAGAGATTTGCGGGAACTAATTTGTATAGGCTGAATATGTGGGGAAAAGAAGAATCTCGATTCTTTGTGGATAGGGAAATGAATTGAATATATATTTGGTAAATTGTAATATTATCAAAATACTTGAATTGTATTCTTTAAATTTTAATAAAAAAATATATATTGTTTTATATAATGTTAATATTGGGTATGTTGTCTAAATGTAAAAAAAATTTCAAGATATATATCCCTCACGCTCACGATAAAAACTATTTGAAAAACGAAACTTGAGAAAAACCACTTGAAAAACGAAACCAGATGTGCCCATTCCTTTCAGTAAGGTTGCAAAGATGCTCACTTCAAATTAGAAAGCTTCTTAACTTCCTCTATGGTCCATTAAAACTGAAATTGAAAGGTTTTAGACATTCAATGCTCTAGCCCTTATTCTGTCCAAACGTGAAACCATCTGAAAGCTTTAGATTCGAAAATCGAGATGAAATTAATGTGAAAAAATTAATTTCAAAATTAAATAGATATGAAAGATTTAGATTTGAAAAATGAGATGAAATTAATGTGAAAAGTTAATTTCAAAATTAAATAGAAGAGCATTTATTTATTTATATGTAAGATATTGTCATGAAAATTAAAACTATACAAATTTAGAAAGAACATCTGTTGTTATTCTTATTTAAATGTAGGTTGCTGTCAATAAAAACAATTATACATATTATGTTAGAACTAATTCCTCCTCTCGACGAAAACTCCCCTGGGTATATATTGGGGTCACTTGTCATTTTGTATTTGACAGGTCTATGATTTCCAGTATCCAGAGAATGATATTTTTTCTGGGGTTTTTTTTTCTGCAGGCAGGGCTATTTTGGAAAGGCTGTGACTACTTTCGATCCACCATGGTTTTTTTACTGTTTTGATATTTTCTAACAGATGAAAATTATTGAAACTATATGTCAGATGAAAGAACAATCATGAATGTATGGGTTTTTTCTCTAGAGACTTATCACTGAAAATTTATGTAAGATCATCACAAGTAAGTAATATGAACTAGCACATTATATAAGCCAAAGTTTTTTTCTTTCTGAATATATATATATATATATATATATATATATATATATAGGAGAAGTCTTAACTAAATGCTCACATATCAACGAACATCTCAAATTGTCTCGTTTGGTTGAGTTGGCCCAACTTCGAGAGCTGTTAGAGGAACAAACTTTGAAGATTAAGGAAGCCATAGAAGCCTTGCCTTCTTCAAGCAGTTGTGGAAGCACTTCCCAGGGCGATCTTGCTCCAACTAGCTATGCAGAGATGAAGCTTATCGATGAACCCTTTACAATGGGACAACACGAAGGATTTTCAGTTCTCAAAAATTTGGTGATCTAAGATGCAGAGGCTAAGAACATTGGCGTGCTTGGCAAGGGTGGAACTAGGAAAACTCTGATTCTCAAGAAGCTCTTCAATAGCGAAAAGGTACGCAATTACTTCAGTGACAGTTTGTTACTTTGGTTAACTATTTTGAAAAATTCGTCTGTTAAGAGTCTTAGGAATGAGCTCCGTGCACAAATAGCTTAACAAAAAGGTGCAGATTCGGGCCAAAATCTGGATGAAGAAGGTGTCAAATTATTGTTGAATTAGAAATTGCAGCAAAGTTCGAGTTTTTCCATCATCTTCGATGATATATGGGGAGAGGATGCTGCGGAATTTCTTGAGAAATTGGGTGTACAGCGACCTGTAAGGGAGCACTCCAAGTTGAAAATTATTGTCAGTTCCCGAGATTGCGCAGCACTATTAAAAATCGGAATTGCAGATAAATATACAATAAAAATGGAAGACTTGATTGAGGAGCATAGTTGGAACTTGTTTTCTTTTCACACTTTTCCCTAAAATAATGGGATTTTTCCTTAAAATATTGATGAAGATGTAGCCAAGCATGTGTGCCATAAGTGTGGAGGGCTTCCCATTGCTATCAAAGTGGTAGGGAGGGAAATGGGCGGCAGTACTCTTCCAGGGTAGTGGGAATGGGCTCTAAGATGTCTGCCAAATACCGACAACGTCTATGATTGCTTGCAGTTGAGTTATGATACCCTTGGCAATGAGGAAGTTAATATGCAATTATGCTTTCTATACATGGCCTCTTGCTGCTTAAAAGGCCAAGTCCTTTTTGGGGTATCAGTGATTGATTCCTAGGTAGGGGAAGGACTGCTAGCAAGGAAGGTATTGCAGGATAAGCATATGCTCAGCTACGACCCATTCAAAATGGGAAAAATTGATCTCAACCTTTTAGCAGATTGTTGTTTAATAGAATCGATCATAAGGAATTTTGAAGGGCAAGTAGTATTTTTCAGGGTCCACGAGGTGCTGTAGGATCTGGCAACCAAAGTTTCCAAGGAAGAAGAAAGTTTCTACTGCCGTGGGGGGAGAGATTTGACTGCATTGAATGAAGATGAGATCTCTGAATGCAGTCGGATATTTTTGAGCAGGAACAAATTCTCATTGCTTCCCGAGTCTCTCAGAGCTCCACAAGTCCGTTCATTGGTAATGATGTTCAACAAATATTTCACTACAATTCCAAAAAGGGTCATGGGAAGTATGGTCTCTCTTAAGGTTTTGAATCTGAGTAACACGTCACTAAAGTCATTGCCAGATAGTGTGGGTTGTTTGAAACAGCTAGTATGCATGGATTTATAGGACACGCCCATAAAAACCCTCCCTGTATCTCTTACAAATCTTGTAAACCTAGAGATTCTCAATCTTAATGGGACCAGCATCACAGAATTACCCTATGGTTTTCATAAGTTGGCATCCCTCAAGTTTCTTGACCTTTCGTTCTGTAAATATTTGCAATATGTACCTTGTAGCATCTCAAAGATGACCTCTTTGCAATCCTTGCTAGTGACATGTTGTCACAGCTTGTGGAAAAAACTAGTTGGATATGGACGAAAAATAGTTGCTTGCATTGATAATTTGGCGAGTCTAAAGCAGCTAAAAACATTGAATCTGCAAAATAATGGGAAAATTATCAGTGAGGGAACATTAGGGAGTATGATCAAAATGGAGACTTTATCTTTGGTACTCACAGAGATGGAAAACCCACCAGGTGACTTGAGTAAGATGTTAAATTTGAGAAGACTATCACTGACACTGTGCTCTCACTTGGTTAAAATGGGGAGCAATTTTTGTGATCTTCAAAATTTGAGGTATCAAATAAAAATTCACTATGAAAAACTATATTATTAATCAAAGAGATTATACACATTTATACATGAATTAGTCTCAAGATAGGAAATCTATCTTGGATGCACAATAATGTGGTTGAGAGAATATCTCAACCACACACTAAACTAGGAATATATATAGTTTTAGCTACCTCCTATGATGTAGGAACAGATTCCTTATATAGAGAGTCACAACCACAGACAAGTAGGAATTACATATTCCAACACCCTCCCTTAATGACTACTTGTCGTGATATCGATTCACAAAATCTAGTTGTGGTCAATCATAACAAAAGATGTGTCTGTGAATCAGATCCACCACCAATGGGAAAATCCCATGTCCAGAACCAATAAGAGATGTGTCTACGACTCAGATCCACCACAAACGGGCAAATCCCATGTGCAGAACCACCAAAAAATGTGTCTGCGACTCAAATCCACCACAAACGGGCGAATCCCATGTGCATAACCGGAAAAAATGTCTACAACTCAGATCCACCACAAATGGGGGAATCCCATGTGAAAAACTACCAAAAGAGAGAGAGAGATTAGCGCCTTTCGAAGCCAAATATTCACACCCAAATAACAGTCCCTAACAGTGGCACTGATTGCACCTTTTGACGTGACTGTCAGATAGACAAAATGCGCCGACCCTCCTGTGCTCAGAAACAACAATATCTAAGACCTGTGAGTGAGGTGTTTACTGCAGTCCACCTACTCCTGTGAGCATTAAAGCTCATGTGAGCATTTAAGCTCTTGTGAGCATTTAAGCTCCTGTGTGCACCCGGGGCACCGTAGCCACGAAGGCTCCTGTAGCTGTGAAGGCTCTGTATGTGGTTTCTAGTTCACCACAAACCATCACTTTAAAGTGACAAAAGATGGTTTTCGACTGACCATAAACCTGTAATTACAAGGTGGTTTTGAGATTACCACGAACTTTACATGCCTTACAAGGCTTACAACCCATACTCGAACTCTTGGAGTTTCTAGGTACATAACATGACTACTACAAAAAAAAACATCTAGACTTGCTTAGCATTGAACTGTGTGACTCATCATCAAGATTCTATTCCAAGAAACTCACAAAAAACACACACAAACTTGATTGTCCATCCTCCTCCAATCTTTGATGTAGATCCAACCACTATCATTTGATGCAATTTTAACCGTCAATGTCTTCATCATAGCTGGTAGTAGATCATTCCCTGTATAGAAACATAATCACATCGAGGCAGTTCACCACACTACCCTCGGCTCACTTCACTGTTGTGCCACAAGACCATGCTAGAAGTGCGTTCAACCTTAAACCAGGTCGATCCCAAACAAAGGAAGCTAGAAGCCTTCCAACAACTCCGCGTTCTTCCGCACCTCTTCTGACACCTGCAGAAGACTCAACAAACTATCAACCTCTTTTCTACACAAGGCCACCTTCACAACACCAATAACTAACATAACTGGCACTGGCACCCTGTGAACATACCAGTGCTTTCTCGCTTGAATATTTTTGTCATAGATTTTGTACTTTTGAGGTATGGATATAATGTTCTTGAATCTCCATGATTTACCTGTCATTAGTTAGAGTCATTAATTCTAACAAAATGAATACATATTGAGGTCATGAATCTCAATATGTATACAAACTTCCAAGACATAATCCCTTCAAAACAGTATGAAAATAACAATAAAAGAACAAAATGTATGAGTATGATTTTAAGCATCAAGGCAAAAGCACCAACCATGGTTACAATATCTTAAATGCACAATCATTCAACTTGGGTCTAAATCTGTGCTCACTAGCACCACAGAGAAAACACTCCCTTCTTGGAAATGGTAGTATTGCCATCAAATTCACCTCAGTTTCCCAACACTATTGACTCCTGACTCCTGTCCTACAATCAAGCACTCTAACACTTGTGTTGACAGCATATTGAAAGGACTCGACCCTTCTCAGTGGCCTCATCCACCCTCTCTCCATACAACAATGGATCCACGAAGTGATCCATAAATAAAATGATCCATACCATCAACATGATTGTTCTTCAAGTAAAAAAATGATAAATTAACACCATGATACCTAATGAAATATTCATGATCTTCCACAATGAATAATTGTGGAACAAGAAGCTGCCAACAAATTTCGTCACCAACACCAAACGTAATTATGCAATGAATTCAGCACGGCGTCTTTTTGTTGCATTAGAAACAGCTACTTGACCAAGCTTGTCAGCCTCCTCTGCAACTTGCCTCTTGTTCAAAGGTGTATAGTGCCGAAGCCACACCCCAGTGTACCACTGTTGTGGCCTCATGATTTTTATATCTGTATCATCAAGTGACTCCTTCCAATGAGTGAGATAATCAGCCATATGTGGAATGGAAAATAGGACCGGGGAGTATTCAGTCGAGAAACCCAGTGCCCTGTAAATCATATCAACTTGGGCGTAGAATCAAGGAAGGTCGGAATCTGCCAATTGTAGAGCCACCAGCAAAGGATATCGTGGGTTCACTGGTCAGAAAGGAGGTGCGATCTGCCAGTGGCCTTTGTACAATACTGTCTGCATCCTCTACGTAATAGTCGAGCCACCACAGTGTTAAAACTGCAACTGAAGTAGCCCTTATCTCGTCGAGCAAGAGAGGCCCCTGGCGAAGGACGCATGGCTCCAATCCTCTTGACAACGGTGGCAACGTTCAGGTAGGAGCAACAACGTTCCTCTATGTGGCAGAAGGCAACGTTTCTGTTCTTGGCTCCTTCTCATACAGTAGAAGCGTTCCTTCCCTCACAAGTGCTCTTTCTCACGCTGGCAGCGTTCTTGTCTACTTCACGATGATGCCTTGTAAATTAAGCCTGAATAAAAATCAACATTTGGGTAGAGCTTCCTCTTAATCCTTCGCCATTTTTCAACTGAAGAGTGGGATTCGATTCCAACTGAATTCAATTTCCAAAAACATGTTGGGCTTCGCCCACCCTTCTCGATTTGCCTCACCACATACCATATTAAGAAATTTACACAGTCACCGTGCCTCACGATTTTCCAACGATTCTCCAGAAATTTGATGCAGCAAGCTCAATCCTTCTATCCATGCATGCATAGTGATCCTGCCGCTGTACATAATACAATATTCACTGCTCACGGGGATTCTCCAGGTGACGTAGCAGCCAACACCGTTGGCTTGACCTCCTCCATTCCAATTAGAGAAGGTTGGAACAAGACCTCGAGGCATCTGAAACACTCTACACTAATGGTGATCACTTGCCCATCAAGAAGCTCGTAACTCTTTTCAGGGAGGAACTCGTCTTGGCTGTCTCAAGCTCCTGCTCATAGTCAAGGTCTACATAAGCAAGTTTGTCTTTCATATCATGAACAATTTCACGCTCTGTCGTAGTGGTGAATGAGTAACCTCTTTCAATCAGGATCTTCATCAAAGCATCAGTCAGATCTCGACCAGTAAGATCTAACGTGAGAATAGCATGTGGAAGAGAATATCCTTCATATATTGGAACTGTGTGACTGACACCATCACTGAAATCAAGAACAATATTGTCCAAAATAAGTGTCGTGGGTGTTATCTGCTTGCTTCTATGTAGCTTGTCGAGCGGATCTCCCTCGTAGATAGATCAAAGAAATGCCCACGAATAGACACGCAGGCAGCTCCAGCTTCAATTCTCTAACAAATGGCTTGAATCCTCATGCACTCCAAATATCACAGCCTCCAGCAATCGTCACGACCTCCAACGATCATGGCTTCAATCCTATAGCAGCTTCCAGCAATCAAACAGTGCCTCTCAATATGATTATGAATAGCTCCACAATGCCTTGTAATTTCTGAGGCATCCACATATGAGGTTCACCAACCACGCATAGATTGGAAACAACCCTAAGAGGATCCATGCTCCTCCAAAATGCTCACGGTGTCTAAACAACTCCAGACACAAGGAACCACCGCAATTGCATCACATCGGAGTTTCTGCTGCTTTCAACGTCTCGAATGGAAAAACTAAATAAACTTCAAACAATACCGATATACTCTTTATTTCTCTCATTTTCCTCAGCCCAGGTGGGGTCGAGGTCCAGGCCCTTATGGGCTCTAATACCAAGATAAAACTTCACTATGCAAAACTATATTATTAATCAAAGAAATTAGAGATATTTATACATGAATTAGTCTCAAGATAGGAAATCTATCTTGGACATACAATATTGTAGTTGAGAGAATATCTCAACCACATACTAAACTAGGAATATATATAGTTCTAGCTACCTCCTATGATGTAGGAACAGACTCCTTATATAGAGAGTCACAACCACAGACAAGTAGGAATTACATATTCCAGTAGTATCTTCAATTGTGTGGGTGCAATAAATTGGAAGAACTTCCGCATTTGCAGACGCTCGGGAGTTTAAGGAAATTGGTGATTTATGCTTGTCCCATGCTGAGGCAGCTTCTGAAATAATTTGGTTGCCGAGGGGCAGTTCTTTCATTGGAAATATTCTCTCTTTATTTTTTACCGGAATTGGAAGATTTACTAGAGGTAGAAGTAGAAGCAATGCCTTTACTCCAAGTTTTGACTATAATGATATGTCCTTCTTTAAAAATATTATCAGAAAGTTATTTACAGTTAAAAACACTTAAAACAATAAGAATTTACAGTGAGTCAATATTAATAAATAATTTAAAAAATTATAAAGAAAGTAAAATAAAGGTAGTGAAAGAGCCTCAGCACAACATCCAAAAGTTATGGAAACTCTATCGATTATATGGGGAAGTGAAGATTGTCTGGAATTGTCTCTTATAGCATGGAAACTTGGGGAAACGAATATTTCCAATCCTATATGAGTCCCCTTCTTGATATGTATAATATATATTTTGTATGACACTTTCCCCTTATTGACATACATTGAATGTATATATTTTGTATGAGATTTTTGGACGTAAATTCTTTATATATATATATGAAAATTGTAATATTATCAAAGTTTTTTCGTTGCGTTCATGTGATTTTGATGTAAATCATATAGTGTTATTATTGGATTTAAGTGTAATTGAAAATGATAAAATATTAATTCGTTAAGTGGGAAAATGATAGGAGATATATGTACAATTGAGTAGAGTATGATGTCTAATATTATAATATAAGAAATTTAAATAGTTTTTGTAATATATAATTTTTATTTGTGAAAATTTTGAATGTTTCTCTAAATTATAAGACATATTTCCAAAATTTTAAATTGATCCAAAGAATTAATTTTATGATATTTTCTTTATAATTCACAACACTTAACCATATAAACTAACTTACTATATTGAACATCTTAGTGTTTATGTTATATGAATTACTAAGCTTATCTAAATCTCAAATCAGTTTTGAATTTACAAAAACACTGATGCACCACTAACATACACACTAATAACATGCATTATCTATGAATTAATTTTTATTTACATAAAATCATAACCATACAAAAATTTTGTCACCTTGAGCTACATATTTGGAAATGAAAGCTTAACATCAACACCTATCTTCCTCTCCAAGTATGTTAAAGTCCCTTGGAGGGTTACTACACTAAGGAATAACCCATCATCAAGCTCTCATTGGAAGTTCTCTTGTTTTATTTCATCATCTTGATAAAAGAAGGATGCAACATGGAGTCTTGGGATCATCATTCACTCCTTGAAGTTGTTTGAAAGAACTCGTTGTTGAAGACATCTTAGAAGATATCTAGGGCATATTTGAAGTCTCCTTGGAGGTCTTGAAAAGTTCAAGATATTTGGAGAAATCATCTAGAAGAAAGACTATTAGTTAACAAGTAAGTAGTATACTATTTTATATGTCTCAATCTATATATAAAATGGCTTAATTTTGCAAGGAGAGAAACAAGATTGTTTGATCAGTAAATTTCCTAGGATGGAAGAAAATAATTGAATTGGGACTCATAGAAAATGAAGTCATGGAGTATGTTCTTGGTGAAGTTACTGAACCAAGAAAAGATAAGACTCAGGAACTAGCAAAGTATAAGAATGGAGAAGAAATACCACAAAGAATCATTGTGGAATCATTAAAAAATCTTCTTGTTCCTTTTGTTGTTGATTTGAAGACATCTAAGGTTGTGTATGATAATATGGTAAAGTTGTACTCTATAAGTATATCAGGTCAAAATGTTTCATTGAGAAATGAACTATATATAATAAGGAAATCCAAGGATGAATACATGCCCACATATGTAATGAATATCTATCAAATAAGGGATCAATTTCAAGGGCTTGGGGAGACTATTTCCAATTATGAAATGTCTCTTTCTGTATTGAATACTTTTCCACTTGATTGGAGTAGTTTTGCCACTAGCATCTACAAAAATAAATATACTACACCATTTGATGAGATATGGGCTCAATGTATCTTGGAAGAATCTAGAATAAAGGAAAATAATGGTATTGAATCAAATGAAAGATCTCAAACCTTAATTGCAGGAACCAAGAAGCCGAATAAAAGGAAGTTTGGGAAGTCCAAGAAGAAGGCAAACATGTCCAAGATTTGATGCTTTGGATGCAATGAGTATGGACACTACATAAGTAATTTCCCAAACATCAAAGTGTACAATAAAATGATGGAAGGAATTGAATCTCACATAGCTGATGAAAGGGGAGAACCTAAGAAGAAGCTGAAAGTAGAAGATCCGAAGAATCTCTACTATTGAAGGAAGTCTCATCCCAGTCATGTTATTTATGAAATTTTGTTTTTCTTTAATTTGAGTAGAAAGTAGAGTAGCATACATTATTGTATACTCTATAAGAGACCTTTTTTTGTAAAAATAATGGCATATTAGATAGAAGCACATGATGGTAAAAATATTAGAATCTTCTTGTTTACTTTTCTTTGGGAAATATCATCTAGTTTAATGAAAGTGAGAAGTTTGGAACCATGTTGCATATAATAGTTCATCCAAGTCTAACATCATGTTAGAATTATTAATTTTTCAAATAAGGATGATCAAAATACTATGAGAATCATTGTTGTGGAATATGCTTGGAAAAAAATTATGCCTAGTGTATATATATATGTGTGTGTGTGTGTGTTTAAAGGATGAAGGAATGCTAATGGTTAAGTTATAGTATGAAAGACATAATGAAAGTATTTATCTTTTTGGAAAATAAAACTTATCTCTAAAAAATATGAGAAGAAAGCTCAAACATAGGATGGCTAGATTATTATGTAATATTCCTAAATTAGAATGCAGCTAATTGGAATATTATTTTTTCTCTACACCTATAGTTAGATGAATAAATGGGTAAGGAGGCCCATAAAAATTTCTATCAGAAATAAAATCCCTCTTAATGTGAAAAGGGATCATATTCATAGCTAGATAAAACACCCTCATGTGTGAACAAGGGCTGATGCATGTAGACAACGTCAAGTTTGACCAAGTCAACAGAGATGGAATTGAGGGAATGAATCATCTATAGAGACAGCCAGCATGAATTTGGATTGAAGACCCTTAGGTGTGAAAATGGTTGGAGTAGGTTGAAGAGGTCAACCTTGACCAAATCAAACAACGTTGTTATGGAGGAGTGGCATTGATGATGGTACAACACAGTTTTGGAGGGAGATTGATTGTGAGATGGTGGAAACCCTAATGAGTGGGACCCAAGGTGAGAAGGCTCACATTGTGTATAAGGAAGAGGATGGAAGCCATATGGGGTTAGCCTTTGAATTATATTTTGATATGTCTATTTAGACTTTTTCTCTCTTGAGTTGTTTAGCTAAGATTTCTGGTGTTGTTTAGCACTAGGTATTCATGTTTAGGAATTACATATATTTCCTTAAGAGGCCTCTTGGGAGAGTATTGATCTCTCATTCCACACATCCAACATTTTGGCCAAGCTTTAGTCTTTAGCTACATCACAATTTCTGCAGAATATTGTGTGGTGTTGTAGGGTGTTGCAGTGGAGGGTTGAGTCCCACTTTCTGAGCTAGTTTCTCATAGGAGGAAGGATTCCTTCTCTTGGGTGATCAGTTTGGAGGGTTCTTGGGCACATTTCAGATCCTTGGCACCAGGCCAAATTATCCCCATCAATTACAACGCAGTTTCAGCAGGGAATTTCATTATTTTGGAGGGTAGCTTCAGTGAGGGATCTTGTGACTCTTTTAGAGTGTTTTCCTATGATTGAAGGGTTCAACCTTTCACTGGAGGAGACCTTTGAGTGGATCTGCATCATATCTATATTATTTCAGCCTTATACCTTCATGTGCTTTAGTTTGCAGTGACTCTTCAGTCCTTGGGCTGTAGATCACCATTTGTATTGGGTGTATTTCCAGAAAGCCTTCCCGGGTTCTCTTGGATTTGTATAAAGGAGACTAGTTCTAGTTTTTGAGCAATATTGATTAATATATGAGAAGATCTATTTGTCTCTATAATTTCTAAGTATAAACCCTCATTAGACTACACTGTCACTTTATGCAGTAATTTTGTGTTTGCAGTAGTTTTGGGGTTTCAGTGTTTTTAAGCTATTCTGGGTGTGGGAGACTTGTTTAACTCCTCTATCATAATTTGTTTCTAATATCCTCATGGATCTCGGTGTTATGATGTCAGATCTAGTGGATCCATGGTTTGATTTTTATTTTTATAGCACATATTTCTGAAAATACGTTTTTTATGCATGTGTTGCTGAGTTTTCCATTTTTGGAATATTACAGTGGTATCAGAGCATAATCTTGGCTCAAACTGTGATTTTTAAGCCATTATGCTATAATAAGAAGAAGAGAAGGAGAAGAGATCTAAAATGGTGGAAGGAATGAGCTTGGTCTCACCACTTTTCAGATCTATGAAGAACCTCTCCAAGGAGGTTAAGCATGTGAAAGAGAAGAGATGCAATGAAACTTCTAGAGGGTTTCAAGAAGAGGAAGGACCATGTACTTTATATTCTCAAAAGAAAGAACCAGTGTTGCAGAAAGCTCCAAAGCATTACACCTTGCCCTTTCCTTTTGAGGGAGAAGACAAGAGGCATGGAGACGGAGGGCACTTGGAACAGGAGATCTTGATTGGATACCTTGCAGAATACAAGTCTCAACCTAGAGCCTTCAGGGAGACTCTAACTCTTCCTCAGTTTATTCAGCTTTGTTGAAACCTTAGTTAAACTGAGAGGGGGGGGGGGGGGTGAATCAGTTTAACTAAGGTTTCAAAAATTGGTATCGAAGCAGGTTCCTTTTTGTAGCAGTTTAACAACTGAAAGGAGATCCTAGGTTCTTGGGATGGCTAGTCAAGAAGGATCCTCAATGAACAAAGCCCCTTTTTTCACTGGTGAAAATTATGCCTTCTGGAAGATCAGAATGAGAACATACATAATGTCCTTAGGAATAGAAGTTTGGGCTGCTGTGGAATTTGGATATGACTCTAAGGAAAATGTCTCAGAGAAAGAAGCCAAACAAAATTTTGTGGCTAATGCAAAGGCAATGAATGTAATCTTGAATGGATTGTGTGAGGAAGAATTCATCAAAGTAATGCACAACAAGACTGCCAAAGAAATGTGGGAAACTTTATAAAATATTCATCAGGGAGACAAAAAGGTGAAGACAGCTAAACTTCAAGTTTATAGAGCCCAGTTTGAAAATTTAAAGATGAATGATGATGAAGAAATTGCTAGTTTATTTTTAAGGGTTGCAGAAATTGTCAATAATATGAAAGCACTAGGTGAAACCATGCAAGAATGTGTAATTGTTCAAAAGATCCGAAGATCTTTGCCATCTAGTTTTAATCCCAAGATTTCTGTCATAGAAGAAATAACATATTGGGAAACCTTGACCATGAATCAGCTGCTTGGAAAACTAATAGCCTATGAGATGAGACTGCCACACAGAAAGTCAAATGTAAGGGAGGCAGCCTTTAAGAAAGAGAAGAAGAAGGAAGAAAAAGAAGATATATGCTCCTGTTCTGATGAAGAAGAGTCTAAATTTATCAGAAAGTTGGATAAAGGCTCAGGTAAGTATAAAGGTAAACTTCCATTTAAATGTTTCAATTGTGGAAGAGTTGGACACTATCCTTCTAAGTGTCCTTATAAGGAAACAAAGAATCAGGCTCAGGAATCAGAGAATACCATATCTAAGAACTGACAGAAAGGGAAGATATTTAATAGAAAATCTTTCTATGCTCAGCAAGAAAGCAGTGCGTCTGAAGACTCAGCTGAATTCTCAAGTGAAGAAGGAACATCAGAATTTGTATTGATGGCTATAGAAGAGCTGGAAGAATTCCTTCTAGAAGATGAGGGAAGAAGGTGACACTACAGAAAAAAACACACATTGGTGAGGAAGCGAAAATGATCACCATAAGCTCATTGATGAGGTCGAAGAGCCTTAGATCACCTACCCAAAAAATGGGCGTCACCAAAGGTGAAGTGGCAGTATAGGTGTTGTGAGAGTGACATTCAAGGTCCATCACCAATAATGATTTATAGTGACAAATGATGACCGTCTTATTTCATATGAATAATGGTAATGGATAAATAACTAAATCACCAAAAATTGAACGTCACCAAAGGTGGCATCGCCGAAAGTAGAGGGTGTTATGGTGACATTCAAGGTCCGTCACCAATAATGATTTATAGTGACAGATAGTGACCATCACCATTACATATGAGCAATGGTGATGGAAAATAGCCTCCGTCACCAAAGACCTGAATGTCACCAAAGGTGGTGTTGCTGAAAGTATGTGTTGTGGTAACATCAAGGTCTGTCATGAATATTAATTATAATGACGGATGGTGACCGTCACCATTTCATATGAACAACAATGATTTTTTGTGATGGGCCTTTCATGGCCATCACTATTGGTGCATATATATAGTGACGTTCATTGACCGTCACCATAAACGCATTGGTGACATCAAGGTCCGTCACGAATAATGACTATAATGACAAACAGTGACCCTCACCATTTCATATAAACAACAACGATTTATGGTGACAAACCTTTAATGGTCGTCACTATTGATGCATATATATGGTGGCATTCATTGACCGTCACCATTTCATATTTTGGTGAGGGTCGAAAAGTCTCACCATAAACTCATTGGTGATGGTCAAAAGAGCATCCGTCACCAAAAACTGATCTTCGTCATTCCCTATATATGAATATCAAGGCACGATGGAATCGAACCACCAACCTCCTGCTTGTAAAGCAGGTGCTCTTCCATTGAGCTAGCACCCTTTAAAGAATTAGACTTTAAACTAGCAATTGCCCCTAAAGGTGCAAAGATACACCAAAGGAATAAGAACCAAGAAAACTGAAATAATTCAGTGTCCTTGCTCCTATTTTTATTCTACGACACTCTACAAAGTATGATCTTGATCTATTACATATTTGTGCCGAGTGGTTCTAATTTA